>KE371763.1:5752-24244 GCA_000418225.1 Zizania latifolia | reverse complement strand
GGCCTCGACCAACTACTTTGTTTTCATATAAATTGAGAAGAATAGTTCCTACCAATTCTACGGAAATCCTGACCGGTGACAGAGCCTTCCCGCACTGCTTAGAGCCCTTTTGTCAACAGGCCAGCATGGCCAGCCAGAGGCCGCCATTGTAGATCTGCCTTGATCCTAGAGAAGATATGGCCGATAGGAACAGTGCACTGTTGTCGAGGGGCTGGACGCCGAGGAGCAGTAGTGACCTCACCCTGGGGAGGCGGGCTGTCCAGATTCGAAGCCGGGGAGGGGAAGATGCCCCAGATGGAAGGCTTCCTTCTGTTCATGTCGAAAATGGCTTGGGCTCAGGCAGCCGCCCCTAATGAGCGCTTTTTGCCAGTCGGACCGTTGGGGCTACGATTGCTTGAACAATAAGCTTGACCTGTCTGAATTGCCTCTGAAGTCTGAAGCTGGACAACGGGAGAAGTTGTGATTGGGCAATTGATGGAGCCGATCTTGACATAATCAGCCGTAACAGCGAAATTAGAGAGCTCATTGGGGGAGCAAACAGCAGGGGGTGACTGACTGGGGAAGGTGACTGTGTTGCTGAAAGACACTTTCTTGAACTTCTTGAGCTTGCGGGGGTAAGGGGCAGGGAAACGCCGCTTACGCCGCTGGATGGTGGTCCAGCTCGAATGTTCCTCAAGATCCCATTTTGCAAACTCTTGGAGCCAATTGGCACCACCATCCTGCCAAAGATGAAAATAAACGTCAAACTGATCCGTGATAATCCTTTTGAGGCTGTAGACCAAGAAACCGACTTCTTTTGAAGCAACAGAGAACTTGAAATGCCGATCGTTAAGATAAGTGACGTGAAAACCAGCAGGAGTGCCCCCCAAGCGCTAAAAGAGCAAGGCTCACATAATCCTCAGTGAGCCGAAAGGTGAAACGCCGAAAAACCGCAAGCATGAAGAAAGAACCAGCAGGTGAAGAAGAGGGATGATGAACCGAGGAGGCCAGATTAGCTAGAACAGATCTCTGAAAAGCTTGGCCCCTCGAGAAATCCCAAGGAGGCCAGATTAGCTAGAACAGATCTCTGAAAAGCTTGGCCCCTCGAGAAATCCCAAGAGGAAACCAGGTCCTTGAGAGCAGGATCATGATCAAGCTCCAAAAGGGTGAAAGGCGGGCCCACCATGGCCAAAGAAGCACCAAAAACCAGCGGTGAGGAAGGGGAGGGAGGAGGAAAGAGGGTACGGAGAGATCAAACCAGATGGGTAGCGCCATGGACGACGGCGAGGAGAGGCGCAGGGGGAGGGGGCACGGGAGTGGGCGAGAGCGAAAGTGAGGGCATGGTGATTCTTACTTTTCCTGTATTGCTTTTGTATTTAGCTGTGTCCATTTTTACATCTAGGAAGATATGTTATAGTACTTGCATGTAAATGGCTTGGCAGATCATTGGCCTTGAGATTTTCTTTTTTGCAGCTATCCTATTGAGAGTTGTTCTTTCTCTTCTACCTATCTACTGAACATGTAGTGATTGTTTTAATATAAGAATTTTTTTTTGCATTTAGTCCCACAACTATGTCCTTGGTCTGATTTTCATTCCTAAACTATGAAACTGGTTGCCATTGGTCCCTCAACACTCAAAACCATTCACATTTCATCCCTCAACCCAAAGCAAGGTGATTTTCAATGATGTGGTCTCTACGTAGAGTCCACATAGGCAAAGAATGATGACATCACCGTACTAATCAATAATAAAGAACAAAAAATAAGGAAAAATAAAAAAACTGGAATCCACATGTTATCATCACCTCCATTTCCTCTCCTTCCCATCTCAGATGTATTTTTTATTTTAATTTGCCAACTAAGATGCCACATGGCACCACATGATAAAAAACCACCATGTTTGAATCTAGGGATGAAATGTGAATAGTCGTAAGAGTTGAGGGACCAATAGTAACCAGTTACTTGTACTGAAAAATGAACTAATGCTGATTAAAACTTGCAGTTTTGCAGCAGCAGCAGCAGCAGCATTATACCTAGTTTTGCCAGACACAGCATCAGTTCATTTTTCAGTACAAGTATAATGCTGCTGCTGCTGCTGCTGCAAGTGTGCAAGCTTACATAGCTCCTACACAAACTGGGTCAATTGGTTTTAATAAACTGTTTTTATTCAGCTCTAGTCATAAGGATCTACATGAAATCGTGGTATGCTTTACAGGAAGTATCCTGTGACATGTTTGGTGCCATTAGGTCAATATTGGCACTGCATCAAAGGTGGTTTATTTTATGGGTGCAAAAAAATAACGTTTGCTGCTTCATGGTGCCAGCTTATTTGAAGTCCTGAACTAGTAATTCTTTGCACCATTCAAGTTACTGGTTGGCTGTTAGAGTTGTTATTTCAATATACATGATTTAGGACATGTACTGTGCATTTTCTTGGAATTTATTTGTGCCATGCCAGCAATGTCAATGATACACCAATTCATTATCCTAGTCTTGTTTTTGTACATCTGGCTAGGCACGAAATACTGCACAGTTATGGCTTTGAGCACATGGCCTTGTTATACAATCTAGAAAAAGCTGGCCTATTTAAGAGGCAGGTCAGTCCTATTCTCTCCTAAATGAGTTTTCCTTTTTAGTCCTTTGCTGTCCCTTAAATGGTGTTCTCTTGTGTCATTCATTGTAGTTTCTTGTTATTGTCTCTAATTTTCTACAACTGCCCTGCTGTGCAGGAATCAAGAAGCAACTGGATTGGTATTACAAGAGCTCTGCAGCTTATAGTTGATGTGAATGATACTGCAAAGTACTAACTTCTGGAACTTTATATTTCCTATGCATTCATATCCTTATGTTCCATTTTCTATCACTGTTACTATTTGGTGTTACATATGCATGCATGATCTAAGTAATTTTTGTTGACATCTTTATAGAAACAAATAGATCATTGCCAGTCATCCTTCTGAGCTTCTAGTGTCATGGCAACATTGTGAAACAACTGTTACAGAAGGGTTCACTGTTCCAGTGGGAACCAACTATTCCTTGATTTTCTGTTTGGAAATGGGGGTACAGTAACTACCGAACTGTGCGTATGTTGTTTACTTGTTTAAAATGGTGTGCATGAGGTTTAACAGTATGAGCTGGACTAAATCAAACTTGTAGAGAATTCGGAGTCATGAAAAATCAGTCTTACGGAATGGAACTTGAGTGTTTGGCTCAGATTGTTCTGAAAGCTCTTCATATCACACCTTGGATATGATTCTTGAAAACTCAACTAGGATCATTCATACTTCTTACTGGACACTCTTTAGTGGCTATTGCCATTTGTTATTGGTAGTCCTTAGTCATCTTGGTCATGATAATAACTACTACTTACATGTTCTTGTTTCCAATCTCAGCCCTAGTGATATATCATACATATTTTCTGGATACGCTCCTCTTAGTATTCGGCTCGTTCAGCATGCTGTGAGATCAGGATGGTAAGTTTATTATCCATCTCTTCCTTTTTCATTAGAATGTTTTTTCATGTTTCTTTCACAGTAGCCTGAAGAGAAAACGAGAATGCTGTTTTATTTTCTTAGGAAGATATTTTTATGAATCTGTTCTATACACATAAATATATAGAAAAACCAAAGAGGGAATGAAATTAAAATTCTCCAAATTTGTTTGAGTAGTGTTACATAGGTATGGAATCCATTAAATTTTTGATGGGAAAGTGTTAGGGAAATAGAATATGGGTACATCACAATTGCAATATGCCATATTCCCTTGTCAATGGGTATGGGCGTATGGCATATAAGAAAGACAAAACTCCTACCATGTATTGTACTATGAAAGGTTTCCTACTCGCAATCCGACTAGGACTTCTACTGCCATATGAGTCCCTATCTCCGGGGTATATAAGGAGGGCAGTGGCTCACTCAGGAGGACAATCCTAGAAGAGGAGAATATCCCACAAGAGGTTAAGTCATCTCAACAGATCTCTAGAAGACAATAGAGAGGCTATGTTGAATTCCTCGGCTACCTCCGATCGATCAGTCTAGATCCATACACACCCCTATAATAGGACTAGACACATCCATTTACTCATACAATATAGTACACAGATCCCCAAATAGGACATAGGGCACCTCACATTGAGGGGCTGAACCTATATAAATCCTTGTTCCGCTATGTGCCATGCTTGTTCTTTGATCTTGTTGGCTACCCACCACCACATTTACACAAGTAACCCTCAAAGGCTACCTCCGATCTAAGATCTGCCAGTTAAAACATCGACAGGAAGATTTGTTCCTCTTTCTTCTTTCCACCTCCTGTATTCTTGAATAAGATTCCACTTCTCCCATTTTCTAGGAATATGACCTGCAATTCTATTCTTTGTTCCTTTCCCTTCCATATGGACTGCACATTTAGGGGAAATTATGGTTTACTTCTGTTACCATAATATCTAAGCAATATGTTGTTGCCGTATATTGATTAGTCTGTTTTTGGACGCTCCCACATAAACTCTGGAGTCCTGGTGCATTTTTCTTTTGTAAGAATGCTATAATTGTTATGTTAAGCAAGTGATTTGCTTTAATGACCTTAGTTTATATGCCATTCAGGCGATCTATTGAAGAACTATTGAAACTATTGCCAGGTCCTCATCTGGATTTGAAAAGAGTGAGTGTATATTGTCTTCATTAAAACTTACTTTTGTAGGGAGGAAAATTAAATTTTAAAGAAAAATTTCAACTCATGTAGGGTAATTCGGCCATTAATTCTTCATTGGAAGTACACCCAGGTTTTGGGATTCAACCAAGTATTGACAGGTAAATTTTCTTTTAGTTATATGTCATTGTTTTTTCTGCATTTCAAAAATGATAGAAGTGATAGAAGATTACCACAATTGTGTTTGCTTTAACATTATCAGAAAGGGTGGTCTCAATATTTACATTTGTGATTTGAATATCCAAATTACGTATGCTATTTCATGATATTATGTTGTTGCTTTGTAGTTGTAGTTTTCCTAGTTTATACAACTCAGCTACTTATCATATTAAGATGAGTTGATGGCATGAAGCAGAGTATCTACGTTCTACACCCACTTGTGCTAAACTTTGAACATACAATTCCCTGGCCTATCCAACCAATGTTTTAGTCAATTTTCACCAGTAGAACTTGTATGTTTGTCAGGTGGTGACTTAAGGTGCTCCTTTTCACCTTCTATGTCCTATTTCCACTACCATTGTGCAGCAACTTGCCTGTCTGCACTGCCTTCCTTGATCCTCTTAGGTGCCATAGCTCCGCATAGTTACACGGTCACAGGCTGCTCCTACCATTCAGAAGAGAACATGTTGCTGATTGCTGCCATGCAAACCCCCATTGTGTCTCCCCTTGCTTATACACTCTCTGTGTCACTCCACTAGGATAATCCTAGTGCTATGTGACTGATTATCAATGCTGCTAACCACTGCCACAATCCTGCCTTCAGTGTCCTGTTTAGGGCACCAGCTGGTACTGATGGGCTTAGTTAGTTTGAGGAAGAGATCTCCTTTATGTTTCTTTTGTATTTGTGTAATTTGTGCTGAGTAGATGGCTATCTGTGTTATCATTTGCTTTCTGGTTTCCTCCATTTAAGATGATTTGTTCTCAGTGGTGATGTGGAGGGGTTTATGAGAGATCTAACTCTGATATAAACTTATGAGCAAAAAAGGAAATTTGTTCTGAGATCTAAGATTTGTTCTATGTGCACTCAAAGAGCCCAACTGCCTAAGGATCATAAATATTAGAGAGAATACAAGGTGGAAACTCTAGACTAGTTTAGATAGTTGTGGGTCATTTGGTTGTATAGGCTTCCTTTATTTCATCACTTGACATTACGTTGTGTACTTTCCTACTGACGAGTACTTCAGAGCCCACCAGGGAAAATATATTGGTTCACAATTCTATGTTGATCCATGGATCTTATATAAAGTTTTCCTTGTCTCCATTTTCAAAGCTTAACAGATGACTGAATCTGCCAAAATATTGTTCACTATTTGCAGATTGTCGTAATGCTCTACCTCAAGCCATTGACACCATATGCTTTACTGAAATAGATTTCGTGGAAAACTAGCTATATCCAATCTTGGTTGGCCTTTCACCCCTAACCACGAGTCATAGACAATTAGACATATTTTGCCACATATGTGGGTTCGATCCTCCTATGCCTGTTGGAGCTCTTACCCTTAGAGAAGTCTAGGATTTCTAT
The DNA here is from genome assembly GCA_000418225.1 of Zizania latifolia. Taxonomy (NCBI): domain Eukaryota; kingdom Viridiplantae; phylum Streptophyta; class Magnoliopsida; order Poales; family Poaceae; genus Zizania; species Zizania latifolia. The sequence goes on along the minus strand of KE371763.1, from coordinate 18,039 downwards.
AATAGTACACAATGGTTTTAGTTGATTTCTATTTTTATTTTTCCATTGCTAATATTTCATCCATCTGTTACATAGCTATATTTCACTTCATCTGTTTTTATTTCAACGTGTTTGTTTATCCCAGGGTTGGACACCGCTCCCTTGTTTTGGTTGTCTTTATTGGTGGTGTAACATTTGCGGAGATTGCTGCGCTTCGATTCCTTAGTGCTCAGGTACATATTTGCCAAAATGATTTCTTTTTTAGATGTTTATCACAAATTAATACCATGGTATTATGAAGCTGGAACTGTTTAAAGTTTTAAAATTCACATAAACATCTGTCTCACCATATGTTGCTGAGAATTTTTTTGGCACATTGTACACTCTCAAATAGTAAGAGTATTAGATCAAATCTATCCTTGATTTGCAGATTGTATTATAGACTTTCTGTAAGCTTAAATTACTCACAAACTGAACTATTTAAAATAACAACCACTCTACAATATCATGTGGTTACTGTTTGTGTGATTGAACAATCTGCGTGAATAGGAATTCTTGCACGAGACACTTGGTGTCAGGGTCTGGGCAAAATGTAGCTGTACCTGTTGTGTGAGAGAAGATGGTAGACTTCACGATTATTGTTTAATCCCAAAATAATCTGTCTATCTCCTATAAGTAGATTGGTAACCTCGTAATAGACATCACTTGATACAATACTCTCCTATATCGTCCTAATAGGATTAGTCCATGATTTTACAATTTAAATTTTACGAGACTATTGCACAATGTTTTATGGTTCAAAATAGGATATCTGCATTCCATAATTCGTACATTTGGTAGTCACCAATCACCATTTTCTTTACTTTTTATAAAAAGGAAGCTAGCTCTGACCATCAGACTGTTCTCTGCCAGCAGTGTTTCACATTTTTCATGTCCATAATGTGGTTTGTTGAAATTCGAGTTTGACCAGAAAGATTGGGTTTTGCAACATTACATTACAGCATCGAACTAAAGACTATAGTTTAGTTCACCAAGTCCTGTCCTATGATCTTTCAGTTATCTTCACTTGTTGCCCTGATTCGAAAAAAAGTTTATTATTTCTAGTACTTATCTATTGCAGGATGGAATGGGCTATGACTTCCTGGTTGCAACCACAAAGGTTGTTAATGGAAACACAATACTCAGGTCAATTATGGCCAATAGCAAAGAGGTAATGATGTAATCTTTCTCTGCACATACGTGTCTTTTCTGATTGTAAACAGTACGCACACCCGCTCTCCACTTGGTTGTCATTGTTGTCAAGGTTCCCATCGCTTGTGTTTATCAGACGAGCCTTGCATTTATTCTCAAACGGAGTGTTTGATATTTTAGCATGTAGAAATTGTTAGTTTTTGGTTGATTAAAAACCACCTTTATCGTTTGGAGTTTCAGTTCTTTTGATTGTTACCATTTTTTTCTTTTCTAATCTTCCTACCTGTGCAAACATGCAGTACTTATGTATGTAATCTATTTCATGACCGTATATGGATCGTGCAACCTGGTTCTTTCTCCTCCGAAAGTCCGAATCCAGTTCACTGTATTTTGCATCCGTGTATTGCCATCGAACAATTCATCCTGTAATATGGCATTGCTCCATTAGCCCGATCCTAGCAGTCTGCCACTCACTTTACCATCAATTAAGCTATCACCCTAACGCAGAGGCGATGCAATATCTTGGTTGGACTCGTATGGTTGTTTACTTGTTTATGGGAGATCGTTGGTTGATTTATTAAGCAAGGGTGCCAAAGGTCTAGAATCACAAACATGAAGCTTCGTGATGCCATAGAAAATGAAAACCTGAAGCTTGGATAAGATATGGTGGGAGCCCGTCATGTGATTAGTGGCACGTACCATCATCGATTGTTGTGCCTAGTTTGTCGGCTTTTGTTGTCAACCAACAGTAGAAAGTAGCAGCTGCAACTCAGTGTAGTAAGCGTAATCAACATATAGATGTCCCCGTGGATAAGCTCGAGTACTTTGTCGGCGTGGTAGTCGGCGTACTCGTGAAAGGAAGTATGCCTCTGTTTTCCAGCAAGGCACACATCACACACCTATTCCACATGGTCTATCGGTGGGAATCCATGTACTATATCATGCTAAGACAACTTATGTAGTACCTAGAAGTTCAGATGATTGAAATGCACATGCTTGTGCCAAGCTTCCTCTAAACTGCACATCAAGAGACACATCGGCTACGCAACATCAAGCATTTGGGTATATAGGTGATGTGGTGAGCGGTTTAACCTAGTGAGCAACCGCTTTTGTTGATCACAAATCCTCATGACACCATCTTAGATCAATATCTCACAATCATTCTCATCAAGTTGTCCAACACTAATGATGTTAGAGGTGAGCTGAGGAATAAAGTACACTCCTATGAGAGTTTGGTGCTCGTCATTCTTGCAGACGAATAGTAGGCAGTTGAAGTGCCGACTTGTTGACACAGTCAGCATGACTGATAACTGAGTCCAAGTTGTTGCTTGAGTCATTGATAAAATCAGTGGTGCGAATGCTTGAGTCAAGTTGTTTCTAGAGTTGACAACATAGTATGAAGTTTTAACTATCCCTACCAAAAACAGTTGCGTAGGCTCATCGTCGTTATATTGCGTTAGATTGTCCTCAATCCACTTTGGTTTGCTTTGTCAGTCCTTGGCCCAATAGCCAAGTTTGCCACAACAGCAATAATAATCTTTAAAGATGTCCCGACTACCTGTCTCCTTACCATTGTTAGTTCTCGAATTGTTTGTCTGTTGACATGGTGTGCACTGCCATCGATTTTCGGATTGGTTGTCTCCAATAGAACTTTCTCCCTTGTGCTCCTCAATCTACGCATCACATTCTTCCTCTATGAGTAAAGAGTTTGATGTCGGATTCACCTTCCTTTGTCGGTTGTGGTCCTCCACCATCTTCAGCCTCTTGGTGACCTCTTTAATTAAGAGAGTAGACAAATCAAGTAGAGTTTTGATGGACAGAACTAGTTGGGTTTACCTTTCTAGTGCGACTTGGATAGCAAGTTGATTCATGATGACGTTCAACCTGAGCACGAAGTCATCCTCCAACTCACCATCATGGAACTAAAGTGTCACTATAGTACCTGGCACCAGGCCTCCTTCAGCGTCTCCTTGATAGCAAGTGTCGAAATTTTCTCTAGAGGTACGGCACAAAGTATCGCCTCGAGTACCATTCGAACCTCCTAGAACACAACATCACCAATATCGATAGCATCAGAGTCCACTTGCCACGGCCGTCGATTGGTAGGTGCAAGCGGGGTGCCTGTTCAGGGCCCCCCAAAAATTAGGGCCCCAAAATTGCAATATAACGCAAAACACATAGCAGAATGGATATGACTCTTTCTAGTGAAGAAAAGGTGCAGTGTTCGATTCCTGGAGGCCTCCATTTTTTCTCTTCTTTTCTCCACTTGCCTTGCGCCATTGTTGTTGTGGAATGGGCTGCTTCCGCTTCCGATTTGCCTGTCGTGGGAATGGGCTCTGACCCATTAGTTTCAAACAGTATTGATTTTTAATTATATCTTCCAAGTTTCAAGTTTAGATGCTTAGATTTTGAGAATTCGTAGAAAATTTAAAAATTCATTTCAACACCAGTGTTATAACTTCAAAGTTTCAAATTTTAGATGCATTTTGAGGCCTGTAACGTATTTCGTTCCGGGGCCTCCAAATCATAGGCCCACTCACTTGGAGCAACACACACCGAGGCTTGCGGTGCCACACAATTTATGCCATTTTCTCTGGTTTTCTTCTTAATTAACCAAACTTATTACATTGGTATTATAACACACATGGTCATGAGCTAATCAGCTCAATACACTAGCCACTAACTAAGTCATGCATAGGCACACAAGTCCAACACAACTCGCTCCATGATCAGTGCAAACAAGACATTTTCTACTCGTGGATGTGTGCAAGACTCACCCAATCGCTTAGCCACGCTAACCAACTAATTACATATGCTCTCATCTCTGGCTGGTGATCGACCTATTACCCATTAAACCCTAAATCCCAAACCCTAATCTTTGCTCACTACTCGTCATGCAACAACCATATAGCTAGCCCACAACGTCAAACAACACACATGGAAATGGCACCTTGACTCAAATCCTACCTTGCCACAGTCAAAAACATGCAAAAAATAAAAACCAACAACACTAAATTCCAACAAGTTCGTGATTTTCTTATGAACAAATATTGACTCAAACAAGAGTCAGGTAGGTGAACTTTTCTGCAGTACAAAATTTACCAAAATTTAAAAGTTCCAGGTTTACTGTTGAGAAATACTGGACAGAAGCTTGGACTCGCAACTGAACAGTCTGTATGCATCCGAAGCCAGACTGATATTCAAAACGACTCAATCAAACAACTGTAGCATAGGCTAGTACAGCATTCCCTCGACTTGGAAAATAAAGATTTGGAAAGTAGGCAGGATTATATAATCGAGACAGCTTGTCAATTCATTCAGTTCACGAGTTTTTTCTTTATCCAATACACAATAGAATAATTTACATTAACGCATGTCTAATTGTCTAAAGGTGAAAGAGCTTCTATGTTACCATATACTCTAAAGACAACCGTGCGGACAAACAGTGATACAAGTCTTTACGAATATAATACGCCATTTTCATTCAAAAAAAATATAATACGCCACGTACTATTTTACCACTTTTATCAACGAATTCTAATACACTACCTAAATACTACTCGTAGTAGTGTTTTGCTGTGGACAAAAGAAAATATGTCATAATATTATATAAAATAAATAATACTTTTTGCATTAAATATGTTCACCTTAATTTAAGATAAATTTTATGGAACACCTAAATAAGTGTGGATCATCATTTTAATCGATCAAATGGTCACTATTAAAAAGTGACATATTACCTTTTAAGAAATAATAGATCACACATAATTATTATATTTATTTTATATTTTTTAAAAATCAATTATTAATGTCTATTAATTAGTTGCTTTATTTTGAAAAAGATTTGTAGCCAGATTTTGCTCCTACCGATGTAAGAAAGGAGACCAATCAAGGAAAGGAAAATTGTAAAAACATGTAGCCTGCCATAGCTAGTTAATACATTATATATTTTTTATTTTCAAAAAACGGGACAAATTTATTACCACAACTATTATGTAAGAAATGTACAATAAAACCCTAATTTAATTAAATATGTGTGCAAATATTCTGTAGTACTAGGAAAATCAGGAGTAATATATAAAAAGTGATTTACTACCACCACCATCACAACGTTCTTTTAAAAACAGTATAGATGCCACTAACAAAGCGTGGGTTCTCAAAAATAATGCAACTCAGAAATTCAAAGTTTACAATATACCACTGGTTAAACCATTGACAAGCCACCTAGCAAAGGTTGATAGCATATAAGAAAATGGATAAATCCTCACATGCCATTACAATTTTCAAAATTTTGAAAAATGTCGCCCATTAGTGACATACCAATACCATATTTCCAAATCATAAAATTTATAATAGCACATTTTCAACTGGCCCTATAAGAAAATTCCTTGTTGATCGCTCATTGGTCATGAGAAAATGGCCCTATAAATGGCTCTAATGGATAACCGTTGTCTCGCTAGACTTTTCTCATGGCCATTAAAGAGTCCAAATTAGAAACCTTCGGCACTTCCAAAGCAATCTGATGTTATGAAAAGTTCTGACAAATCAGAACTCCATTAGAGCAGAGATGCATTTTTAAGAATCTAACCACGTAAACCACGTGTAGATTTAATTTATTCCATACATTAATCATGATATTAGAAAATCAGAGAATTAACACCATCTCGATCGAGTATGTCATAGACATGTAAAAGCTAGAAAACTAGCCAAGAACAGAACTAGTACTTCAAACATAATGACGCGTAAGAAATAGCTGCAGTAGACGTACCAAATACTACTAAAATGACGCGTTGTACCCGAACGACCTGGAAGACACGGCGTGATGACATAACTCATTATAACCCGCCAAGGAAACAATAACCTGCCATTGAAGACTCCAGTCTCCAAATGAAAAGTGAAGTCAAGTAGGAAGTCTTCTACACTTCCAGAGCTATATGATGCTATGAAAAGCTCACACAAACCAGAACTCCATTAGAGCAGAGATACATTTCCATCAGTTTCTGTTCTCGATATGTTTCGTTCTGTTCTTGGCGCCCAATGTCTGCCTGCTGCTTCTTACCGTGCATCATTTCTTCTCTGCAGCCTCATCATTTCACTGTCCTCCTACACAATAACAACCTCATCAGCACAGCCAAGCAACCGGTCACAGATTGAGCTGCAAGCTCTGCTCTGCTTCAAGCAAGCCATAAGCAGCGACTCCCTTAGATCATGGAGCTCGAGCAACTTCTGCAGATGGGAAGGGGTGAAATGCGACAGGACACGTCCAGACCGTGTTGTCTCCATAGACCTTACCTCCAATGAGCTCAGTGGTGTGCTGCCTGATTGCATGGCCAACCTTACTTCTCTCCAAACTCTGGTGCTTGCCAGAAACAACCTTGAAGGTACCATCCCTGAATCCTTAGCAAGAAGTTCATCGCTCGTTGAGCTGAATCTATCGCACAACAACCTATCTGGGGAGATCCCTGCTAGTCTGTTCAATGGATCATCCAGACTTGTCACTGTTGATCTACAAATGAATTCTTTTGCTGGCAAAATTCCCCTTCCCCATAACATGGCCGCTCTTCGATTTCTTGGCCTTAGTGGAAATCAAATTTCTGCAGGAATACCACCGGCTCTAGCAAATATTTCATCTCTAAGTTCCATACTGCTAGGACAAAACAAATTACAAGGTCCAATTCCAGAATCGTTGGGTCAGATTCAAAACCTGAGTACGCTAGATCTGAGTTACAACAATTTATCAGGGCATGTCCCAGCAACACTCTACAACCAGTCATCGCTTGAATTCTTTAGTGTAGGCAGCAACATTCTTATTGGAAAGATACCTTCTGACATTGGCCACACACTTCCAAACCTCGAATCATTGATCATGTCCTTTAATAAGTTTGATGGATCGATTCCAGCTTCACTGGCCAATGCGTCAAACCTACAAGTGCTTGAACTTTCAAGCAATTCTCTAAGTGGATCTGTACCACCATTAGGATCCTTGAGAAACCTGAATAAACTTCTTCTTGGAATTAACCAGTTCGAAGCTCAAGATTGGTCATTCCTTACTTCTCTGACAAATTGCTCTCAGCTGTTAGAACTGTCGATGGATGAGAATAGCCTGAATGGAAGTCTGCCGAAATCTGTAGGCAATCTTTCACCACATCTACAGAAATTAAATTTTGGTGGCAACCAAATTTCCGGAAGAATTCCAGATGAGATAGGGAACTTCGTTGATCTAACTTTACTTGACATGAACTCAAACATGCTGTCAGGGGAAATTCCCTCGACTGTTGGGAACTTGACAAATTTGGTCATCCTAAATCTATCAACGAATAGATTTTCAGGTGAAATCCCATCCACAGTCGGTAATCTTCTTCAGCTCAGCAAGCTTAATCTCGATAACAACAAGTTATCTGGTAATATACCAGCAAATATAGGAAACTGTATAAGGCTATCTATGCTTAACTTTTCAGTGAACAATCTCGAAGGACTCATACCAATTGAACTTGTTGAAATTTCTTCTCTTTCCTTGGGTTTGGATCTGTCAAACAACAAACTTTCAGGCTCAATACCACAGGAAGTTGGTGCACTGAGCAATCTTGTCCTCCTAAATTTTTCCAACAACCAGTTATCAGGCCAGATTCCTTCTTCACTTGAAAACTGTGTTCAGTTGTTGTCTCTTAACATGGAAGACAACAATCTAAATGGAAGCATACCGGAGTCTTTAAGTAGATTGAAAGCCATTCAACAAATTGATTTCTCTGAAAACAATTTATCAGGGCCAGTTCCCACTGGTGGAATCTTTCAAAATTCGAGTGCAGTAAACCTGGAAGGGAATACAGGATTATGTGTGACTGTTTCCCTGTTTGCATTGCCAATTTGCCACACATCGCCTGCTAAAAGGAAGAGCAATACGCCACTTCTGCTGATAGTGATTCCACCCATTACTATCGCTTTAGCCTCAGTTCTATGCATAGTTATAACTCTTATAAAGGGAAGTACAAACCAACAATCTTCAAACTACAAAGAGACGATGAAGAAGGTGTCATACCGTGACATTCTTAAAGCCACCAGTTGGTTCTCCCCAGTCAACAAGATCAGCTCGAGTCGTACAGGGTCAGTATACATTGGGCGATTCGAGTTTGAAACAGACCTAGTTGCTATTAAGGTATTCCATCTTGAAGAGCATGGTGCACACAGTAGCTTCTTTACGGAGTGTGAAGTTCTGAAACGCACCCGCCATCGCAACCTGGTCAAAGCAATCACCTTGTGCTCGACAGTGGATTTTGAGAACAATGAATTCAAAGCTCTAGTATACGAGTTCATGGCAAATGGCAGCCTGGAAATGTTTGTACACCCAAAGCTATACCAGGGCAGCCCAAAGAGGGTGCTAACCTTAGGTCAAAGGATCAGCATCGCGGCAGATGTTGCTTCTGCTCTAGATTATCTCCACAACCAATTGGTGCCGCCTATGATCCACTGTGACCTGAAGCCAAGCAATGTTCTTTTGGATTATGACATGACCTCACGCATTGGTGACTTTGGGTCAGCTATGTTTCTCTCTTCAAGTTGCACTAAACCAGAAGGATTTGCCAGTTTTGGAGGAACCATTGGATACATTGCACCTGGTCAGTCTTTTCATTCAAACAATTGGTTAATCAATAAAGTTTTGTATCTAATTTTGAGTTGTCCTAATACATTTACTCGTATTAATTGCTATCTTGCACAGAGTATGGGATGGGCTGCAAAATCTCGACTGGTGGTGATGTGTATAGCTTCGGAGTGCTTCTACTAGAAATGCTCACAGGCAAACGGCCAACTGACACACTATTTGGCAATGACCTCAGCCTTCATAAGTATGTGGACTTTTATTTCCCAGATAGAATTGATGAGGTTTTAGATCCCCATATGCCCCAAGAGGACAAGGTGGTAAATGATCTACGGATGAAAAGTTTCATTGTACCGATTGTTGAAATTGGCCTTCTGTGTTCCAAGGAATCACCAAAAGATAGGCCAGGAATGAGCGAAGTTTGTGCCAAAATTGCTTCCATCAAACAGGATCTTGTCAAAACCTTGTGATACTGTGATTTTAATGGCAAGTATATAATTTGGGTAAAACTTGGAGGTGTGATCTATGCTGGTCAATGGTGTAGTTTTGGGGGCATCCGCAGAAAAGCATAAAGCTAAACCCTCCAAGCCATAGCTCTTCTAGCTTCTCAGCTATGAACCACCGATATGGCAACAGGACTGCCGTATCCATATCCGGTAAGGTGGGCTATGGCTGTCTGATACGTCTATCACTCAAAGAAGTACTACAACATCCCCTTCAATGCCCTGGTCCCTCATCCGATTATCAAATGGCTCTGGCACTGTAAGTGTTCCAACAAGCTACGTGTTTTCTTCTGGCTATTACTGCATGACAGGCTGAACACCATAAATATTCTTCGGCACAAAAATTTCATCCTCAACAACAACAACTATAACTGTCCTCTGTGATAGTTCTGAGGAAGAAACGGCTCTACACCTCTTCTTCACTTGCCACTTCAGCACCTCCTGCTGGAACCGACTTGGTATCTCGTGGGACGCCAATCTCCCCCTTCAAGACTAGATTGCAACGGCTCACACTGCCTTCTCACGACCCTTCTTCATGGAGATTCTCCTTGTGGGCTCTTGGTCCCTTTGGCTGCATAGAAACAAGAGAATCTTCCACAACCAGGGAGCTTATGTCAGTGATTGGAATGCACTTTTCCACTTGGAACTCGCTATTTAGTGTCATAGATTCCCTATTGTAACCAGAGATGCTATCTTTTCCTGGCTTCGCTCTATCTAATTCTCCCTTGCTGTCTCTCCCCTCTTTCGCTTTCCCTGTACTTTCTTGGTCTTTGCCTTAATATATATAACCTTAGTAGAAGCCTCTCCTGCTGATTTGACTAAAAAATAGTAACATCTCATTTTGAAGCCTAGTTGAAGCTGAAGTCCACGCGTGCCGCACTCCATCTCACCGCTTCACTCAGTTGATGTCGAACCAACTTTATGCATGTGCTACCCCACGTCTCTCTCACTGCTGCCGCTTGCAGATGAGGCCCGCCTATTAGAACCTGACGATTAACAGTACAAAACTACTATATAAATATGACTATTATATGAATACTTGTATAAATACATTTATCCTTGGGCATTCCTTCTAGAAGTAAGATATCTATTATCTGTGTTTGGAAGGGGATCCCAAGAAGATAGTAACCCTCTCATAAAAGTATCGGATACCCTTTAATTTAGAAAGTTTATCCCTAAATAAAAAGGAAGCTAGAGTCATACTTGGATAAGACTCGGGGAAGCCCCCTAAAATAACTTCCTGGGTAGGACAACGAGAGGAGAGGAATATTTGGATCCATATTAGATTGGACAATACACACAACCAACACTCAAGCCTTTGATGTCGTCGTCTTCGACTAGCTTAGGGTTGAGATTAGGCCAGACACATCCTTGTAAAATACTTTCAGATCAATACAAGAAGATATGATGTAGGTCTGTTATCGCGAAGGAGGCCCGATCCTGTATATATTGTTTTTGACCATCAGTGACTATCCCTCAATGTTTTCTTTATTTGGTCAAATAAAAGGACAGATTGTATGTGTATTGTGCTTGGACGAAACTGCATCTGTGTATCTTCTATCATCTAGCAAATTAGTGTACACATGGCACAGAAGATTCTTACTAAAATCACATAGATATCACAAGATGAATGAATACTTTAACAAAACGACCGAGAACAACTTTGATAAAATGATCGAGAATGACATTGCTCCAGCTAAACATCACAGCGGGAAACTAGTGTTCAAGATGGTGGAGAGCATAAATGTTGTTTTGGGGAAGGAAGAAATTGAAAAGGAGAGAAAAATCTCACCGAGAGTAGTGGCCTGTTCAAGAAACATACGATTTTCTTTAAGTATCTGTAGTACTTGAAGGACTTAGATGTCCGCCATGCAATCAATATAATGCACCTATAAAAAAATGTGTTTGATAGCATCATTAGACTATTGCTCAATATTCAAAGCAACATGAAAGAAGTACTAAAGTCATGCAAGGACCTAGTACATTTAGAGATCAGACCTAAACTTCACCCTAAAGAAAGATAAAACGAAAACAATATTTCCCCCTGAGAGCCAACACCCTAACAGAGGAGAAAAGGTAGTTTATAATTGCTTACGTAGGGGGAGAACGTCGATTGGTTTCTCATCTAATATAAAAAGACTAGTCTCGATAAAAGATTTGTCACTAACCAAGTACAAATCTCATGGTTGCCATGTGATACTCACAGTTTTTCTCGTAATAGCGATCAGGGCTATCAAACCTAAGTACATAAAGATGGTCACCACATAGATGTGCTACTTCTTCAACACAATTTCATAGAAGGTCCTTGATCTAGACGTATTGGTCTTTTACACCTACACCTAACAGAGACAATCTCATTCATATTAATTGCAAATCTTACAGGAGTAAAGTACATGGGCTGCCATCTCAAAAGGATATTGAATGGATTGTGATACCGAAACTCAAAGTTCCCTCTATGCCAATTTCTAGCCAATATCAAGTTATCAACTCCCCAAAATGGGATCAAATACAATTGGAACAAGCAAACAAAAAATGAAATACGGTCTGGCATGGTTAAAGTATGAGGCAATGACTTCAAATCTGGAAGTGCAAAACATTGCCATGATTCTCACACAGCACAAATGGGAATATTGACATTGTATCTCACCGTCATCAAGGGCACTGTACTCATATCCGGCAGAGCAATGCCTGCATGGTTAATTGGTTATCAGTGTTTCATGTTAGACGCAATTGTACCCAGGTTGAGGAACTTCTCATGTAGATAATTAGTCTTAAGATAAATGTTTTGACAATTAGCCATAAAATAATCATGAAGGAGAATCAACCCATCTCCCACTACTTCTCTACCTTCAAACATGGAATAGAACAAATGAACTTTGGTTGTTGCAATTAATATTCAATGTCACGGCAGGGCAAGACCAGTCAATCCCAAATATAGTTGAGTCTTTGGGAGAGAATGCACCAAGTTCAAAAAGAGTACCTGTTCTTTGCCTGAGGCGTATTAACTTCTAACTTCGAAA
>KE371761.1:0-11428 GCA_000418225.1 Zizania latifolia | reverse complement strand
TCACGGTCGAGTCTTCTCATCCTTTCCTCCTTCATCCTCATCGTCCAATTTTCATCACCCGGTTGACAAGCACTCATCACCTCATGGTTCATACCATGACTCCTCATAAATTTAACCTAAGAAAACAATGATATAAACTATCCATAATTTTATCAGACAGACGGCTAAATAATGATCTAAACTATCTGAAACACACGAAGCTCTCCAACCACAAGTTGGTCGAGGAATCACACTTTGTGCCTATGCATCCACACAAAGAAAACCCACATAGAGTACTCCGACAACAAAGCTAGTCATGATACTAGGATATTGTTATCCATGGGCCCAAGAGTTACCATAGAAATACATGTACAAGGCAATCCCATAGTGGAAAAATCAGACCGGACCGCTGGTTAAACTGGAAAAAACCAAAACTCCGGGTCGTTTTTGCTAAAAGACCATGTATGCAATCGAACCGGTAAAAACCAGGCGAACTGACTGTTTTTCTATTGAACCGGTGAACCTATGTCGATTTTAAAGAACTGGGCGGTTCAGTGTTAGCAGGAAAAATAATTATTTTGAGAGGGATTCAATGTCCATAATTTTTATTTATCTTTGACCACCACTCTAGCTCATATTTAGTATGTAATAATTAACAAAATAATTATTTATATAGGAATAACTAAATGTAGATGATACTGACATTGACAAAAAAGAAATGATGGAGATTTCTAAAGTAAAAATGCATCACCCAGAAGCATCTTAATTGATTCTAATTTTAGTAGAGATGACAGACAATCAAATGAAACAAACAATGATAAATAAAATTTTCTTGCTGATTGGAACTTTTCTTATATGTAGAAACATTTATCATCAACTTGTATATATCGACTAAGAAATTATTTTCCTACAACAATTGTTGTTTGTTTTATATTGTTGTGAATCATAAATAAACTTTATTTAAAATGTTTCATATTTTTATTATTATACTATCTGTGGGTTGTGACATTATAGTTATAACACATATCTAAATCATGATATTATAATATAATTATAATCTTAGATGTAAAGTTTTATTTTTAATATCTAGTTATACATATTTCTCATTAACTTATATTATTTTTATATTAAAATAATACAAAACAAATATAATATAATATTAGTAAAAAAACCGATGGTCCAACCGATAAACCAAGGATCACCAAGGATCAAATCAGTGAACCGACAACTTGATCTTCAATCACTAGTCTAGTTTTTTCTACTATGGGCAATCCAACCATTCTACCTACACTTAGTACAGATGATATACCGTATCCAGTTCTATCATCATAATCATGCCCTATCCCTCAAGCAATTAGGAGAATGTTCCATTAAATTAACTACAAAGGCACCTCAAAGATCACAAGGATAAGACCATAAAACAAAGACATTAGTGTAGAGTCTAGAGTGGCTACGTCTATACTAATGCATGTGTTAAAGATCACAAGGATAAGACAATAAAACAAAGACACGAGTGTAGAGTGGCTAGGTCTATAGTAATACAAGTGGCAGGTGGGTGTAATGTCTCTTATAAACAGCCTCAATGGTTTTTGCTATAAAGAGACAGAAGGCAGGCAAGCTAGCTAGAGCACAAAATCCCAATTCAGCGCATCGTTGTAAAAAAACTTGGGCACACTACACGGCACCAGACCAAATATAGCCCGTTGTAAAAATTCAACAATAACAAGCTATAATTTTCTCAATATTTGAATACAACCACTCAACCATTCCATGAATCAGGGTACAAATCACCACCTCTAAAATATACAACCAAGGGGTCCATATGACAATCATAACCAACTCAGAGTTAACAATTAACATAAACATGCAACTTTAATGTAAGGTAATCTTTCCAGGGGAGAATTAGGTTCATTGATCGGAGAAGGGCTCCTGATGCAGTCACGCCTATTCATGCTTTGCATCAACGGCTTCCTTCAGTTTCCTCCCGAGTGCGAAGGCAAGAGGTGGAGGCACAGCATTGCCTATCTGCCTGTGCTTGCTCTGGATGTTGCCCACGAACTGGTAACTGTCAGGAAAGCCCTGTAGACAAGGATATATTTAGTAAACTGTCAGTAGCGACTACCCAGGAATTGCAAATTCACATCTTCAAAGGCACGAAGAGGCATTTAGGGTGGATGAGCAGCAGCTTACCTGAGATCGCGCACATTCACGGACAGTGATGATCCTGTCCTGGTCAGGGTGGAAGCACATTCCAACCTTGCCCATTGGCTGGGGATCTGTAACAGAAGTGGGGAAATTGCCCTCCCAATCCAGTCTACCATACAGCCCTTTCCACTGGTTGTGCCTCTTAGCTGTGTTAGGCAAGCACCAAGGGATCAGATCCACCAATTGACCTGACGATAGCTTCACCTGCACGCATACTCTGACGATTAACATCCCAAAGGCCAAAGACAGTAGGGATGTATGGAACAGCACAAAACAAAGTGAGTGGCTGGGACCACGATGTACATGGCATTTACCTTCTCATCTGGTAGGTCATGCCAGTCACAACCTGGTCGTTTTGGAATGTGTTGGCATCTGATGAGATTTAGTTCATTCATTTCCTTAGATATGTGATCATTCAGTGCAATCGTATTCCCTCTGATCTTCTTCTGGAACCAAGAGATAGGCTCACCTTCGTGCTGTGCATTACAAGATGACGTTCAGCATATAAATAAAGATCAGAAACAGGGTAAAATGGAGCAGATAGGAGCAACAGATTACCTCAAGTAGTTGTTTACTAGCGCCATTCTCCACTTTTGGTAGATCACCTATTGTATCTCTAACTGTTATTGCACGGAAAGGTGCCCCACCAGCAGTGCTTTTGGCAGCTGCATAGTACTTGCCATCAGGCAGTGTTATTTTCAGCTCAGGGCTAGCAAACACATGCATTGGTTCCGGCCAATCAGGAAGAATCTCTCCAGGTGCAGCAGCCCAAATGAATGCCCTTTTCCTGGACTGAGCAACACCAAAAGTCCCTGCCTCTAAAATTCCAAACCGGACCTAACCAACAGGTAAACTTCTTTTGGTTATACAGATTCAAGCAATGCTGTACATAGGCAATTTAAATAACTGATTAGAAGAATAATACCTGGTATCCCATCTCCAGAAGAGATGCAACTGTTAGTCGGAATGTCTGTCCTTTGTTGAATGAAACAAAGTTCCTAACATTTTCTAAAAGAAAGAATCTGGGGCGGAAATATTCAGCGAAGGAGAGGAATGCTAAAATCATTTCACATTGAACTTTACTCCATGGGCTTTGGTTAAATCTGTTCATCCCAGAAAAGCCCTGAGATGAAAAATATTACAAAATAATTGAGTCGTTTATCAAATATAATATCGAAGTGCAAAGAATTTACTCGACTAGGTACAGAAAAATAATATACCTGACATGGGGGACCACCATTTATGAATTCTACTTCACCAGGGACAGGAAGGTTCGTAATATTCTCCTGAGAAAGTTTAGATGCTTGCTCAGCAGCCTCAGAAGTTGAAATGCAATCATCAGCATCTCCACATTTGTCCATAATTGCCCTGAAAAATCACAAAACAGTCCTAATTGAGCTGCATGAATAAGAAAATATTACACACAAAAAATCAAGAAAGTGCACCTACTTCAAAATCACATTGCAGTTATCAACAAACACCGCAGCTTCTGGATGATTTTTGGTAAATGCTTCACCAGCTGGCTCCTCATATTCAATTGCCCATTTTGTAAACGATACACCTGTGAAATTTAAAATTGGTAATAAATATCAGTCAGAAGATCAACATTTGATGATAAAGCTAAACACCATCGTTGAAGGCAACAAGTACATACCAGCTTGCTGCAATCCTTCTGATAAACCTCCGCACCCGGCAAAAATGTCAAGAGTTGAAAGACGGCTCTCTTTGGGCACCTCCATCCATTTACCTGAATCCACTTGATCACTCTCACAGATCTGCTTCCCTTTGTTCTTTTTTGAAGCACCAGTTGGCTTTTGGTCCACAGGCATGAGCTTAACATTTGGAGGCAACTGGTCCAGATATGCAGCACAATTTCATTAAGCTATGGAAAGTAACACTAACTGAATAAAAACAGTATATTAGTTATAACTAACCTTCTTTAAAGCTCCACTGGCAGGATCATACAAATGTTCACAGAAAAATTCATGTTCAATAATCACTGGATGATCTGAATTTGAGATGTCATTCCTCTTCCGGACCTTACACTTTCCCTCTATCATATCCACAGTCACTTTAACTATATCTTCGCTATAGTATACCTGATCCAAGAAAACAAAGAATCAAAGCCATGTCAAGAGAATTACAATGCAAAGAATGAGACACAGTACTGAATTAATGTGGGCACCAGAATTAGAAACATAGAAAAGGAGTACAAAGAATATAACCTCTCTGATGTCAGATTTATAAGCTTTGGCTGACGAAACATCATCTGGTCTATAAAATCTTCTAACACTGACTTTTGTTGATGCTGGATGAACCTTTTTGGATCCAGCAGGTTCATGGACATCCAGTAGATGGCAAACTGCATAAGGCTTTAGGCCCACATTTCGTCCTGCCTTGAAGGTTGCACGATCCTCCTCTTGGGAGAAAAACTCAGGTCTAATGTACAAATACTCATGGACATTATAGGTAACATTTCTGTAGATGAAACTGTTCTTGGAGAGTATTTTCAATTCTTCATAATCTGGCTCTTTGTGCTCACAAGAGCTGCAGACACCATTACCAAGACCCAGTTTAGGCAGGGAGAAAAATGCACCCTTCTCAGGCCAGTATAAACTTTTACATAAAAATTCCATTGGTAAACCCTTCTTCTTCCTTTCTTCAGCTTTTGCACGTTCAATCCTGTCAGTTTCAGCATTCTCTTTTCTATACTTGTGACCCCAGGGCAATGATTGGAGATTGACAACCAGCAATTCTTTGATTTCGTCTAACTCGAATTCTAAACAATCGTTAGTTAAGAAAAGATCCCTTTCATCTGCAGCATTGCCAAGGACAGTCTGTGAACCCTTTTGAAGCAGCCTTCCATGAACCATGTTTGCTCCATTAAGTTTCTGAAACATGTACTCAACAAAGCACATGATCAATTCCCCTGAATCATCTTCTAGTGCAACTGCCCCTCCCACAACTACTCTGAGTTCTCGAACATAAGCACAATTGTATAGAGCTTCTCCAGAAGCTGTTTTACCAATTGTTTCACCTTCCCATCTAATTTTTTTGCTTGTTTGTGAAACCAACTTTCGAGACCGTGTTGATGGTGGAGTCTTTGAGACCTTTTCCTCTTCAATCTGTACTTCCTCTTCAGCATCCTCGTCTTCATTTTCTTCCTGTTCATCATCAACTTCTTTTGCTTCATTTGCATCTCCATCCTTGGCATCTTCAGGGAAATGGTGTGCATAGTAATCACTCCATATCCTGTTGATCAATCTGGTTGTTGTTGCACGCATCACTTTTCTTCTTGATGCTGGCCCCATAGTTGCACTTGGGTTCAGATTCTCCCCCCTCATCACTTGAACCTTTTTCTTCATGACCAACTTTGTATGCCTTCTTTGCTCCATCTTCATCAAAAGACCAGTGGCAAATGCACTCCGCCGGATAGTCTCGTCTGGAAAATCTGAAAACTGCTGAAGAATAATCTGTCCATGTACCACAATATATCTCTCAACCAGTGCAAGGTTGGAAGATATAAATGCAGGGTTCCCTTTGTCAAATTCTGTCACTTTCTTGATGACATCAGTAAAAGAAAGCTTTGAAGCACGACTTTGCTCCTTTAGCAGGGTGATAATGCTAACAGCAAGCCTTGCTGTTTTCAACACAGGATCACACCAAGGAGCATATTGCTTTGTAGGTTGCCACAGCTTATACCTGAAATCACATGCCAGATGTAAGTAACAATGTAGTGCACACAGAAGGACTCCCAACAGGATGAGAGGTTTCAATGGCATATCCAATGAGCATAATGCACACAAAGATAGTGTAATAAAAAAGTGTACTAAAAGGAACTAGTTGGAGTACTTACCAGGCCACATCAGTCCGAATGGTTATGCAAATCATTGATCCACCAAATTCTATAACCCATTCCTTGATTGGACTCAGATATATTGGAACTCCTGCATCCTGATTATCAGATTTACTTGACGAGGAAGATGAATTTGCAGATTCAGCTGTAGAATGGCAACTGCCATCATCCTCTCTCATAAAACCAGATCCAAAGACAACTATATCATTTTCTGTGCCTGCTTTCATAGGGATTAGTTCCAAAGGAATAAGCCTGGAGTCTGCATTGTATAAAGCCCAATTGTTGAGGATTCTCACTGGCACATCAGAATACATGCAATCATCACTATCAAATATGTACTCATCCATTTCTTGACTAGAGGGTTTATAGTATGCAGGCAGAGGATAGTCATTGGCAATCTCAGCTTCACTAATTTTGATGTAGACATTTTTTTGGGAAGGTGTTCCACGTTTGCCTCTCTGTTTCTTCATCATCTTCCATTCTTCTTCTTGCTGCAACAATCTTGCTAATTTCTCATCATCATCCTCAGTTTCCTCTTTGCACTCCACACCATTAATCTTCAGGCTTCCATTTGAGATGTTAGGCGGTAGCTTGCTTAATTCAACTCTAGATTTGCACTCATCTCTTAGAGCAAGAAGAACTGGTAGTGCCGCAAACTTCTCATCCTCGCTGCCTACTGTCTCATCCAATCCAACAAGTTGGTTGTATACAAACTCACCAGTGGAGATCACAAAGTCTTTGCTCAGTATTCCACTGTAACCTTTCATAGCATTAATAGAGCGAACAACACTAGCAAGCAATTCTTGCAGATCCAGATTAGGATTCCCACCAACTGATCTTGTCAGTTTTCTGTAAACTTCCACACAGACCTGTGCCTTCTGATAAAAGTGGTCATAGTAAGATTTGTAATTGCCTGCTGGCTTCACACATTCATAGTCAGCAACTTCTGTTGAAACCCAGACTACTGCAGTACCTTCATCATAACCAGATATTGCCCAGTCCTCAATTCGCCCAAATCCTTCACAGCGTACACCTCTTTGGCGATCTCTTTCTAAATCATCATCCAGGGGCATGATAAGAGCTGTGATAAAAAAATCATCAATTTCTGACATTTCAAAGGGCTGTAATTTTCCATCAGCATCATGCAAGATGAAATCAAACAATTTCCGGCAAGGTCGTTGATCATCTGGTCCTAGTTTTGTCAGTTTTACAGCATCCATTTCCTCCTCTTCCATCTGATTTTTATTGATCACAATAACAGAGGCTTTATCAGATAAACGTACAGATTTCTCTTTCAAATCAGAACATGCTGCTGCTCTCCTTGGCCTCTTGCTGGCAGAACAGCCATCACTCTTTTCAACTCCATGCATCTCTGCTGCATCCTGAGGTTCCTTGTCCAGTTTGCCCTTTTCAGTAGTAGATTCTTCTTCCTTCTTTTGCGGCTTTGCTCTGCATCTTTTCTTTCCTGAAAAACAAACCATTCAGTGTGTCAATCAACAATTATGAACAGGAATGATGAAACATGGTAAAGAATTTGAATACAAAAATAAAACACAGAAGACAACAAAAATATGAATATCCATAAAGTAAAGTGCCACAAAAAGGAAAGTATTGGGTCAGTCACCTACTGGAATCAAGGATAGAATAATTGTTCGCCAAATAAATCCCAATCAAATAACTAATGCTTGCTATCAGTAACATGAAAGATATAAGCATGTTGAAATTAAATGCAGCAACAAGATCCATGGCAAAAAAACATATATTTCCTCTGATGTACATCCAATAGTGAAAAGTGCAGTTTCAACTTGCAGTTGCATATAGGAAAATGACATGGGTCACAAGGTGATATCAAGAGGCCATATTCAAATAAGTAGACATCCAGGTCTCTACTTTTTGGGGGGGCTTTGACAATTGGCACTCGTGTGTCTTTGCTCGACAGGTGTGGTACAGAGTCCTTCAAAAAAAATGGATTAGGAAACCTAGCTCCTTTGATGACTGGTGGCCAAGAAGTAGTAATTTTGTGCACGCTCAGTTTTGTAAAGGCTTCAATTCTATGGTCATACTAGGAGCTTGGTCAATGATCATAGATCCAACACTCCAAGAAGTACTATAACCCATGTCATGTGCGTGGGCCTAGAGGAAAGAGTCCCGGCCCATTAAGAAACTGCCGGCAAGAGTCCTAATTAGGAATAGAAACTGTCACCAAGAGTCCTGATGAGGAATAGAAACTGCCGGCAGTATTTGTGTTAGGAGATAAAGTCTTTGTAGGAGATCAGAATAGGATTAGAGTTTGTTAGTCTAAAGGATAGTAAGGCTGATATATATAGCCAATCAATCAATAATTCAGATCAAAAGGTAGAGATTCGAGCCTTGCCTCGTCATTGCGTTGGCTGTCACGGCTCTTGGACCACACCAACGAGGTCCAGAGTCACATCCTCTTGCTACCTTAAAGTACAATCTGCATTCCCGTTCATCTCTAGCTCTGAATCCAGCATATGACACCCTAGGTGGGAAAGATGCTTTTTTTTTATTGGCACTATTTTTTTATGTGTCCATCAGGTAACAATCAGGGCATGATTGAGCACATCCATGCTTACTTCACATAGGTTTGATATTTTGCCATGAGCAAACCACATGGGCATAACTTTAGAACACACCCACCTATTATTACCATAGTTAACCACCATGCAAAGAGCTAGGCTCGCAATGTTCAATGTTGCTATACCAAGAAGCAATTGTTAGTATGGCAAGCCATGCCCATGGTTGTTATGACATTGCTATATCATCGTTATGGCAACGATATGCCACTGTGACGTTTTTTGGCAGTTCACCACAAAGGCACCACAATGCAACCGGCATATGGCAACGGTCACAAGCATGTGACATTCTATGGTGCCTGCAATGGGCATGGCAGACACCATAGAAGATCTGCACAATTACTTATCGCTGCCTCCCGTCATCGCCTACCATTGTCGCCCACCGGAGCGTCATGAAGCCAAGGTGCAGGCACGAGCATGGCAAGGCCGTCACAGGAGCAGCCCAGATATGCTCACTGCCACCTCCTTCAACCAAGAGGGTGCCCACCTCCTAACTACTCAGGTTTTTTATTAAAGCTTGTGCATAAAATTTATTTGACAACTTATATATCCTCTTGCTAGATTAGCAAGTTATTCATTTCTCTAGTTTCTACTTTGATTTTATATAATCCTAGACTATAACTTTTGGGCTGCATTTACATGTCATAGTGTATTTGGCTATTCACGACGCCAATATGTATATGGAGTTGCCACGACACGCATCATAGACTATGTAAAGGTGTGAAGATGGCATGCCACCACGTTTCGCCACACCACCATAACAACCTTGATCATGCCTTCACCAACACACCTACAAGCAATGCATTGCACGTTTAATGTGTATTGAACACATGCATTATCAACTTGTTGACCCCATCAAAATATTGGAGCACCATCCCTCCTACTAACATGCATCATTAAAAAAAATATTTATCAATCATGAATCAACAAAGTTTAGTTTTTCTAACCTTATGATTGTATGAAAAATGCAATGCAAGATGAAGTAGCTTCAATTTTTATATTGGATATAATCCTCACATTAATAACTTGTGAAGATTAAAGACATCTTTCTGTACTTTTTACATGTGCAATGTTCCATCAGTTTGTCAATTTTTCTGGGAAACTTGTTTTTGGACCGTATCCATAACCTATAGTTATGATATCATGTCCATGTCAACACAACCTAGGGGTCACAACCAATGCCAAGCTACAAAGTATGACATGGGCAATGCCAAAACTCTTCCTAAATCTTTTGACCGCCATATTTTTGCATACCATACAGATGATGAGCAAACTGACCTAAGTAATTCCAAACCATTGTTGCTTTGTTTCATTGGGACAAGGCAACATGAATTGCAATTAATTTCTCTAGTGTGTGGCATCATGTTAATTTTTACCCGTTGCACAAAAATAATTGGACATATGTTTTAGAGGGCTGTGAAAGGTAACTTACAAAAGATCTCTTATGCTTATAAGAGATTTAAGTATGCAATTACAGTATAGATAATGTCTTTACCCAATGTGGATGTGTCACTCACTCAGCCCAGGCAAGTCATGAACGACAATTAGTAGCTTTACCAAAGTTGGGAAGGGACAGAAAAAGGAAGAGAAGAGTTGGGCCACAAGCATCACATGCTAGGCCATCGCCCTATTCTCTAGTGTTGAATACCCATCCTCTAGTTGGGAATACCTCACTCCTCACTGCACCTCTGTATCTCATCGCCACCTGCCCTCTACCTTCCTCGTCCCTAGTTCTCCTCTCCTGTCAAATGTCCATGCACTGCCTCACATCCCAACCATGTGCTGCACCCACACTACATCAATGGCTGCCACTCATCACCACTGTTGCTGTTCACCTTACTTACACAGGCAATGGAGTTGGTGACACGATTGCAGGAAACGGTAACTGAAGCGATGGTGGTGGCCACAAAGTGTCTATTTTTGTCTCTATGCCTTGCACTCCATTCAAGTTTAAGCACCCAAAACATTACCTCGGGCCAACTATGCAATGAAAATAATGTGCATCAGCGTTCTTATGCAAGTGAATATGTGATGCTAAATTTGAGTAGTGAACTTTGGTTAATACATTTTAGAATTACAACACCAACTTTTCTTCAACACATCACTATTGTGAAACAAGAATGGTTGTGTTTTTAGAATTCAATGAATAATAGCAGATCAGGAAGAGGGAGCATAGTGGGAGCTTTGCCATATACTTCTTGTCTATATAAGCGCATATATATATATATATATATAGAGAGAGAGAGAGAGATTCCTTTTATGTGTTCTCCTAGTTAACCAACTAGCTCAACTAATTGCCAACTAGTCGCTAGTCAGTGGCCAATCAAGGGATAATCGGTGGGCTAGTCGTCAAGTCGGTCCTAGTCAAGTTGATTCTAGGTGGTGACTGGTCAATTAGGTAGATCAACAAGGAGATAGAACCCATGCAGGCTGAAACTCTAATCCCCAAAACTCCCTAGCCTCCTGGCTCTCCCTGCTTGTCATACCATAGTTGTTACGGCGACGCGGCGAAGCGTGGCGACCTACCACCTTCACAACTTTACAGCGCTTATGGCGCGCGGCACGGCGTCGCCATAGACACATCAGTGTGGCGAACAATATAGAAAAATATCTTATAAGATTTAGAAAAATATATCAATATATAAATACTAAAATACTAAATTGCAAATAACAATAGTAATATAGCATGGTAAACATAGCAATACAATATCAAATTGCAATATTATCACTTTAGATGCATTATAAGATAAAAAATATATAATTAAAATTGCAAAAATATATTTAAAATTAT
>KE371760.1:2446-23055 GCA_000418225.1 Zizania latifolia | reverse complement strand
GAGGTAGAGGATGTTGCTACCGTGATCACTGGGGATCTGCAATTTTTCCTCGTCCCAAGAACCTTGCCGCATCCCTCGAGGACTAGGACCCTGCTGCGTCGTCTTTCGAGGATCAAGATCTTGCAGCGTCATCTCCCAAAGCTCAGGATCCCGCGACGTCTCCTCCCGAAGAATAGTCATGTATATCCTACACCAAGTGTTCAGTGGTGGTTAGAAAACAACTTCGTGCTTTTGAGAACTTGTGGTTCCCCCTTTTTTGTTGAAGCACAAATAACTTCTTTCGCTGTTTGCAATTTTATGTCCTAGCTGCATTTTTGCCTCGAGGGACTTTAGGCCATATAGTACTCAGCGTGTGGCCCTTAGGCTACGCACACGCTTACCGACATCAAGCTGAACAAGACCCCGAGGGATTCACAGACTTGTTGTTTACTAATCCTTTGCGTGCCCGAAGCAAGATCCCGAGCCTCCGATATAGCCATATAGTCTCGGGTGTCAGGAACTGATGCCACTTATGGACCGAGCTCTCGAGTTCTCGAGACTGCTTGGGACTTGAAGTTAAGACTTCAGGACTCAAGCCCCGAGCGACTAAGCTATTAGTCGGGTGCCGAGAGGGCGTAAACGCCAACTCTTTTTTGCTCGCCCAGTTACTAACGCCAAACCCAGAGCAAATCTATAGGGGCACAACCGTTTGAGCTAGATGCGCGACGTTTCGCTTTGATCCCCATAGGGCCTGAGCCTTAGCGATTGTGGTCAATAAAAAATAAAGAACATGATTTCACTTAGCGAAAAACTCGAACTTTATTTCACATAGGGTAAAGAATACATAGCTAAAAAAGGAAGGAGGGAAGTTCGATTGACGGCGTCCGCGACCCTTGACAAAATAGGGGTTGGAGTCAGATCGAAGCCCTCTGATAGTGGCTCGACTCTTCGTCGTTCCCCGCTAGTCTGTCATCTTCTTTGACTTCCGCCTGCTACTCTTCGTGTATTATGACATCCTCATGGGTCTTCTTGCGCCATACCTTCCTCTGGGTCTGGTGCTTTCATGGTTGATCCTTCACGTTGTCCCTCCGGTCCTCGGCGTCGTCTCATCCATCCTCTTCTGAGTGCTCGAACCTGCGCCTGTCCTTCTAAGGCCTCCAGTTGTTCTCCCTAGGTCGTCTACACCGTTGTCTTGTTGACTCAGAGCAGCGGGAGAAACTAGATCCAGGGGCCATGGTGTAATCTTCGGTGGACCCAGACCAAGGCCTAGTGAGTCGTCCTCCAGCGTGCTCGGGAAAATCTTCTCGACATCGGGAACCTCGAGGAGGTGATTCCTTGAAGCTTTGGTGGAGACGTCGGAGGACTTGTTCCGCTACCTGATTAGAGAGCTGACCTAGAGCTACCTGATCACTGGCCAGTCCACCCAAGGGGTAGCTGAGGTGGTGATTAGATGCTGTGTAAGGGAAGCGCAATGCCTACGAACTCGATGGTTGACTCTAGAACACAAGAGCTAAGATTTATACTGGCTCAGGCCTCCTAGAGGATAATAGCCCTACGTCCAGTGCTTTGGTGTCTACTATGATGATGGATCTCACTATACGACGCAATCAAGCTATCAGGGCTTGGGTATCGGAAGCAAGAAAAATATGGTGAAGCTAGATGGCTAGATGATCGTCGATGAGATGAGTTGAGATAGATGCCTCTAGGGAGGGTTTTGCCTCCTTTATATAATAAGGAGGTGAGTCTAACAATCCTAGTACTCTACTCTAAGTAGAACTTGGATTCCCTACCTAATTCGGGTGCTAAATCCCTAATTACAAGGATTTCAGTATAAATAAATCTCTAGATAACATATCCGGAGCTTAACTTTCCAATAAGGACTCTACTTTCCTTATCAGAATCAAACCCTTGTTTATGAGCCATACCGGCTGGTCAATGCTGGTCTTGGCCTGCCCTTAGTCTGGTTTTATAAGCCTAACTGTGAGGTACCCAGGGGTCATACCCCAGACAGATGCGTTGAACAGTGTTCTAAAACTTAGTGCTAAAAGAATAATCTTTTTGGAAAGTTTTTGGATTTATTCTAAGTTAAATTTTGATTTTCCAGCAAAGCCAGATAATCCGATCGGTCCGGAGTATCCAAAAATTTGGTTCCGTTCCGCATTATTTTGCACGTCGGAGTATTCGAGTCAAGCCGGATAATCCGAAAATAGCATTCTCTTTAGATTTTCTCTTAAGCCCGGAACATCCGGATTTATCCAGATGAACCGAAATTTTCATTCTATTGAAATTATTTTTGTAAGTCGAAACATCTGGATAATGGCTGGATGATCCGAAAATTGCTCTCTGTTGGATATTATTCTGTGGCCCGGAATATCCGATCAATGCCGGATGGTCTAAAAATTCCTTTCTACTCGAATTTATTTTGAGGCCCGGAATATCCGGTCAAAGCCGGATAATCCAAAACAATCGTTCTATTTGTTTTTTAGTCCAGAACATCCGGTTCGGTCCGAATCATATGGATGAATAGTGCATGATTTTTATTTTCAACGGCCAGTTTTAAGAAAATGATATAAATATCTCTCCTTTCCCATAATTGAAGCATGTTTTGCCAAAACCCTAGTGTCATTCCTTCACATCCTCTCTCTCTTGTTCTTATGCTAGATCTAGAGCGGATCATTGGGATTCGAGTTGAGAATTCTTTACAAAACTTCTTGAGTTCGTCTTGATCTATTCTCTTGAAAGTTTTAGTGTGGATGTGCGTATTGGTTTTCTTGTGAAATCTTGAGCACACGGTTTTGGATCGTGCAAAGTTCAACGGATCTATTACTCTTAGAGGTAATCCCTCCTAGACGGTGAGGCATCAATCCCCGAGCACCCAAGGGATTGTGGGTGACCGGATAAATTTGTATAAGGCTTCGCCTTGGCTTCAAAGAGGTAACGAGTGAAAACCAAGGCCAACCTCAGTGGGCGCTTGGCGGGAAAGAGGGTTGAAAGAGACCTGGTCACTTGGGGTTCCTCAACAGAGATGTAGGATCGTGGGATCCGAACTCCGGTAAAAATTATCGTGTTCATATTTGTTCTTGCTAGTCTTCATTTACTTATTGTCCTATCTGTTAACTAGCAAGGGTCTTACATTGAATACTCGCATTCATAGATTATTGGCTAGGTTTAATTCTACAGATTCTATTTTTGTTCCTCTGGAGTGGCCGGATCATCCAGATTAACCTGGATAATCCGGACCTCGGATAGTTTAATTCTCATCCGGTTCCTAGAGTATTCAACTAAGCCCGGATAATCTGAGCTCTGGAAGTTAAAACGAATTTTTATCTTTGAGAATTTTCAGATTGCCTATTCACCCCCTCTAGGCAACTTTCAATTGGTGTCAAAGTAGACTCTTCTCGAAGGCTTAACCGCTTGAAGAGAAAAGATGTCGGAAGATGGCTCCGAAAAGAACAACGTTGGAGGAAAGAAAGGAGCTGCATATCCTTTTGATTATTCAAAATTAAATCC
The DNA here is from genome assembly GCA_000418225.1 of Zizania latifolia. Taxonomy (NCBI): domain Eukaryota; kingdom Viridiplantae; phylum Streptophyta; class Magnoliopsida; order Poales; family Poaceae; genus Zizania; species Zizania latifolia. The sequence goes on along the minus strand of KE371760.1, from coordinate 19,566 downwards.
TAGTAATAACTATCTCTCTATGCCGACTGGTCGTGCACCTTACTTTAACGATACACACTATACAACATAGAGACATAAAATGAAATTGCATCTAATCTCTATGCATCCAAATATTTAAAATATTGTGTGCACAGGTGTAGATGTGAATGATTCAAACTTACATGATAAACTACTAACTGACGATGAAGAACAAGCAATTGACCACAACGCTTAAGTGGCTAGTGTTCTACTTGCCGCATTGAGCTTCGAATTCAACAAAGTTGATGGACTTGAGGAAGCCAAAGAAATATGTGAAACTTTACAAGTTGCCCATGAAGGTACATCATCAGTAAGGGAATCGAAGATTGAGCTTCTTGAATAGAACCTTAGAAGATTTGTCATGAAAGATGATAAAACTCCTCAAGAAATATATGACTGCCTCATGGTCTTGGTGAACAAGATAAAATGATTTGAAAGTAAAGAGATGACCAATCATGTGGTGGTGAAGAGACTGCTCCGAGCAATAGCGCCAAGGAACCCTACTTTGGTGACATTAATCCGAGAGCGTAAAGAATTCAAGAAAATGGCTCTAAGTGATGTGCTAGAAAGAATTATAGCACATGAGCTAATGAAAGAAGAAGCCAAGGAAGTCAAAGACCTTACCAAGCTTCAAAATAACAAGGGCAAGGACGTGGCTCTCAAGGCAAAGAAGAACGAAGTGTCAAGTGATGATGAAAGTGATGATGAAGAACTTGTGTTATTTATCAAGAAGTTCATGAAGAAGGGCGGATTTGATAAATACAAAAAAAAGAAATGACAAGTCAAAGAAGAGAAAGTCAAAGAAGAGTAGCTATGTGTGTGGTGATCTTGGTCACTTTATAGCCAACTGTCCCAAAAAGAAGAAACAAGAAAGCAAAGAGAAGCACAAGTGCAAGGAGGGGAAGAAAAATGACCATGCTCACATTAGTAAAGAATGGAACTCTGACTCTGACTCTAAGTCAGAATCGGACTCTGACTCTAGCATGAAAGGAGTAGCCACCATCGCCATCGCCAACATCATGTCTCTAAAGCCTTCACTCTTTGGAGAGTCAAGCGACGACGAGATTATCTCCCCAAGTGTTTCATGGCGAAAAGCAGAAAGGTAACAATTATATCTAAAGTTTTAGATAAGGATGAACATAGTGATTCTAGTGATGATGAATTTGAAATTGATAATAACATGTTTAAAAATATGAGAAAGCAAGTTTTATCTAAGTTTTAAAAGCTTATGGAAACAATAGAGACGCAAGAAGCAACTCTTGAAAAACAAGAAGATCTACTCATTAGTGAGAAGGAAAGAAATCTTGAACTTGAGCGGCTTCTTGCTAAGGAAAAAAAAGGTAGACAAATTGACTAAACAATCTAGTTTAATCAATGAGGTTAAAGAGGAATTGGAGGAAACACTTAAGACTCTCAAAAGTGAGCTTATGGTTCTTGGTGAAAAAAACAAGAACCTTGAAGAGAGGATTGAGTCTCTAATGTCTCAACCTGTTTCTATTCCTTCTACTGCTTTCATAAGTAATGGTTATGCTAAATGTTATAATCTTGATATTATTGCTTATGAGACTAATATGAAGGAAGGAAAAAGAGAGGCTTGGCACCTTGGTAAGTTATGGGTGCATGAAGGCCTACAAATTGAAGGACGCCTTATTCAAAACCCTTAGCACTCAAAGTAATGTTGAGAAGCGTAGACTTGGTTTTCATCCAAATGAAAGCAAGATCAATGCTAGAAGAAGGTATAAGGGTAAGAAGGTCATAAAATTTGTGAAGGAAGGCCAAAGTCCAAAGAAGACTAACAATAAGCCTCATGCCTCTGAAGCTACTTTTTATGCTTCATACATAATTAAGAGAAACCACCGTGGTAAATTAGTTGCTCTTAAGTCTCTTGTATTTGACTTTCTTCAACTTGAGGTTATTATTGTTGATCCGTAGATTCTTGTTCTCTTGGCCTTATATCCCCAATTGGCATGTTCTTGACTGCTTCACATGAAAGTTCTTTTTCACCTATATCACTTGGATCAACTTGCTCTACTTGAGAGCCGTTAGTTTCATCAAATTTCACATCCCTAGTGACTTCAACAATACCAGAAGTTTTGTTGAAAATACGATAGGCATGCGCATTTGACTCATAACCAACCAAGAAACATTTATCTACCTTAGAGGCAAATTTAGAGCTTCTTGGTGGCTTACTCAAAATAAAGCATTCACTTCCAAAAACTCTAAAATATGAAACATTTGGTTTGTTACCGGTTAGAAGTTCATATGTCATCTTTAGAGCAACCACCAGGCTTTGAAGATCTCAAATATCAAAATCACGTGTTTAAACTCTAAAAGGTGCTCTACGAGCTTAAGCAAGCACCTAGAGCATGTGGTATGAATGCTTTAGCGATTTTCTTCTTAAAATGGCTTTCAAATAGGTAGAGCCAATCATACCCTCTTTACTAAGCATTTCAATAATAATTTCTTTATTTACCAAATATATATCGATGACATTATATTTGGTTCTACTAATAATGATTTTTATGAGAAATTTAGTAGGATCATGAACCAAAGGTTTGAAATATCAATTATGGGGGAGTTGAAGTTATTTCTAGGATTTTAAATCAAGTAACTCAAAGAAGAAATATTCATTAGTCAAACGAAGTACATTAAAGACATGCTTAAGAAGTTTGACATGGAGAATGCCAAACACATCAAGACTCCCGCGCAAACCAACGAGCATCTTGATCTAAATCAATAAGGAACCGACGTTGGCCAGAAAGTATACCGCTTCATGATTGGTTCTTTATTGTATTTATGTGCATCTAGGCCCAATATAATATTTAGTGTTTGTATGTGCGCAAGATTTCAAGCTGCACCAAAAGAATGTCATTTGGTTGCTGTTAAAAGAATCTTGAGATATTTGGTTCATACTCGAAACCTAGGGCTTTGGTACTCGAAAGGCTCAACCTTTGATCTTATCGTCTATTCGGACTTCGATTATGCCCGTTACAAAGTGGATATAAAAAGCACCACCGAAACTTGCCAATTCCTTAGAAGATCACTTGTTTCATGGTCTTCTAAGAAACAAAATTCTGTAGCTTTATCGACAGCCAAAGCAGAATATGTAGCAGCCGGTAGTTGTTGTGCTCAACTCCTTTGGATAAAACAAACCTTGAAAGACTTTGGGCACAACGTCACTAAAATCCTATTATTGTGTGAGAATGAGAGCGCCATCAAAATAGCCAACAGCCCAGTTCAACACTCAAGAACCAAACACATTGATATTCGCCATCACTTCTTGAGAGACCATGAGATCAAGGGAGATATTAGCTTAACCCATGTGAAAACAGATAAATAGCTTGCCGATATTTTTACCAAGCCTTTAGATGAGCATCGGTTTTATGAGTTAAGAAATAAACTAAATATCCTTGATTCTCACAACATAGCTTGATACACTTATATATAAACTACCCATGTTAAAAATGAGAAGGTAAATTAATTGCCTACCTCATATGAATTGAGCTACATTTTAAGCAATCATTAAAATCCTTCATATTCATGTTTATGATTTTAATCTATGCTATGATTTTGCTTATACTTGCCATGTTTTACTTATGTTTATACATGTATAAAATGCTTGTGATAAAATATTATTATTTAAGTCAAAAGTTTATGACACTTGTCATCCTTAAATTCCTTGTGAGTTGAGAATTCTAGAGGACCCGGATCATCCGGCTCAACTTGGATGCTCCTGGCTTGGGACTCAATTTGAAGTTCATTCTGGTACACCCAGATTATCCAAATCCATCCTGATAGTCTGGATCGCCCAAAATCCTAGATACTCCGGATTATCTCGGAGTATCCGGGGCGGGTTTTATAAAAGGGTTCTAGACCATCCACGTTTCTCTCTCCTCCCCACTTCTTCTCTTCGCCCTCACTCCAACTCTCGATTCCACCGGTGTTTTTTTTAAATCCGTCTATGGGAATCGTGGGATCCTTTGAGGGGGAGCCTGGGACCCCTTCGGAAGCGTTGATCGTCTTCTTGAATCCTACGTGTTCTTCTTTTGAGGTATTATTCGTTTTTTCCCTAGATCGGTTGCTTTCCTCTAGTCCTAGTAGTTAGTCCTAGTAGTGTTGTTTAGATATTCCCTAGTAGTAGTTAGACCGAGGGCTATTCAGTGTGTCTCACTTCCTTTGGAGCAAGATTTGGACCACCTCTGTCTCTCCGACCAAGAGTTGTGTGTATGCCCCATACATTCAACTAGTGATTGATCAAGTCACCCGCCGGAAGATGTCTATGAGGTAGAGCACCGAGGGTACACTCCTCATGCGCCATCTTCTAGAGCTTCTCTAGGCCAGCCCTCCTTAGCAGCCCCGCCTCCTCCTGCTAGCTCTCGGCGTGCTCCTCCCACTCAAAGGACCGTGCCTCAGTCCAACCCCTCTAGCTTGCCGATCAAGCAAATCCTTTCGGCCATCTTCACGATATGCCGGAACAGCAATCGGAGGCGAGCCAAGGAGGATGAGAGGAGGAACCAGGCGATAAATCTACTGCTTCAGCAATCTAGACATCCTCCCATAGAGCCTCTGTCTGATTCTGATTAGGAGTTTGATCTGAATATCTTCACTGACTGCACCGACCCATACGCTCACTTCTTTGGATCTGGTGCGGGGTCTGCCTAGCAGCAGCAGCAGCCTCCTCCATAGCAGTAGTCTTCATCGTCTGACGATGATGATGATGATGATGAGGGGAGCGAGGATGACTCTGAGTGAGCCATTTTGGTGCTTTCTCTCTTTTTAATGTCTTTGATGCCAAAGGGGGAGAAAAATCAAAGAAGTCGTCTTGTTGCTTAGCTCTCAGTTTTCTTGCCTTTTGACTCCTAATTGGTATCTGTGTCATGAACAATCGGCTTGTAATAATATTTTATCAAGTTTACGCTTTGATATATGACATGGATATTATGATGTAATGAACAATCTGCTTATGATTAATGTTTAATTATGTTCATTTCATCTATTTTGTTGTGAATCCTATGATGTATGTACCTATTATGCCCTAAATGCGACATATGTTAAGTTTATTGTTTTTATGATGATGCGTGCATTTAGGGGGAGTTTTATTGATAATATTCATTTCTTATGCAATATTTATCACTTCTTTGATCATATTGTCATCAATCACCAAAAAGGGAAAGATTGAAAGTGCATCTTGATGCATCTAGGCCCCTAATTTATTTTGGTGTATTAATGACAATCATGATCAAGTGTTACTAATCTTGTTGTTAAGATGAATGCAGAAACTGAAACACAAGCGGCGTTGTAATTCAAGCTTTTATGGAGACTTACACTCCATTTAGTGCAATATAGGCTCAATGGTGCGAAATATTTATCATTCACAAGAAATTAAGTCTAGGCATGCCGCACTATCAAGAGGAATGCATTGAACAATGTTCTAAAACTTAGTGCTTAAAGAAAAATCTTTTTGGGAAGTTTTTGAATTTATTCTAAGTTGAATTTTGATTTTCCAGCAAAGCCAAATAATCCGGATCTGCCTGGAGTTTCTGAAAATTTGGTTCTGTTCTGCATTATTTTGCGCGTCAGAGTATCCGAGTCAAGTCGGATAATCCAAAAATAGCATTCTGTTTGGATTTTATTTGAAGCCCGGAACATCTAGATTTATCCGGATGATCCAAAAATTTTGTTCTGTTGAAATTATTTTTGTAAATCGAAACATCTGGATAATGGCTGGATGAACCGAAAATTGCTCTCTATTGGATATTATTATGTGGCCCCGGAACATCCGATCAATGCCAGATGGTCCAAAAATTCCTTTCTGTTTAAATTTATTTTGAGGCCCTGAATATCCGGTCAAAGCCAGACAATCCGAAACAATCGTTTTGTTTATTTTATTTTTGAGTCTAGAACATCTGGTTCAGTCCGGATCATCCGGATAAACAGTGCATGATTTTTATTTCCAACGGCCATTTTGAGAATGGCGTATAAATATCTCCCCTCTCCCATAATTGAGGCACGTTTTCCCAAAACCCTAGCGTCATTCCTTCACATCCTCTCTCTCGTTCTTGTGCTAGATTTAGAGCGGATAATTGGGATTCAAGTTAAGAGTTATTCACAAAACTTCTTGAGTTCGTGTTGATCCATTCTCTTGGAAATTTTGGTGTGGGTGTGCATATTGGTTTTCTTGGGAAATCTTGAGCACGTGGTTTTGGATCGTGTAAAGTTCAACGGATCTATTACTCTTGAAGGTAATCTCTCCTAGACGGCTAGGCGTCGATCCGCGAGCACCTAAGGGATGGTGGGAGACCAAACAAGTTTGTACAAGGCTTCGTCTCGGCTTCAAAGAGGTAACGAGTGAAAACCACAGCCAACCTCGGTGGGCGCTTGGTGAGGAAGAGGGTTGAAAGAGACCCGACACTTTGGGGTTCCTCAACACGTAGGATCATTGGATCTGAAATCCGGTAAAAATTATTTCGTTCATATTTGTTCTCGCTAGTCTTCATTTACTTATTGTCCTACTATTAACTAGCAAGGGTCTTACATTGAATACTCGCATTCATAGATTGTCAGCTAGGTTTAATTCTATAGATCCTATTTTTGTTCCTCTGGAGTGCCTGGATCATCCGGATTAACCCAGTAATCTGGACCTCAGATAGTTTAATTTTCATCCGGTTCCTAGAGTATCCAACTAAGCATGTATAATCCGGGCCTTGGAAGTTTAAACTGATTATTTTCTTTGAGAATTTTCACATTGTCTATTTGCCCCCTAAGCAACTTTCACCGGCGTACCATTGGCTTGATGAACCAGGTGACGGAGCCGATGGGCCGCCGATAGAGGCTTAATGGGCGAAGATGGGGTGCGCGTGGCGTGGACTGATGCTTCGTGTTAGTTATCATTTTGTTAGCCAATAAATAAGTCAATTAGGATTCTATGTTATCCATAGACAGCTTGTCTACCTGGCTATAAATATGTAAGCCCGGGGTCTTTGTAAAAGAGTTCACACAACCACCAAGTAACCCTTCAGCGCACCGCTAACTTTAGATACGTAGCATTAGGGCGATTCCCCACTGGGTTCAGGCTGCATCGGTTAAGTCTGATCTCTAACTTCGACGAGGATAGCCTATTTGGTAAATTGATTAATGTGTTCATAGCTTTCTCAGTTGAGTCTAATACTGTGATCAGATTGAGTAGGTTTTTTAGTTATCGGTTAATGCATTGATTCATTTTCTCATACTATGCTTTATCACTCGAATTTATGTGTTTGCCAATCAAGATGGTTCAATTTATTGTATTAGATTAGATCGTATGCCGATCATCAACGGGATGTTGTCTCAGTTGGGTCCAATCCATGGCATTGACGGGGATGCATGCAATCTAGTTTGGTTTGATCTATTGGCCTAGCGTTCATCAGAGTTTTAGCCGATGGTTTATCTGTGATTCTGTCGATCGATTTAATATTATTTGTAATTCTCTTAGTAACATATCTTCACGTCGCATCGATTTAGTTCGAACCATAAATATTGATACTTTAGGATGTTAATACTAGAGCCAATTGGTAGGATTTTTAGTACTTCATACGCTTTCCACGATGCATCATGGTTTTCACGCGTGCTATCGAAACCGATGACGATAGGACATCACCGATAGTGTTAGAACATCTCACGTTTGTTTTCTTATCAATTGCAGAGTCAAATTGACTAGCATGCCTACTGACACATCTGGGTTATTTAGTACCTGTACTAGAGCTAAGCAGACTCTTCTAGACCTTCAAGTGTGAAGACATAGGAATACCTACGATTTTTTGCATCAACATGCTTTCTTGGCATGCCCGATGGGACCACTTCATAAATTTCAAGAATATTCCTCTTCATCGGCACCATGACTAGGAAAGAGACCGAGGCCATCAACAATGCTGTCATCCCAGTCACCATGAAGGTTCTAACCAATGAATAGAGGGAAGAGGTACAACAGACCATTGTAGATTTCTAGAAGCTATACCTGGAGTCCTTTAGTATGACTCGACGCGGGCCAATTCAAAAGAATCAACTGCTGATTCCATCCTTGCAAGGCGAGTCTAGCAATCAGAGCCTGTGGACATCGTTCTAGGAAACAGTTAATGGGGCAGTAAATCATGCACTCATTAATCAATCCGGTGTCTTGGTAAATACTTTACACGGGTTGATTAGGAAGATGGTGGACGGATCCATCGCTCAGGAGTTGCCTTAAGGACCGGTCTATCCTCTGCAAAGGTTATCAGTGCCCATCACTCTGAGCTCGCCTTCGCCGATGACAACTCTCCTGCCTCCAGTGACTTACAGGTTGGAGCGCAATGCGGTGCCAAATTTCATACCACCAGCCTCGATTCTGATTGGTGCACAGTCACAAGCATACCAACCTCTAGCGAGTGCACCTCCACTGGGGTACCATCACACGGCCTATTATAGACCTCAACTTCAACAGATGAGTTTTGAAGGTAATGTGCCCTGGAATAATTACCAGCATCAAGAGAAAGCAACGACGCTGGCACAGCATTATCCGGTGCCAAAAGAAGATGATTTTGCTTTTAAGATCGCAGAGATTATGAGGGATCAATTCGGGCTCAAGTCAAAAGAGTAGAGTTATATGTATCAGTACTTATATCCAGATTGGTTCAATAGAGTGCCGCTACCGAACCGGTATAGAGTCCTAGATTTTTTGAAATTTTCTAGTCAGGACAGTACTTTGACGGTTGAGCATATCAGTCATTTCCTCACACAGTGCGGAGAGGCATTGGCCGAGGAGGCACTCAGAGTTAGATTCTTTCCATTATCCCTATCGAGATCGGCTATCTATTGGTTTTCCTCGCTACCGCTGAATTCGATCAAGGGATGGGCCAATGTAGAGAAGTAATTCTATAAGTACTTCTTTATAGGGATTCAAGTGATGAAGCTAATAGACCTAATGGCCGTGAAGTAGCGTATTGATGAATCGGTGCCATAATATATTTAGTGCTTTTGTGATGTGAGAAGTCGATGTTATAGCCTTAGCCTGATCGACACTCAGTTGGCTGAATTAGCATTTCAGGCCCTTTTGCCGCCGATTAGGGAGAGGTTTTTTCCTAGGAGTTTGATAGCTTGTCGCACCTAGCACAGAGGGTATCGGCATACGAGAGCCGATTTTAAGAAATGCGTAAAGAGAGAACACATAAACGAGTAGCTCAGGTACAATTTTATTCATCGGATTCAGAGCAGGAAGACTTCGATGGTGACATCGCTTTGGCTGAATGGGCCAGATTGAAGAAGACGGTAACTTGTCCATGGGTAAAGGCTGCCGAGAAGAAACAAAAGTATAACTTTGACATCAACAACGCAAATAAGATCTTTGACCTGTTACTGAAAGAGAAGCAGATCCAACTTCCACCGAATCATGTGATCCTATCGGCGGAGGAATTGAAGAAAAGAAAGTATTGTAAGTGGCACAATATAGATTCCCATAACACAAATGAGTGCAAAGTCTTCCGTCAGCAGATACAGTCCACTATTGAACAGGGCAGAATAAAGTTTGATGAAGCAGCAAAGCCGATGAAGATAGATGGCAATCCCTTCCCGATGAACATGGTGCATGTCGGTTCATCGAACTTCCATGTTGAAGAAAGCCGAACTCTAAGACACCACAACAAAGCTTATCGGCGTCAAGAAAGGGAGCAACGTGCCACGCCATATGGGCACGATGAAAATGTTGACCCACATTGGGAGTGCACTTTCTTTTAGTTCTATTGAGAGAATAATATGAGGCTCCCGTCTATCAAGGATTGCCCATAATGCACCAAAAGAAGTAGCCAAGATGATAGTATTTCTAATGATTAGCACCCAAAGAAGCGAATTCCTGTAAGAGATCGATTGGGGTCGCCCGAGCAAGAGCCAGAGATTATTGATGATCGGCGCGTTCAAAATAAAGATAGATGGCAAGGAGATTGGAACCCTGTGCAAAAGCCCCGATGGTGCCCAGAAGGTTTAACACGGAGTCAGAAAAGAAGGCTCCAATGTTAGAGGCATCAGGAACAGCTGTTGGGAGAGTACGAGGAATATCGGTGGAGTAAACGTTGGGTAAGAAAGGAATAACGCCCAAAGAAGAAAGCCGATACAGAAGATAAGCCGATGGAGGTAAACATGGTTTTCGTATTGCCAGCAGAATACAGGGCACCCCCATCGGATAGTGAAAACGAAGAGGAGTCAGCCACACAATTACTGTTACAGCCATAACTGATGACCTTCGAGAAGCCAGAAGAAAACGAACATTGGCATTTGAGGCCCCTATACATAATGGAACATGTTGATGGCAAGCCAATATCAAAGATGTTAGTCGACGGAGGAGCCGCCATTAATATAATGCCTTATTTCACTTTTCGCAAGCTTGATAAGGCAAATGAAGACTTGGTAAAAATCAACATGATATTGAAAGACTTTGGTGGCAACATATCAGATGCCAAAAGCGCCTTGAATGTCGAACTCACAGTCAGAAGTAAAATGCTACTGACTACATTTTTTATGATTGACGGAAAAGGTAAATATAGCCTCCTATTGGAAAGGGACAGGATTCAAGCCGAGTTTAATGCAATGGCAGGGTGATCAGGTTGAAGTCATTCAAGCCGATAGATCAGTTGCCATGTCAACGGCCGATACGCCTGACTTTGAGAAGATGGATTGACTTTACGAACGAGTTTGGGAGGGGATTTTTTAAGGGTGTCGGATCTTGGCCTCTAGCCGATCAACGAGATGATTCTGGGCCAGGATGTGTGTCTAGAGAAATAGATGATGAAGAAGAAAAACTCAGAAAATATTTTACGTTGGCTGATAAATTAGAAGAGGTAGACATCGGACCGGGAGACAGACCGAGGCTGACGTACATTAGTGATAAGTTACCTTCTTCTATAAAGGGAAAATTGATTGCATTATTAAAAGAATTTTGGGATTGCTTCGCCTGGGAATATCATGAAATGCTAGGACTTAGCCGGTCGATTGTAGAATATCGGCTCCTAATAAAAACAGGATTTTGGCCAATAAAACAAAGTCAGAGAAGATTCAAGCCAGAGATGTACTCCCACATAAAGGCCAAAATCCAAAACTATACGAAGTGAATTTTATAAGACTATGCCGATACATGGAATATGTGTCTAATATAGTCCCTGTATGGAAGAAGAATGGCCAGCTGAAGGTATGCGTAGATTTTAGGGACCTAAACAAGGCCACACTAAAAGACGAGTACTCGATGCCGATCGCGGACTTGCTAGTCGATGCGGCATCAGGACACAAAATCATCAACTTTATAGATGGGAATGTCAGGTATAATCAGATATTCATGGCAGAACAAGACATTCCAAAAACTGCTTTCAGGTGCCCCGGTGCTATCAGCTTATTCGAGTGGGTCGTCGTGACTTTCGGTCTAAGGATTGCTAGGGCGACATATCAAAGAGCAATGAATTTCATGACTTGATCGGTTCTCTAGTAGAAATTTATATCGATGATGTCGTCGTAAAATCGTAGGTTGATGAAGGACATCTGGCCGATCTAAGAAGGGTTTTAGAAAGAGCAAAAAAATATGGCCTTCGCATGAACCCAAATAATTGTGCCTTCGGCGTATCGGCTGGGAAATTTTTAGGGTTTATGGTTCATGAAAGAGGAATTAAAATAAGTCAGAACATTATTCAATCCATCAAGAAGACAGTACCGCCAGGGAATAAAATAGAGCTGCAATCTTTGATCGATAAGATTAATTTCGTCCGGTGATTTATATCAAATTTGTCAGGCCGATTGGAACCATTCAATCCATTGCTGAGAATAGAAGAGGGAGAGGAATTCATCTAGACCAACAAACATCAGAAAACATTTGATGAAATCAAGAAATACTTAAGCTCTCCTTTGGTTCTAATCCCACCAAGGCCTGGCAAGCCATACAAGTTATATTTATCGGCCGATGACGTAAGTATCGGATTGGTGTTGATTCAAGAATTAGAAGGAAAAGAACGCGTCGTGTTTTATCTAAGCCGATTGTTATTAGATGTCGAAACAAGGTACCCCGCAGTTGAGAAGTTATGCCTATGCCTTTATTTCTCTTGCACTAAATTGAGGCACTATATTTTATCAGTGCAATGCACTGTCGTATGTAAAGCTGACGTCATCAAATACATGCTATTGGCTCCAATTTTAAAGGGGAGGATTGGCAAATGGGTATTTCCATTAATAGAGTTTGACTTACAGTATGAATTGGCTAAAGCAGTTAAAGGACAAGCCATCGCTTACAACTACTCATGGGTCCCCAAGAAAGGCGATGAGCGCAGCCACAGCATGGTCACGAATACTATTGATAGTCTCCAGATCACGATGGTCTTCCTCGTCACTCCTAGGGATCGGCTTTGTTTGTTGATATCGATGAAGCGCATCCTTGGTGTAGTTGGACAGATCTTGTCGTCGGGAGACGATCTTCGCCGGTATTTTAGCTAGCCGCTCCTCACGCAAGGTGATGTCAGTATGGACTTCTTCAAGCTGAGAAAAGAGTTCTTCTTCCCTGGATCGCAGCTACATGATCTCATCGTTGATCATAGAAGGCTCAGCAATCAAGGCTTCAAGATTCGCTTTCTTGGCTAAAATAACATCTCGATCGGCCGGACTGTGTTGGCGTTGTTGCCTTCACTCGGCGCGATCAGCTAACTGCTGTTGAATACGCTCGTAGCATAGCTAGAAAGCTTCAGAATACAAACTTGGAGACCAATCCTCCAACAGGTTCTTGGGAAGCCGATCCTCTATATCAGCAAGCCTTACCCTAATCGGTGCCGAGTCAGTCATAAGCACACCGATTGGCTCCTGGAGACACCATAAGACATCAACCAGGACCTCACGAACATCGTTGGGGATAGGCGCAACTTTGGCCGAAGCACCTTGACTGACCAAAGCGTCATCAACAAGTTCCATAATGTCAAAAGGGAACATCTCGGCGAACTCCTGCACATGAAAGGCATAATGAAAATGATGATAAAACATGCAACAGAAAGAAATGAGGAGCTAACCGATGGGAGCCCAGTAGGATCAGCAACGACCAATGGCGCAATAGCCTGAACGGGACCACCGGAGGAGGTTCCTAGGCCACCAGAAGCGACATCAAATCCCTGATCGGTGGTAAGGTCCATCGACGAGTTAGAGGTTACCAGCACAGGATGAGGGCCAGCCGTTGGACTCACCATCGGCCGATCAGCCATGACCGCAACTGGATCCACGGCAGCCGTACGATCATCCACAATAATGATGGCAGTCGTAGCCTTTCAGATGACAAGTTCAACAAAAAGAAGAGCAAGGATAAGACCATCGACAACAGTAAGGTCAGTTACGAGCGCCAACATCGCCAAGGGAGTAGTGGCTAACGTCGTGGTAGGAGATCAGATCGGCGTCAACGGATCATGAGGAGCTAGTCTCTGCGGGCGAGGAAGAACCACCGTGACCTTCTTAGGCGATGGAGCAGTACTCCCCGATGCTTTGGGCGCCCCGCGCTTCTTTGCCCCTTTACGAGTAGGCAGGACGCTGATAGATGGGGCAGCGTTCAAAAGAGTCATCGAGGTCCACGCGTCACACCCCAAATTGGGATTATCTAATGGCAAGGCATAGCAGATCAGCTTTCCGCCCTGGCTTCGCATCGGCATGGCTGGGTGGGTGTCCTGCAAGAAATAAACACGTAGTACCTGAGTACTTACAGTGCGAATGGAGCAAAAAGATTTAGCAAAAGATAGAGCTGATACCTCATCATCGGCCCCTGGGAAGTCGGGATCGAAGCGAGAGCAGATGACAAAAGGAAGGAGGTTGAAAAGGTGAAGCTGCCATTCACTCCAAAACTGCTCAAACGAGACAGAGACATCGGTACAAGGGGAAAAATCCCCCAACTCACAAAATCAGGACCAAGAAGAAAGGTCTTAATGTATCGGTGCTCTATCGACCCTATACAGTACCGAGCTCTGATCTTGCCGATGAAGAAGAGATCCATCGGTAACTGACCAAGACCAAACTTACGGGAATACACCGTTGGATGGTAAAACTCATAGGAAGGTTCAGATTGTCCTTGAGGAAGGCCAATGGAGAGAAGACCAAGCTGGATGGCAGCAAAGAAGTTGGTAGTAAAAATTTTATCGAGCCTAATCTCTGACGGCTGAAGATGACTCGGGTCTTCAAAATCATCGGTGCTAAAGTAGACGAACTAGACTTAGACAGATTTCGCAATACCAAGATAGAACAGTCTGAAGAACTCACCAACTCCATCGGCCGATAAAGGGGAGCTTTCAAACATAATTATTGCCTCCCTGAAAGAAGTGCATCGATGAGTACGAGGCTGTTCACCTTCATGATAGTCCCTAGAAAATCAGAGGCTGAGCTGATGCAGACGGGTGACAGCCTCGTAGGTGTATGCGTTCAGCCACATCTACACGAACCACTAGGGTCCCCGGATCCGATCGATGGGCTTCCCACACAAAAGCCCCTCTGTAATCCGATGCAGCATACGGAAGGTGGATCCCAGAAGAATATGGCCGACCGGCAGCTTGTTGTGATCGGCCAGGCGCTCGGCCATATACTGGTAATCTTTAGAAGGGCCACAAGGGGAGTCACAAAAGAAGAAATGCGCCAAACACATGTTAAGGAAGGCGGCGTGCTCTCGCTGGCCGACAGTGCCAGACTTCTTGTTGTGTTGCTCAACATATCTTTTCTAAGTGCCAAATCTATTGGCTTGTAGACGATGTGAAGTCTTAATCCGAAAGTCAACATTGTAGTTAGACTCGATGATTTCAAGGCCGGTCAACATCGCCACATCAAGAAGTGTTGGCCTCATTATTCCATGACCGAAGACAAAGGCATTTAGGGCGTTGGACCAGAAGAAACAAGATGATACCAATAGAGGATAGTCCACCTATGGATCGGCCAAGGACAATCCAATGCAATAACCAATCTTCATCTTGTCCCAATACAAACAGTGGACAGCCGATACCCGTAAATACCAATCCCTCCATTCGGGTACCATGCAGGGCCAAGCATTGAAGCTATTATCACAATCAACCAAATCCCGCGAAGCCACATGAAACGGAATACGATCGGTTTCATAGTTTATCAATTTGGCTGGATCGGCTTCGCCACAAGGCCCTAACCAGTACGTGGAGGAACTCGTGTCCGGTGGGATCAACAGTTGGTTTCTAGCATTCTACAGAAGCAATCAAGAAGAAGAAAATGATCTACAGTGCCCAAGCAAAGTACAAAGAAGCAAGAAATAGGTACCTCGGAGACACCGTCATTCGAGGCTACGGTAGGGGTGCGAGATGAGGAAGCCATTGAGGGTGGCGACGAACGGTGTTGCATGTCCGGGCAAGACCGGGAGCACGAACGATGACAGAGCTGAGCTGACGGCGACCAGGGATTGAGAAGATTCTGCTAGAGGAGAGAGAAAGTATGGAAGCTTGCAGCGGAAGGGAAAGGTTTCAGGCTTTATAACAATAGGGCCGTGTTGGTTGGGTTCCCGATGCAAAAACAAAGAGATGCAACGGTTGCGAGGTTCTAGGAAGAATTCAAAACGTGCTCTCCCATGTTCCGAACTCGAGGGGCATACGGTACACTGTTACGGACCCCAACCGGCACGCGTTTATTTATGGGATACGGTCAAAATCCATCAACAACGACCAACTCGGGGGCATTGTGCTTGTTCAAAGCCGATGAACAGAAGATTTTCTAGCCAAACAATCAGAAGTTTAAAGTCAAAATTTTTGTCGAATGGTCAGAAGTTTAAAGTCAAAATTTTTGAAACTTTTCGAATATTATAGCATAAGAAGAGAGGTGCTTGACTAGTAGTGCTGGTAGGCTGATCAAGGGACTCATTTGGCCACGCAATTTAAGTTCTTATATAAGTTTCAAGAACTCATTGGTGGAAAGAAAGAGAATGATAGCTCATGGGGTGATTTCGCCAAGGACAAGTCTTCCAAAAGATATTTTATTATTTACGGGAAAATGTATTACAAAAGGCCGATTGCAGGAGTTAAAACAGTTATAAGGTACTTAAGAAACATTCTAAGTTAAGAGCTGCATCGGCCTGATGTCACAGACCAATTTTTTGGTAATTTAAAAATTAAATAATAAATCAATTTCTAGAATTTATTAACAACAAATTAATTAAAATAAAGAAGCTAAAATATGGGCTCAATTTTTCTCGTTTTAAAATCGTAAGCAGGAAAGTTTTTCCTAAAATTTTCCTTGCTTTAAAATTTGCCTCCCAAAATTTTCGTTAATTTTTGGAGCAATGGATTTAATTTCTTACTTACAAAGAGAATAGAAACAATAATAATTAAAAATCCTTCTTTATTTTTCCGATCTTTTTTTATCCGATCTTCGATCGTATCTCGTTCCTTCATCGTGTCTTCGAAGAAGCCTTTGAATCCTTTTCTTCATTAAAAATCCCGTTCTATCGAATTCCCTTTTCTTTCGTGAAATTCGAATTCACCAGTTGAATTTGAATTTCATCAAAATTCCTTGAATTCCAAAATCTTTCAAACTCATTTTGAGAGGTTTCGGTCCTTTGAAAATTAGTGGTTTTGTATTCCAAATCAAAATTTCTTAATTTCGACGCGAATGCGAAATTATTAATTTTTCGAACAATAGAATATTCCATAATATTCTTTGGTGTACATTTGAATTCTTATCAATTTATTAAAAATTCGTTCGAAAGTGAAATTGAGGTAATTTTGCGGAAAAGCCCCTCTTTACCTTCTCTTTCACTCCTTTTCTTTTTCCTTTCTCTCTCCTGCCTTTCATATTCCTGCGCGTGCGCTGCTTCTGTTTCCTGCTTGCTCCTCTTCCTCCCAGCGCCCCCTGCTGCTCCCTGGGCTCCTCTCCCCAGCGCCGCCCGCACCTCTCCTCCCCAGCCCAGGCCCAGCCGTGCCCCCTGGCCTGAGCCCACGCCGGCCGGCGCCCCAGCCCGTCGCGCGCCTGCACGCAGCGCCGTGCGCGCCGCTGCCTCCAACCGCCCCTGCCGAATCCCACGCCGCCGCCCTTGAAATCCGGCCATCTTCAACCGCTCCGGCGTCCCCATCTCTATCTCTTCGTCCCCTATA
>ASSH01051708.1:0-23025 GCA_000418225.1 Zizania latifolia | reverse complement strand
ACGCACAGTGCCACTTTTATCCCCCCTCCCAAGCCTAACCTTGAGAAAGAAAAAAAATGCTCCAGATAGCTTCTTTAGGTTGTACTAACATATATATAATTTCCTTCATAATATAAAAACTAACATGCAGTTCAAGTGAAATTCAGAAAATGGGAGTGGAACAGAAGATCGGGAGAAAACATGTTCAAAGGAACATTCGTGATGATGAAAATGGGCTTAAATAGTAAAAAGAAGCAACCTTGTCCATTTTTGCTTTGAACATTTGCTCCATTATCCATGAGAATAAGAGCGATCTCAGTCTGGTTAAACAGGGCAGCCTGCAATTGTCCATAGAAGGGTGTACATTAGATAGAGATGTCTTCATATGTATTGAAATGCATATGCCAAACACAACTAAATTATTTACAAATGAACTGGGATAAGTGCTCATGCTAGTAAGAGGGTTTGTCAATTGCATGGAAATGTACATAGATCTGCAACCCGCACATAAGGAAGCAATTAATTGACCAAAAACAGATTGACTTGGAGAAGTATTTCTTGGACATTTCATAGATCAGCACTATGTCATTTTCCATATCAATGCATTTGTGTTGTATATTATACGGATACATGGATGCGCTATTGTCTTTACACAGCAAATTTTATACTCTTGTTATCTTGTATGATCAGAGGTTTGTGCAGAGGTTTCAGAAAATGGTACAATGATATCAGAATAAAAGCCAATCAAAAGGGAGATAATCAGATAATAAAAGAGAACATACCAAATGTAGCAAAGTAAAACCTTGCTTATCGCAGTAGTTAGAATCCACTCCCTGCCCAATGTTGGATGTAAGAATCAAGTTGACAAAATCAGATGAGAGAGAGAGAGAGAGAGAGAGAACCTGGCTAAGAAGTTTCTTGACAGCTTTAATATCCCCATTTTTAATCGCTTCCCTCAGTCCCTAAAAGGAGTAAATAACTGGGTTAAACAAACTTCAACTTTGCCAGGCCAGAAAGATAACTGGTACTATATGGTGAAATATGGAACACAAAGAGAGCTATTGAACTATTTTGCAAACAAGCTTACCTCCCCGGTAACGTCATAGTCAGAAAGACCTTTATCATTGCTATCATTGCTCACAAGGCCAAGATTTAAGAATGAACTGCAACAACAACAACAGTGAGATAATACCAATTACCAAGAAATCTGAGGACCAATTTAAACACCTGTGCCTAATACAGATATGAGATATGCCAATGTCGCAATGACAAATGTCAGTAGAGATCTATGACAAATAATAAGTCAAGCATTCCTCTTCAGAATGGATGAAGCTGAATTCCACCAAACCTTGAGTTGCTGCTTGAAGTTGCCGAAGCCTTCTTGGCACTTGATTCAGCAGATTGTTTTTTTGGCCTAGGATTCAATTGTGCACTTGAGGAAGTTGTGCTGATATTCTGCTGCACAGGATCATTAGGCAGAGGCACACAAAACCCAGGTGTTGATAAGATGGATTGATGTCTACCTTTACAGGTGCAGGTTCCAGTTTTGGTGCCTCGCATATGCACAAAGGCATTCCACATTTGCACTCAATTACAGCAGCTGCACTTTGAAACGCCGAATTTTTTGTAGGCGATGAAGTGTCATCTTGACCCAAATTTAGCCCTGAAAAGGAGTCAGCTGGACTAGAAAAGCTCCCAGATGAACCAGCATTGCCAACACCCCCATGACTGCAACATTATAAAGGACATCCATAATTATAGAGCCAAGCTAAGCTGCTTATTCCTAGGCGGCTAGACCAAACATAAGCAAGTAGACAATTAGATTCTAGCAATCAAATAAATCATACAAGGGCTAGCTACCTGGAGGATTTGTTGAAGCAATCGTAGCAGACTCTGACGTCCGTGTATATCCCGTACTGAGGCAGAGCCTGCAACCAATTGAAGCAAAGGAGCTCAAGCTTGCAATCCCAACTCCCCAGGCACTGACGTAGCTAGAACACGCATACTTCTCAATTTATGGTTTCTTACCATGTGGTACGACGAGTGTTCGTGGCAGAGCGTCCTCCCGCAGTTGCGGCAGTGATGCTGCGAGAGCGTAAACCCGTCAGGAATCAATAGCATGGTACTCCCGCCTGTACTACCCGATCTACGATCCGGTTCACACCATGGACGATCCCGGCCATGGAACGACATGCTGAAAGAGCGAGAGGGAGAGGATCCGTACGCGGCGGCGGAAGGTGGTGAAGGTGCGGCGGCAGACGTCGCAGTGGGCGGACTCCTGGAACGGCGGCGGCGTCTCCATGGCCATCCTCGGCGGCCTCAACCTTGATCCGGGCGGCGCTTCAGGGCGAGACGACTGAGCGGACCGGCCGGCCGATCGATCTCTCGCGACGCTTCCCTCCGCTCGCCGATCTGAGGCGGACGGGGCGGATTGGGGCAGCCACGGCGTCGGGTAGACCGGCCGACCGGGAAGAGGAGGGGTGAGAGGATCGCTGCTGATTCTGGGCCGTCGGTGGATTGTGTGCGGCTGAGATCGCACCACCTCGTGCAGCATCCTGACTTTGCTTTAGATTGGTGAAGGACTGGACCAAAACCATGTTTGCAAAATTGTCAGTCCAAAATTGTGCAATTTCCCCAATTCATATAATAGTCGATTTAATTTCTATTGTTAATAGTTCATTTTAATAGTAATCAAACTTGTTACCGCTAACCGCAAGTTGGTAGTTGCAGTTTTTGTCAACCAGGAGTCCAGGACCAAAGATCCTCACCAAGAGAAACAACACTTGACAGTGTTTGATGTTTGACCGTGTTTGATGTGCAAATTTCAGTTCTGAATTCAGCAAGCACTGAAGAAAAAAAAGCATGAGCCATCACACAAGAAAACACGGCGAAGAAAAGTTTGGATCAACATCAAATCAAATTAAGCATTAATACTGGTTCAGTAATATTTGAGACTATTACAGCTCTTTTGCATTTACAAGGAACCGAGTGTAAAAAAGGGTAGGCCCCTTTGAAAGTTCATTCAGAGAACAGTCAAGGACGTCTTCCTTTTGATTGCAAGCAGTCGCCCCAGCGTCTCTAGGATTTGGCTTCCCTGCTCAGTTTTCAAGTCAAATCCATATTACAATGCATTTGTGCCAGTTCATCCTGACTACTGTTGCACATCAGTTAAGGAGATTGGAAAATTTTCCCCTACAAATTGCCTATATATCAACAAGTGTGAGAATGCTCATGACACAAAATAGGGGAACAAAAGAATGATAAATATCTGACTTTGAATGGGTGATGGAGAAAGCAATGCCCTCAGGGATAATTGATCATGTTGCTCCCCTTTAGCATTTGCCAAAGGACCATGTGGAGCTTGCAATTTTAAGACAACATTAGGAATCCATCAATGAATCATCATCAAGTTGTGGATCAATTTGTTTGGGACTACACAAAAAACATCTTTTAACAACAAAGCAGCATAAGATAAACACAGTGTAGAACCAAACAGGAGAAGATGCAGAAAGTATGACCAACACAACATGTTGCATGCTCCAAAAGCTGTTGGTAATTTCCCAGAAATTGCTTCCGGTATTTACCTCAGAAAGCATAGCATTGCATGCATATACTTTATGGAACTGAATGAATGTAGTCTTTATGATTGGAAACTCCAATAACTAGCAGCTAGAGATGTCCTCAGAAACATGAGTCGATATCATGGAACAGCCATTCTGGATGACAGTTTAATCATCCGGCACTTGCATTCTGACAGTTTCATCAATGGACACAGCTATCAATCTTAAGGGAAACAAAATGCACTAGAAAGTAGAAACCACCAATGGATTTCTTTACTCTAAAAATAAGCACTTCAAAGAAGTTCAGACTGAAAATCCAAATCTGTGTGGGAAGGTGGAGGCAATTCTGTAGCGGAAACTGATGGTCTCAAATAATTTCCACAAGTAAACACAAGAAACAAGGTTAGATCATAGACCACAGTGTTGTGACCTGTACGTCATGTGTAGGCTTCCACCTTGGGCATAGCACAGTCCAAAGAAAGATATGGAATCATAAGGACAAGTTTCATAGCAGGTAAAGTGGCATAATTTTATCCATGATCCAAACTAATTACACTAGCAAACAATTTGAAATCCTGAAATGTCAAAACTCTAGGGATCTGAGTTCAGCCATTACCTCATAGAAGATTAGGATGTGACAAAGGGAAAAGCTCATCTCTGGCACACATAATAGTTGTGTGTGCATGCTTTATATGATGATACTCACCCTACAGTATTATCTGAGAAGCCAACATTGTGGCAGAGTTATTATTCTTGGTCACTACTTTCTAGTACAAAACTGGAGTATGATCTATATTCAATTAAGGTGGTAGTAAAATCATCTTCTGCCCTTGCTTAATGCATCACAGACCTTTGCATTATCCACACCATATCCAACATTATGGACCCTTACTATATTAGCACCATTCAATATCCCAGCAGTAGAAGATGCAACTGTAGCAACATCTCTCTCAACTGGACTGGCACGACTGCATATTTCACCTAAAAATCTTTTCCTTGAGGGTCCAAGTAAAATTGGCACATGTGAAGTACCTAAGCTCATTTTACCTATCTCTGCTCTAATGGATTCCAAGCCCATAATCAATTCAAGGTTATGTTTGGATTTCTTGGAGAATCCGATGCCAGGATCAAGAACTATCCTCCACAAAGGAATTCCAGACAACCCCGCTTCTCTCACCCTTGTATATAGCTCAGAAGCAACTTCCTTACAGACATCACCATATAGCAGATTCTGTTCACTTTGCATAGTAGATGGATCTCCTCTCATGTGCATGGTAACATATGGAACTCCAAGTTCAGCTACAACTTTAAGTATTCTTGGGTCAATCTATCCACCAGATACATCATTAACAATGTGGACTCCTCTTTTCACGGCTTCAGTGGCGACTTCTGCATAGAATGTATCCACTGAGAGCAGCTTCCCTTCCATCTCAGGAATTTCCGTGATTGCATCTAGAATAGTGTCATGTGCTAGGCGCAAGGCTGCCACGCAGGCCCAGGCCCGGCCGTGGCGCCCCACATGTCCATGAGTAAGAGTCTAGGTTTAATTAGAGTCTTGTTAGTTTACTTCTTCAATTGCGGTTAGAGTCAGGTTAGAAATAAAGGGGATCTTTGCTCTATATAAAGGGGTCCATAGATTGTAATTAGTAAAGCAAGAAATAAAGATCAATCTATAATCCTTATCCCAATTCTCTAAATCTCCCCCATTCTCCAACATAGCTCGGCAAGGGGATCAACCCTACGCCAGCCTTACCCACAGATACGATCTACGCAGTCGAGGGCCTCCTACCCTAGGTGCCGACGCCCTTGACAAATAGGAACCAGCCTCTCAAGCTCTTCTTCTGCAGATAATCTTTTTGCAAAGGGTCTGGTGGATTGAGCACCAATATCAATGATGTCTGCCCCTTCTGATATTAATAACTTGGT
Source organism: Zizania latifolia (assembly GCA_000418225.1). Lineage (NCBI taxonomy): Eukaryota > Viridiplantae > Streptophyta > Magnoliopsida > Poales > Poaceae > Zizania > Zizania latifolia. The sequence continues at coordinate 17,560 of ASSH01051708.1, read as the reverse complement.
CTGCAAAATAGCAGCTTCCACTTCCAGAAACTTACCACCATCGCTAAAGCTGTCTGGTGTCAGATTAAGCACTCCCATGACGAGGGTCCTCTCAGACCAATCCAACAGGCAATTCCCAACTGATAATACCCTTTTAATTCCTTCTGTTCCAATTATAGATTCACCCCCAAGTTTATTCCATAATTCAAAGAACCCACCGGTGCACTTTGCAAGAGAGTGCCAACTTTTTTCCACACCATCATCATCAGTGGATGAACCTAGAAGGTCAACAAGAGGTGCTAAAACGAATGGCCTCTCATGGATGCGTTCATGTGGCACAATTAGATTCTCAGTACTAATCTGGGAGTTGCCATATAGAAGAATGTCTAGATCGATTGGTCTTGGACCATACCTTATTCCACTGGTGCGCCCTATATCCTTCTCGATTTCCTTTAGCTCTTTAAGCAATTCATGAGGTCCCAGCTTAGTTGTGCCCCTGACAGAAGAGTTCAGGAACCGCGGCTGACCAGTCACATAAGCAGGGGCAGTCTCATACAAGCAGGCATGCCTGCTGATGTTTATGCCTAAATTTTTCATCAGCCGCAGCGCTCTATCAAATGCACTGATTCTGTCCCCCACATTGCTTCCCAGAGCAATCACAACCTCTTGGTCTGCAGAACCACCCCCAAGCGAACATTGCATAAACGAGTGAGCCTTGCACTGAACAACATGCCTCGATGCTTTGCATGAGGGTTTCAGAGAATGCCCAAGATCAGATACTGCTGGAATGCAAAGGGGTGTGTTAGCACTGTTCCTGACTGAACTGAGAGACATGGGATCTGGACAACAAACGTTAGGGCAACACCTGAAAGCACATCCGAAACCGCTAGCCCTCCACAGTAGCTCGAGGCAACCGAGTACATCTTCCTGAATTTGTCCTTAGCATGCAGCATCGTCGAGCGTATGAGCGGAGAATCGTGATGAACCTAACTGCAACCTCCAAGGTATGCAGGGATGATCCCTCACGCAAGCATCGGGTAGTTTGTCTCCAAGCATCTGCTTAAAAATCCTTCAATCGCATCTAGGTCTTGACGCGCAGAGAAGCCACCACCACGATTTGCTGCGTAGCGAACAGCCGCGAATCTGCAGAGCAGAAGTGGCGCGCTCCTACGTTGTGTCGAGCCAAATCTGCTGTGCACGCAGCGAAGGCTGCAGCGTGGAGGGGAGAGAGACAGAGAGAGACGAGTATACCAGGAGTCCCCGGCGACGGCCGCAGAGGCCGGGCCAGGGGAGGGGGAGCGGCGGGAGGTGGCGCCCTTGGTCGGCGGAGCGGATTAGGAAAGGGAGATGCGCGGCGGGTGGGCTCGCGTGCGCCGTCTGACGGAGTGGCAGGCGCCGCCGCCGCATCGGCGACCGGATGTGCTGGCGTGGCAAAGGTGCCCAGAATCCCTGCGAAAGCGTTGGCATTTTTTGGCTGATGGTGGCACGTTTTGCAAAAACACCCCTGTTTTGGGTCGCTCCCATTGATAGCGATCATGACTTCTTTCAGAAAAGCCCCTGTTTTGTTTTGGGTCGCTCCCATTGATAGCGATCATGACTTCTTTCAGAAAAGCCCCTGTTTTGTTTTGGGTCGCTCCCATTTGTAGCGATCCCGACTTTTCCCCAGAAAAGGCCCTGTTTGGGTGAATTAATTGTCACATGACAAAAAAAGCTAATCCATCATTTCTTGAACATGAAAAGTTATCAAATCTCTCGCACCGTATTACAGCAAAATCAGCATCGATTTATTGGTTTTGCACTGGTGCACATATACAGGTGAAGAACACCATTACTTTCGCGCGTATGTACAGCGTCACATGGCGCCGCTAGCTATGCCCATGATCAAGTTACAAACTTGTTTACTAGTTACTACCCATCTTGCAAAGAAAACATCTCTGAAGAACACCATTACTTTCGCGCGTATGTACAGCGTCATCTTCTTTCCCTTCACGGTTCGTAGTCCCCGGACTCGCCGTCGCGCCGCCATGAGTGGCCGTCGCTGCTGCACATGCTCATCGTGTTTGCTCTCTGCACGAGGCGGACCAGCGACTGCACGACCTCCGACATCGGCGGCCTGAACTCTGGCTCAGGCTGTCAAGGTCGCAGAGCAAGCAGGATCAGCACTTCAGCAGTGTGCAAAGAAAAAAGGTAGATTTTGGGAGCAAAAGAAAGAAACTGATGTGGAGGTGATCACAGCGTCCAACCTGAATGCAGAGTGCGACAGCGTCGGCAAAGCGGGAGAGGGATTTCGAGGGGTAAAGCCCCTGGAGTGCCGGATCGACCATCTGATCCAACGCTTCGATGTCGTGCAGCTGGGGAGTTGCCCATTGGACCAGCGACTGCTCAGACCGTGGCCGGGAGCTGCAAATGTTCAGACAGCAAGTAGAAGTTGAGTTCAGAGGACTGTGCATTGTTGATTGGGAGCTTGACAAAAATTTGAGGGGAAATAGTGATGCTGCAGTAATCTGTGTGTTCACCTGTCAAAAGGTTTTTGGCCAGTCAGGAGCTCTAGCATGACGACGCCGAAGCTGTACACATCGCTCTTCAGGGAGTATTGGCCAGACATGGTCACCTCAGGGGCCTTGTATCCTGAGTTCTCTTCTGATGCCTGAAATCAAGTCATAGCATCTAGGTAACCATGGACCATGGAGTACAGATGTTGGTCCTGGATCTCTTTATCGTGCTTGATCTTATGAGTATTATCATATGAAGATATGTTAAAGTGAGTACAGGATACTTTCAATGAACAAATAGTGGTGTAAAGCAATTCCTCTGCATAACAGACACGATTCAGGCTATTCGTTCTAGGCAATTAATCATAAATTGTGCTCTCAGTTAAATTCATGTAAAAATAAGGGTAACTAGTAAGACAGTGGATGATATAATGCCTACCTGAAAGTCCTGGTTAGGAGTAAGGTCCACAAACCCAGAATCCGAAAGATGGGGATTTAGCTCATTATCCAGGAAAATGTTGGATGACTTGAAATTCTTGTGTACCACAGATGGCGAGCAAGTTTCATGTAGATATCTGAAAAAAATCACATGATTGACATGAATTTTCAGTTTGAAAACTGAAGAAAGGACTACATGTTTCTTTCACTTACTCTAATGCCCTTGCAGATCCAAGGGCAATCTTCACACGGCTATTCCAAGACAATGGTTTGCTTTGATCATCCCCTGGATGAAGGAGGTCATTCAGAGAACCATTCCAGTAGAATCCATATGCCAGTAAGCACTGCCCATGCTCTGAGCAGTAGCCAACTAACTCAGCAAGGTTTGGATGATTTAGCCTTGAAATATTTGCAACTAACTCAATGAAGCAATCTGAAGGATGGCTGCGGAGTGCAGAGAAATTGATTTTCTTCACAGCCAGGACCTGAAAGTAGCATGAAATGATGATAGTGGAAATATGCAATAACTGGGACCATGGTTTGAGAGTACCAAAGGGGATAATTATTTATTGAATCATAGTCTTAAAAGTCATAAAGAAAAAAGTCTCTCTTTTTTTTTAAATACAAGACATAGTAATGAAAATGAGAACACTGCATCCTGTTAGCCCAACAAAATCAATGCTCCCATGACCGTGATGATAGTAAATAACTCTTGCAAGTCGATATACTACATGTGCATATGATATTAATAATAATGTGTTATAAAAAAGGAAAGAGAACATGGTAGTAGTAACACAATCCTAAACTGCATATGGGCACCTAGTAGTCATGTAAACAGAAGACTTTCATGCTACCACAGAGAAATTTCCAAGCAGATATAGATCAAGACAAAGGTCAGGTGAATCATATCCACTTAGCCTATTGTCTAGGACAATATAGATGTAACATGTTGAGTTTAGCGCATCCACTTAATTGAAGATTCTATTGCAGTAGGAAAAAACAATACAGTTGACGTTTAGTGCAAGGAAAAAGATCCCAAAGAAAGGACAAGAGGTATGTGTCCAAGCACCTTGTTATCATTGAATTTTGCCTTGTAAACACAGCCAAATGACCCCTCGCCGATTAAATTGTCAGCACAGAAGCTGCCTGTTGCCACCTGCAGATCTGCCACTGTGTATGCAGGTATTTTGATGGAGCTCAAACTTGTTTTCCTTGTGACAGATTTGCTTGGGATATCATTTTCATCAAAAGACTTGTGCAAGTCAATTTTTGTTGGAGGTTTCAAATTCATTGAAGCAGTCTTCTGCAATTCTTCCTTGCCAATTGTTGAGATGATCTTGATAGACTTCATCTCTGAATAATTATAATTGAGTCAGAAATACAACATATTATTTGCCTATGCACAAAAGTGAAGTGATGAGCACAGAAAAATAACTGCAGTACTGCACAATTGTTTGCAATAGACAGAATACTGTTCATTTATAAACTGAAAACTGACAGTTGGCATGAAACTTACGTTTAAGACTGTCCTTTTTAAGTCCCGAAGCAATAGGGCTGAGAGGTTCATTCTGTTCAGGATCTCCTCCCCGTGGTAATGTCCAAAATTTCCTCTTCATCACAAAGAATGCAACTATTGCACCCACAACCACCAAACATATTACAATCCCTGCTACTGCACCACCTCCTAGTTTAGAGTGTTTGCCACCATTTTCAGTCAGGCTATTGTTACCAGTAGCGGTCGGAGCAGAAGGTCGTTGAGGTGATGAAGGTCTAGATGGTGGGGGTGGAGGTGGTGGAGGTGGTGGAGGTGGTGGAGATGGTGGAGATGGTGGAGCAGGACCATTGCCAAACGAGTTTCCATTTGTCCTACAAAAGGAGGAGAAAATTGTGGTACCCATCTTATATGCTTATAATGGCAAACTGTCATAGTGGTAACAAGAATGCTTACTGTATATTCCTTATTTTCTTTAGCTTATCGGGTATCCATCCAGTGAATTGATTATTTGCGACATTTCTGAAGTAGGATCAAATGTTGTATTAGAATTTTCTGTGAATTACAATAGGTTGTAAGCAGATGCATGCCAACTCACAAGTCAGTAAGGGGAAGATCAGCAAGGACATCTATTGTGCCATTGAATTTGTTATTCTGCAGATAACTGACAGGAGCAAATATTGCATTTGTGAACAGATTAATTTTATCTTGTCAACATAACAAACTGAAACAGAAGCCTATGAAGTATGCACACATTTGTACTCACAGTGTTCTCAAACTTGTCAAGGAATTGAAGCTTTGTGGAATATTACCAGAAAATGTGTTGTCCGAGAGGTCCCTGAGAGAAATGGTCAACTGATTAGTTTTTCCACTAACTTGCCAGATTACTGAACATGAGACAAAAACCATATGGTAAGTTGGTAACAAGGTAAGTATGGGCGGTCAGAATGAAAGGAAAAACACTCACAATGCTGTTAGGTTAGTTAGTTGGTTGAACATATCACTGATGGTTAAGAGATGATTATGTCCAAGATTTCTACATCAAACAGAACAGTATAGTTACAAAATTTGGTCAGAATTTACCAAAACCACCCAAGGAATGAAGAACAAAAATTGCAACTTACAAAATCCTAAGCGCAACCATTTGGGATATAGAGTATGGTATGGTTCCGGTGAAGTTATTTTCTGCCAGATTTCTGCACATAAAGTTCTTTATGAGAACTTAATTAATTATACATGAAGACAACAGGATTTTGATCTGCATGGCCAAAAATACTTACAATCTCTTGAGATTTGGAGGAAGGTTATAAGGAATGTCACTGCCTCCAAGATTATTGTTGCTTGTATCACTGCAGAAAGCTAAACATAGATCAAAACCACTCTCAAAATGTAAACACTGTAACTATCAAGGCATTGAGACTAGATTGTCTGAGAGAGATAATACTGACAGCTCAACTACTGCAGTCAGTAGATTCATGTTGTAGCCCAAAGTCCCGTTAAGCCCCATGCCAGATAAATTTCTGTTGAGGATTTAGGAGAAAGACTGTCAGATAAGGTTAAATAGTTTGTCAGTCAGAAAGGACCCCTTGTAGAGGCTCAACTAACATTGTTGTCACCCTGGAACCAGAGCAAGTGATCCCAAGCCATGACTGTCCACAGGGGTCTCCATTTTGTGACACCCAATTTGTTAGCTTGGGTGGAGAATCCATGCTTGTGTAGAAGACATTGAGGGCAGTAACTGCATAGGTGAAAATAAGATTTGAGATGATCAGTAATGTTTGATGACCAAAATTGTAGGTAATTGGCCATAACGATGTTTCATTCCTACTTTTGTGCTCTTGAAGAAAGTTTTTCTCAAGAACATATAACTCCAAGAGGAATTTGGATAATAGAATGTTCACATGCAGTAAAGTTTGCTTGCTGCACTGAGAACTCATGCATTCAATAGTCATCCATTTTTTACTTTCAACTCAGAAAATTGACCTTATACACAGATCGCACTTCAGCAATCGGTTTAGGGTTTAAGGTTAGGGTATTCAAAGGACCAGTACTATAATGCAGCAATCGGTGAAGCGGGAGCACCATTTGGGAGAGCTAAGCGGAGACCTTGACGGAGGTGGTGAGGGAGGCGCGAACGGAGAACACGCGTTGGCGGAGGGGATGTATGCAGAGAGGGATGGGGCGGAGGGGCTGTTCGATGACGCCGGCGAGCACCGAATTTGGCATGCGCCCAGATGGTGCGGCGAAGTGAGGTATGCTGCCGCTGGATGGCGAGACGAGGTGGGGTAGTAGCCCATGTTGGTTGTCAGGGCGGGTACCGGCGAGGTCAGGCCCCGCCCGCGCCGGCGCCGGCGCCGGAGCAGCGGAGCTGGAAGTTACGGAGAGACGGGGAGAGGAGGAAATTGCAAATGGCACCTCGCCGATCGGATATTATGCAAATAAGACCCTGTTCCGGCCACTACTATGCAAATTGGCCTCTGTTTCGGGGTAATTATGCAAATAAGCCCCTCTTTTGAATCGCTTCCTTTGTTAGCGATCCTGTCTGTTTTCAAATTAGTCCCTAGGTAGACATATTTTTCGCATATTAGCCCTCTGTTTGATTAATAAACTAAACACTAATTTATTTTTTAAAAGGGTGCAAAGCACATCTCTAACAACGTAGCTCTGGGTAGAGTACTTGTTTTTTTCTCTTTAGTCAGATTGTGATGAGCCCTATGATCTGATCCTTTTTGGATTCAATTTATTTATGCGTGGCAGTTTGTCAAAGGAATGGATGTTGCAGCAGCTACTGCACTTAGTGGTGGTAATCTTAAATTCAGAAGGGTGTATGATGCTATGATCTTCAGCTGGTTGCCAAATTTAATCGCAAGAAGTGAATCCTGATAAAAGATTATCACATTAAAAAGTAGGTCCGTTCAAAACTCTGCCATATTTTGTCATCCCAAAGTTCAAGGAATCTGAAAACTTTACACCTAGAGAAAAACGAGCAAAGAACAGCAGGAGGAGCAAGAAGGAACTATTGAATAACATTTCCTGGTAAACTGGTGCATTTCATGGTTTTTCATCTGAATCCCAATTTCATGTCGATAGATATGACCAATCCTACCATTGCAGTGAACTGACCAAAATTAGGAGGAACAATCAAGAACAATCAAACGATCAAAATAAACCAAACCACGAGCAGCAACACATCGTTTCTTGATTTACCAAAGTGAAAACACACCTAAACAAGAAGGAAATTACTTACAAGAAGCAAGTAAAGAGACTGCACTTACCATCATCTGAGTCGGTGTCGGCACTGACCCCCAAGACTAGAATGGCGGCCATGAACAGCAGCACAGCTCCAGTGCCCACAGCCATGGCCGGAGCTCCTCTCCTCCTCGCATCCATTCCTGCCTTGACCACTGCAACATTCATCTGAAGACTCCCCCAAGAAACGAACTAAATAGCTCGTGCCAAACTGAACAAAAAGCTCCCTTCTTTTCTGAGTTTTCTCCTCCCCTGCTTTGTATAGTAGTAGCAGTTTGTTGCCTCTCTGATTCCCTGTATTTTTCAATGGATTGTATTTGTCAGCAAGCTAGGATCAGGGGAGAGGAGGAGGATTATTAAACAGGTGCACATCACCTGTCTGCTCACCAGTCCACCCACTCATAAACTAACCCTTGGAGAAGACTGCTGACATTGTTTCTTCTTCTTCTACACTGGAGTTGTTGGAGCAGATAGTTAAGATGATCCATGTTTTTGTCAAGGAGAAAACAGGCAATGCTGAATAAAGACAGGACTGTTAAATGATAAACAAGAAACTGTTTTGTTCAGAAAATGACAGTACAGTATTGAAGATGGGTTGGCTCTGCCATTCTAAAATGAGAGATTTGATCATATACCCTTATTTTAGATGAAAATTGAGGATTTATCTTTTACATCTTAATGATATATGGAGTCTACTCAGATAAATAACATGTGGGTCAGGAGGGTAAATCCTCGATTTTCATCTAAATGGAGGATATATGATCAATTTTTTCCTCTAAAATAGCAGATGGTAGCTTAGGTTGATGCGTGTCCTTCTGAAATGGAGAGTTTATACATCGATTTGTATAGCACATAGAAAATGCGTGAGCAATGTAGAGTTGCCGAAATCATTAATTAAAGATTAAAATGTACAAAAGAAAAGGAAAAACGAAAAAGGGGAACGAAAGGAAAGGAAAGGAAAGAAGGTAAGGAAGGCTAGCTAAGCGCCGCGAAACAGTTTGCTCCCGCTTCGATCCATGTTCGAAGCTTCTTTTTTGATCTTCTAAACGATCTCTCATGGGTCAGAGTCGGTATGCCGAAAGATTCTAGTATTTTGTTTCTTCCAGATTTTCCAAGTCATCAAAATCACTAGGGAGGCTGAAGTTTCCTTTGGTTGACTTGGTCTCCAGGCGATTTGCTCCCACCAAATATTGACAGAAGCGTCCGTTGGTGGGGGGTCCGTCGGAGGGTTTTAGTGAAGCGTATCCTGACCAATCCATCATGTCTGACCATATCCTCCTGACGAATCTGCAATTGTGGAAAATATGGTAGGCCGTTTCGAGCTCTTGTTGACAGAGAACACAAGCCGGTTGGTGTGTCCACCCTCGAGCTACAAGCCGATCTAAGGTCCAAAGCTTATTTTGGATGACAAGCCAAGCAAAAGATTTTGTGAAATTTCAAACATAAACTATTAATCTTATAATCATCTTGTTGTTGTTTTCCTTCAAATTAAGGTTTACTGTTCTACAGATAACAGATATGAATATCTGATGAACCGACACTACATTATGGACAGGCAAATCTGATCAAAGATCACTTGAAATAAAGGAGAGGAAGGAATTGCCAGTTCTTTGGCTTTCTGAAATCTGAACAGTGAAGGATATTATTCTGGGCATGATTGCACCGTGCGCAATGATGGAGCATAAACAGCCGGATTAATATACTTCACTTCACTTTTCTTCTTTTCCCTTTCCCTTTTTCTCTCCTCCTCCTAGTTAGTAATTTAATCACCTGTTTGGAATAACAATTGCCATTTGACCTCGGTTTCGTGCATCTTAACAGGTGGCCAAACTCGCCCAATTAGCCGTTTACATCGCATTCATGATTCACCCATCAAATTTGTCCTTCTCATGAGCTGTTTTCGCCTTCAGAAATCAGACGAGTTGCTTTCGTCTTCTTCCATCTGAAATAACCAAATTATAGCAACATCCTGGAAAAAAAGTTGATTTTTTTTTCCTCTCCTGACGCTGCTACTCGTGATGCTTAGCTTCCGCTCTCGTCATGAAGAGCAGATTCTTTAATCGGGTGGTGGAATCAGCTGTTGACGATTTGGCAACGCCTGCACGATTTGGTTGCAAATGTTAATTCAGAAATGTTCAGCACGCTCCATTGAAAAACATGACAAGAATATGGGCGAGCTCACCATCGAAGTAGTGGTAGTTGCACTGCATAACCTAACTTGCTTCTGCTGCTAATGACCATTAGAATGACAGCTTAGATGATGGATGCACCTAACCATTCTTATATTTATACTGATGTACATGAACAATTAGTTATTGATTGGAGAATCTCAGACGTCTGAAGGATGCCAGTTCAGTTGGTTGTGGGTAGATATGATGGGGTCAATAACGAAGCGAGACTGCCTACCGAATCCAACTGACGACATGAACATGGAAAGAAACAAGGCAGAAGCAGGCAAGAACAGTTAATTTGGTTAGCCAACCCGGGTCAAAAGTCAAGGACTCATCAGGCGAAGAAGGCCCACTGCTTTGAAGTCCCAAGTTTGCACTGCAGCTGCATCATCTGTATGCAGCATGCATGTCAGTCAGGTCAGACAGGTGAGGTTCAGAAATTCAGATCACCGGCTGTCCGGCTTGCTCCCTTCATGTGTTCTGTACAAGTCTAATCAAATTTATCAACACTGCAATGCTGTTACGCTGATCCAGACAAGGGAGTAGGACACCCTAACCTTTGACAACTTTCCATGTCAGACTAGAACTGTCACAAACCATCGCCATCACAAGTAATATAGTACAACATTAACATCTGAACTTTGTCAATAAGACAATAGCGTCAAAATGTTAACTGTTTGTTGTTCTTGTCACCATTGCTACGGACTTGTACAAGTAAACGATTTATATTTTAAACCTAGATTGTGAGAATCAGTAGCTATAGAATCTATAAATAAATTAGAATTTAGAAGTCGGAAAACACCAGTTTCTCTAAAATCTCATCGGCTAGATACTCAAACTATCCAACTACTCGGATATCAGATTAGCTAACTAGATACTCAGATTAGCTAGCTATTAAGAATCCCCGGCTGAAATCCCTTTACATGGGCGTAATCCAGCCTATAAAGCCCAAATCCCATTTGCAGCCGAGAAGCTTACCGGGCCGGCCCGTGGAAGGGAACAGTTGGAACACGGAGAACTGAAGAAAAAACAGAGCCGGCTTGGTTTGTTGGGTATGCACCAGATCGAACGGGAGGCCTCTCCCAGCTTCAGGTTCAGGTTTGTGTTTCTTCGAAATTTTTCAACACTTTTTCATCTGAAAATCTAAAAGATGAATCACACAACTCAATTGTATCACCCATATTCGTGAAAACATCATGTTTTTGAAGTACAAAATACGGAGTAAAAGACGAGAGCTTGGTTACAAAATCTGCACATCAGTCTCAAAATCTGCAGCTCAACCAACGATAGCCTTGGGTACAACGTTTGGGGTTTCTTCAAGCGAAGATGGACCGGTGCAACCACTCAAGAAAGTAGCTTGATTATGATGCGTGGTTGCCCTACCATCTGTTAGCTCGGCCAAGAACCGAAGCACTTGTGCAGTTGTGCTGCCTGGTCACCTCTGACTGAATGAATAATGGAAAACATAGCATTGAGATTTGAGACAGCTCATACTTATCACCAGATGTTTTTAGCCAGCTACCTCTAAACAGATCAGATTGTTATCATTAATATTAAAATAGATAACGATACTTGAGATGACCAAACATTATAATTCTATGACAACATATGTTACGTGACTATAAATCCACCCTTGCATATGTGTATTTACCCGGCACGTTGGATAGACCATCCAAATTTAATTGTTTTAGTCTTATATCAATAAAAAAATGGTAAATATGTATTAGGCTATATATGACATGGCGATTTTTGTTTTGGATCCACTACTTCACTTAACTGGGTATTGGATCTACCACCCCAGCTTATTTCACACTTTCACCAATGCAAAAAAGTTGCTTCTTTTTTAAACTAGGGCATGTACATTGTACAATATCATGAATTCATGATTGTACTCTCATTTTCATCTTCATGATGAAAAGGAGAAGCTGGCATGAGAGGCATAAACTTTAATCACCCCCCTTAATCCAACATGCTTGCAACAGACACCATCATCCGATGCTCCGTTGTTCCATGCTACGCCTACGGATAGTCTCATGAATCCGTCCCTGGCGGCAACACATGTTGCTGCCAAGTGGCAGGCGTAGCTAGCTTCGACCTAACTCCTGTTAATATGATTGATTAAATTGTAGTTATCACCTCGACACCACAATTTTAGGCTAACCGTTGGTTGTATGAAAATAAGTCTGAAAACCACGTTTAATAAAAAACCGTATGTAAAATAAACTCGTGAAATATTCTCAATTCAGTACATACGAAATTCATGAGTTTCAAATCAAACATATGCATGAACCCGTCAAATAGCTGAAAGTTGATAGAACGAGTTTACAGTAGAACAAGCTATACCAGAAGATGAAGATGAATTAGAAATAAAATCTAAAACAAAAGCAGGGATAACCGGTAAACCACGGATTTCAAACTAAAGCTATGCCCGATCCAAAATAAATACCTGAATACGTAAACCTGTGAACATAAATATAAACTTAAACTCATACTCATTGGATCATGTATCGACAGTACACGTACACACATGCAAAATGATTGAAATTGATATCCTTAGCTATCTTAGTTAGCATTAAATCAAGTCCGACCATCAGAAGCAATTGGCTGGGCGGCAGTTTGGGAAAGCTGCTTGTTCGTCGAGTGCGTGCTCCTGATTGCTCGGCGAAAACGTCAGATGATCATGAAGCTAGTGGCACATTACAAAATCTTTCCGGTCGTCTGGCCGACCGGACGGCGGACGCGCCGGTCCCGTGGATGCCGCCGCCCTGTCTGCCGCGCGAACTGCTGCAAGTAGACGAAGACGACGCCCATAACCCATTGCCGAACTCATGCAATCATGCTGGATTCAAAGTTGAAACTGCGCCCAGAAACCGACACGTCCAGCACTGCTTCACAAGCCAGTAGAACTCTCTGAATATCTCAAAACAAGTCTACGATGGAATCGAGCTAAATTACTGGTCAAAGCGCAAAGTCTGAGCTCCGGAGAACTCACCAAGTAGAACCAAAACAGATGTCTTGTCCGTTTCGATTGTTCTTCGGTTAATGCATACTCAATTATTAGGCTCTGTCTTATAAAGATTTTATTTTTAGCGCTTAAAATTAATCTCGTAAAGACTTTTATTTAGATTGTTTTCTTCGGTTAATGTATGCTCAATTAACGGGCTATAGTTAATCAGGTGATGTCACTTAATCAGTTTGTTTTAAAACTAGAGCTAACATAGTTAACAAGTGATAACTAAATTATTTCTTAATGTTACTAATATAGTTATATACAAATCATTAAAAAGTAGGCAAATTTTATGACGCGGAAATATTATGGACCATCTATCTATTTTGATCTAATAGTTAGGATTAAAGACGGTGACCTATTACCTCCTAGGAGGTAATAAATCACATTTTATTTTTTATTTTTTATAATTATTTTTTATCCGATATAAATCTGGTAACACTTTTTAAGGAATTTTTCAATTATTAGCGCTGATTTTTCTCATGCATGATTTACTTTCCACACATGCATATCTGTTCACATCGCATGCAAATTGCTGTTGGTGCCTCCTTCCTTTTCTCCAGCATTCCTAATTTTGCTCAACATTCTGATTTTGTTTTTTTTCTCTTGCATGCGGCGGTAATTGCTGTTGAGCATTCCTAATTTTGCTAAATATTCTGATTTTCCTTTTATTTTTCTCTTGCATTTGGCTGTTTATGTTTTATTTAAAAAATTCCGGCAAAAGATGAATAGTATAAACCGATCAGTTTCATTCAAAATTGAAATATAAATTTCAAAAAATGAAAAAATTCTTAAAAATTCTTTTAAATACTAGGTGATTTATGATGTTTTATGGTGAAATTTATTATCAAAAATATTAAAATTTCAGATGATTAGTATAAACCGATCAGTTTCATTCAAAATTGAAATATAAATTTGAATAAAATGAAAAAAATCTTTTAAATCTTTTAAATACTAGGTGATTTATGATGATTTATGGTGAAATTTCTTTTCAAAAATATTAAAATTTCAGATGATTAGTATAAACCGATCAGTTCATTCAAAATTAAAATATAAATTTGAACAAATGAAAAGAATCTTAAAAATTCTTTTAAATACTAGGTGATTTATGATGATTTATGGTGATTTTTTTTCAAAAATATTAAATTTCAGATGGTTAGTTAAACCGATCAGTTTCATTCAAACTTGAAATATAAATTTGAAAAAAATGAAAAAAAAATCTTAAAATTTATTTTCAATACTAGGTGATTTCAGATGATTTATGGTGAAATTTCTTTTCCAAAATATTAAAATTTCATAAAGTTATGAGCAAAATAGTACCGCAAAAATTTAAAAAGGGAAAAAAATCGGTGTGACGCCCCGCCACGTACAGACCAGGCTAATACGAGGTGAAGAGTCACTTTACGAATGATTCCACATCATTCCTGACATTTCATCAAATCGTCGGTAGATCATTGCGATGCGCAGTACCGATATTTATTACAAACGCCATATGAGGCATACCTCGCGACAATTAGTTCTTACAACCCAGTTCAACAGCGGAAGCCAACAACATTTATTCAAGTATCTCTACTACTCCTAGTTGGGAACTATGACTGGAACCCTATTCTTTACGGTACTCATCTTCTTCTTGTTCCTTGTCGGCCATAACGGCAGTGTAGTTCACATCTTCGGGGTCCTCATATTTTGGGGAGGTGGGAGAGGGAATGAGTACGGGAGGTACTCAGCAAGTCCCAAAAATTTGGTATAGATGTATTCGGGAGCAAGGATGGCTTAAGGTTTAATTTGCAATAAACATGCAAAGTAAAATTTCTAAGTGTGATCCCTGTCCGACTGAGGTCCCGACCTCAGTCGACACACTAAAAAAAATACCGAAAGTTTTAATGAATTCATTTTTCCTCGGGCGAGCCCGATAATTTTACAAAAACACTTTTCTTCCTTTCAAACTCCCATCTTGAATCATCACCAATCCTTTTTCCATAATAATCCTTCAAAATCCTTCATCTTTTCACATCACACCCTCCCACATCTTTCCTCTTCTTATCTTAGTCTTTTAATTCATCATCTTATTCAAAACAATTTATCTCTCCACCTAGGGTTGATTCCTCACCCTCTCTCTATGAAGCCATTCGACTTTCCGAACCACACAGGCTCGTTGCCGACCACTAAGGCTGGTCGTACACCACGAAGGCATACTCTGGTAACGCTTTCTCATCCCACAAAAGTGTTTATTCACAAAACCAACCAAACTCTACGCAAGGGAAAATCACCAATACACGCGCCCATGACCGTGGGCACGGTTGTTCGAACAGATTTAACTTCAGCTGAAGGTGTACGCTTTACCCTTACGATATGAGCTTACTCCTACTACCCCGGTAGTAGAGGAGGTTCATGACAAGGCCTTTCCAGAGCCGGCCTAGGATAACCCATTGCCACGCTAAACGGGTCCACGACCAAGGAACAGGCAGTCCACGACTTCTTTCCCCTGAAATCCTGCGGGTGCTCGACTCTCTCTCACTCCTCCAAACACACTATTCACTTTCGCCCCACTGGGCCGCCACATGGGCAAACATTTCCAAACAGAGCCACCCCGGCGATTTCACGTCCCCGGTAATTGCAATCTATCCTAAACCTACTAAGTACTTAAACAAGGGCAGAGCCATTATACCCTTAAGGTTGCACGATTGTAGTGCATGATGTGTTTCCTCAAGGAATCGGTCCTTATGAGTTATGTGGGACCGGCCACAAAGGCGGCAATCTCGCATAACGAACTTTTACTCATAAAATCTCCTTTTCATTTGCCTTTCAACCCCTTTGGTACTTGGTACCATTTTCAAAATATTTTTTTCTAAATCTCAATCTTTATCACCCACGCAATCATTCATTCTTTTCACAATCATGGTATTTGAAAACATGTCTATGTAAAATAAATTAAAAGATAATTAAAACATCGTTTTGATTTATACAACCTATCACATTACTAGGATTAAGTTGCATAGATCATCAAGGCAATCAAAGGCATACAGGCACAACATCACAAAGGAAGGCTAGGTGCAACAATTTTTAGGTTGTACTCGACTTAATCGCTCGGGCGATCGTCATTAGTTAAGTGTATGTGTGTGTGGATCCTAAACATGCATATAGTAAAAATTTATTTAAACAACATGGGATCAATATGGTCAAAGGAGGGGACTTGCCTTGCTCCGGAAAGTAGTTGGGGTCTTCGGGATCGAAGTCTTGCGGGTTTTCGGTCTCGGCTATTACATGGAAAGATAACCTCACATAAGTAAATCATTCACATATATCGAGAAATTATTTTTTTTTTCATATTCAGAAATGGAGTTTTGAATTTTAGAAATTTTTAGAAGTTTAAACGGATTTATTCGGAGTAGAAATGAATTTCCTACAATTTTCTAAAGTCTAAAACAGTTTCAGAAATTAAATAAATGTTACTGTGTTAATTGGGCTGGCAGAAAATAAAATTCAGAAATAGAAAAAGCTACTGTGCAACTGGGCCGAAACGGTCGGTCCAAATCGACGCAGCACGGGGCACGCGACGCGCACGGCAGCGGCGACTGACATGCGGGCCCTGACTGTCGGGGCCGACATGCGGGGTCGGGAGGACAGTGGCACAGAGACGCAGCGCGGCCGACATGTGGGCCCTGGCGGTCGGGGCACGGACGCGCGACGCGACTGGCGAGCGTGGTCAAGATGTCAGCGATGCCAGCGCTCCACCCAACTGACGAGTGGGCCCGCTCGGTCAGAGACACAAATCAGGGGACTCGCGCGCGGGCGGGAGGAAGAAGATGGTACGGACGGCCGAGAGTTCCTGGCCACCGATCTCCCTCCGCAGAGCACCGATCGGCATGAAATTTTATAAGGAGATACCTTAGGCCTAGATGAACATATCTAGCGGTGGGATTTTGGTTTAGAGCTACGGGTCGGGCTTGCGGCTGCGAGATGAGAGGTTCGGGTTGTCGACAGCAATGGCTACGATAGACTATCGGGAATCGATTTTACCATCTACTGGGTACTAGAAACCTACAGGTGCACTTGGATTAGGCGATGGAGGTCTCAGATGGGCTAGCGACGGCGACCTGAATAGAAAAAGGGCGGAGATCACCGCCGACGAGCTACGGTGGCCGACGGCCAAAGCTATGCCTAGGAACATGATCCTGGGACTACAGCGGTTCTACGGTACAACGAAATCAAAAATTAGAGGTACCTTGAGCGGGGGTCGGCGACGGGCGGCGATTGACGGCGAGATTTGGGCGTTTCCGGTGAGGGCAAAATCCGGCGACTGGGGCTGCATAATTGGGTAGAACGGGATGTCGGGGTTACGTTCCAACCAAGAGATCGAACAATGGGGTAGCGGGGAAGTGGGAATCGAAGCTTACCGGAGGCGGCGGCACACGGTTCCAGCGGACTCCGGGCGACACTTGGTACGGGGCTCTGACGATGTTCAGGTGAGTGTGAATGGAGTGTGTGCGAGCGTATGCGCGAGGGAAGGGGTCCGGGGCTTTTGTATACCGAGGGCGACAGCTGGCCGAAGGGACACTTCACGGCGGTGAGCGGCGCGGAGCTTAGCTGGCGTCGGCACGGGGCTCGAGGAACGGCGAAACGGTTTTAACGGCCAGACTGCTGTCGATGCGCGATTGGTTAGCACGGACGGCGAGGCAGCGGTGGCGTCAGCACGCGTGTGCGGGACGTGGCGAGGCGATAATGGCGGCGA
>KE371759.1:689854-705524 GCA_000418225.1 Zizania latifolia | reverse complement strand
TGAGGGGACTGAGAATTTATTTACAAAGTATGCATTGCAGCAAATTAAGACGATGTCGATTTGGGGATTTGGCTTTAGAGGGAAGCTCAGACAACAGCCTAGCGGTGGTTGACTCAAATAGTGAAATGCTACGACCTAGGGCGTCCCAAATGGTCATGTGTCTGAGAGCAGCGGCGGACATATTTGATTGCGGACAACGTAACCACCAAAGATGGAGAACAACAGTGTTGGATAAGGGGAGCCAAGATTTTCTGAAATATAGGGTTGGACTATGGCACCGAAGTTTATATTTTTAGAGAGATTTTAAAAATTAGTGTTTTATCTTTATAATTTGGAAAATTTTACAGTACTTAAGAAAGTAACAGAAGGTACCATAATTTTTAATGTTAATTTTGGTACCTCCCGGTATCTCCTCAAAGACTGTAAAATCACTCTTATAATTTTTGACTACGTGTGAGTCTTAAATCTAAGTTACCCCACATATGACTTTGCATGATGTTTGGTGCATGGGTATTTGGTAGCCATAGGGAGAGGCTATGTCAAGTCAACTCTATGCTCTTTGTGGCTTACCAATGCGTTAGCTTGTTGTATCACCACACTTGACTTAAGCTCAAGTATGAATGAATTATCATCACAGCATGTTTTGAAACTCTAAAACGGTGTGATTTAAAAAAAACTTTCTATAAAATTTATGAAGATAAATCTGTTTTTATTTTTTAATAGTTAATACTTAATTAATCATGCATGCTCTAATTTTTAATAGGGCTCAGCTCAAGCCTGTGCACCATGTTCTGTTTGCATCATGTTCCACGCTTACTATTATTATTTTTTTGAGCTAGCTAGAGCGGATTTCCTCCCCCATTTCTATTATCAGAATTATATGTCCCCAACATGTGAAAAACTGTTTTCACAATTCATGAGCAGGCATTTGAAGATATCATAATTTTTAATATTAATTTATAGTATCTATTAGTATTTGGCACTAAGAAAATATTAGGAGTTATCAAAATTTACACTACAAAATATGATATCTATGATTCCTCATGCCTAAAAATTCTTGGTCCGCATATTCGGTTTTTTCTTACGCGACACTTGTCTATTTTTTGTGTTTTGTCTACGACCGTGGACTCTGGACCAATCTGAGAATTAAATCGCAAACGAAGCGAACTGGCAATATGGGAAACCAAACAATATTATTGCATGCAGTACGTCATGCACTACGTATGGTGTGGTCAAGTGATCAACTCTAGTGAAGGTATTCAGAGAATCAGATGCTGATCCGGGGCAGAATCAAGGAGCAGGAAACAGAAGTCTCCAACAGGTTGTACTGCCGTCTGTCGCTCGTTTTCCTGCAGGAGGAGTTTTCCCATCTCCCATGCAGCCTTCCACACGTGTGCAGTCAGCTGGTCAGGTCTCACTCAAACATTACGGCACATTGACGACACACGGCCGGTACACCAATATGTGTAGGTACGGTGCCTAACCATGCACACTGCTGATTTCTCAAGGGAAATTAGAATCGTGCTGTCCATACCTACATTGACCTGCGGCTGGATGGGCTAGCTAGCTGTGTTCAATTGCAAGCTAGATTATTAAGTCAGCCATATCATAGCTTAGCTGTTAAATTCTATTGGTATTTGATTACTTTCCTGCACGTTTCCGTGGTAGATATGCTTGCTTAATCGTTTCGGTAATCAAAACTCATTCGTTGGTAGGACTGTAAAAAAGAAGAGAAAATTCTCTTTCTTAAAGTCAAGGTGGGCATGTTTCGTAGTGTGTTAATTTCGACGTCAAAGTCAAACTTTTTGCTAATTATTAGTTGATGTGTTATACAACACGAACAGTCAAAACTTAAAATTTTAAATTACTAATAGATTAAAAACATTAAGACTTGATAGGTAAATGATTTTGTTTTAAAAAAACTTTCATATGGTTATATTTTTATATTTTTTATAAATATATAAATAAAAAAGTAATGTAAAGAATATATATTAGATGTTATGTCGACATACAAAATATCATTTATTTAAGCATAGAGATTGTACACGAACTCATCAATATCATAAACATTAACCATTGGGATGCAAAAAGTGATCAACCTTTAAAATATGTCACAAATAACTTCCATTTTTGGTATTTATTAAGTAGCTGATTTTTTATTTGTTAGTTACCTTAACTTGTATACCAAATAGTCTAAACTTTTATACATAGATCAAAAATTTTATAATTTTTAGAGTAAGAATCTAAAGTATAGCTTTTAATTTTTTTTCACGTGCAACCGCGTGTACGTACGAACCCACGGGCAAATCAAAGCGACGCTTTTTTGACCGCGTCTTGTGTTGATAGTATTATATGGCATGGCTGCAATGCAGATCGATCGATCGAGGTGGCGGCACGAAGTTTTTAAGCTTTTCAGCGCCGAGAGATTCCGATCGATGAACAACACGATCAAACTTTCAATCACGACCGCCGGGCCGCATGTCGTCCTCAGATGCTCAGACCGAGCGAGTTATATACAAATTAATAACCGAGTAAATTAAGCGATAGCTTAGAACAACGTAGAAACTTCTTCACACGACTTAGTTTTGGTACGCGTCTTCAAGCTAATTTACGATCACTAGATAGATATCTGCTGCCAGAGAAAAGTAGTTAACTCGGTCACTAAACAAATGGTATCAGATTACACGGCCCGGCCAAACAATCATGAATGCATATGGCCAGTCAAAAAGCTACGCGCGCGCGGCCGATACGTCCATGATGCATAATTAATGGTAATGTGTCGTCCCATCAAGTCAGAAGGGGTATTTAATCTATCTGTCTATTACAGTATTAAAATAATTGAAATTTCCGCCTATCAAAATCTTGAAAATTGAAAATTCGTCCCACAGAGAGTTGATTTCTACTTACTCCATACTAGTTTCAATGCCATTTAATTGGAGCACAGGAATTACAACCGTGAGTATCAATAAGGAACACCTTTGGTCTTTTTCATTCACTAGCTACCAATCTGTGGCTAAGTTGCTAGAAATTAACACGCGCGGGTCCTCACGAGGCCCTAACAAGCTCCATTTCCTCTCATTCTCTCACATGCGCGGCGCACAGCATGACATAAGATCTGGCTCACTGCCTCATTAGTCCCGGCCCTCTACCATCTTCATCGCCGGCGTTCAATACTCCCGCCGCCAGTGCCCATCGTCCTGACTAGCCCTATCGCCTCAGGCACCTCAGTCGACGGCATCATCGTCCCCTATAGCCCCCCACCGCCCCAATCGCCCCACCGCCCTGGCCTAAATATGTTGCTCCCTGTTGTCCTCACCGCCCTTGCCTGAGCCTACCACTGCCTACTACCCCTGCCACCCTACCTGGGTTTGTCGTTCTGATCACTACTTGCTGCCCTGCCACCCTAGACGTCGTTGGCCAGCCCCGCATGAGTGTATGCATGCGTGATATACAACCGGTCTAAGTGATTGGGAACAAGTATATGTGACATGGGGAATTATATAGCTCCATTGAGAGTGGTGGAAAATAAGCCCTAGGATGAGAAATAATTGAAGGACGAGGAAATATAAGGAAAGATAATGTTGAGGAGAAACTACTTGGTGGCAGGCATACTCCAGAAATAATATTAGGGGGAGAGCTACTTGGTGGTAGAATTACTCCAGGGATGTGAATGATGAGACAAATGTGATAGATAGTTATCGAGAAGGAATGTTGCAAAGCAATATGAAGGAATAGAACTACAAGTTCTATTCCGAAATCACAAGCTAGAAAGCTTATTCTTTCTTTTAAAAGCGGGATATGATGGAGGTTGGGACTTTTATTTAGATTTCGTGCACATAGAAGTTTCAAAATAGAATTGATTTGCTAAAAGAACCCAAGCCTTTCTTTGGCTGACTTCAAAATAAGAGTATCTTCATCTTCAATCTTCCCTCACCTACATTCAGATTATGAAGAAGAAGACTTCATAGAAGACAATCTTAGAGAACTTTACTAAGAAGAAGCTTAGGGTTTCAGACCTAGTGCTCAAGTAGTAATGTATGATGTGATGTACTAAACTTTGAATGTGTGATTGTTGCGGAGAATGCCCCCTAGATAGCTTTTGTAATAAATACTTTGAAGTATCCTTGTAATAAACAGAACTGTAATAGACTACCGACATGTTAACAGGATACCTAAATGGTATCTGGTTAACGTGAAAAGTAACAGTACACTTTGGCATAGTTCTGTATCTGTCCAAGGCAGGACGTTACAGTTGTTTCTCACCTTATATTTCTTCGACAAACAAGACTTTGATGGGAGGGTGATGGTATTTTTAGGTATATCTAACCATATTTTAACAACTATTTTTGGAAATGTTTGTAAATACTACCGGAACGATTTATTTTTTCCGTGTTTGCTCAACTTGACCATAATTCTAGGCTCTTCCGAATTTTTCTATGATTATCATTTTTTAGATTTTAAACATAAGGATACATGTAAGATATTATATTAATTTAGGACTGACCATATGTTTGTTTTATAAAAGGATATTGGGGGTTTATCTTTAAAAAACAAAATGAGGTTTTCAAAAATAGAAAATAGTAACAACTGGTTTCTGTGTGGGAAACTTGCGAGTTTTGAAGGGTTATCACATTCTATAAAAAAATATGTCCGAAATGCTCTTAGGATGGGGGGTATAATTAGCAGATATGACCCTGTAACCGATAAAATAAATGAATTGGGTTACACGGCAAGATAGGTTATGAAAGTTATGAATCACATGCAACATCTATAACGATAACAACACAAAATAATGGTTACCATGACACCGACACAATTAAACCCTAGAATTATTAGTGATACCCACACAACTGAACCGTAGGTTTGTCGTGACACGTACCCACGCAATAAAACCCATGAAAGGTTTGTCATGACACCCACTGCACGCAATAGAACACTAGGGTTTCCTGAAGAACACACAACATTGCCCTAGGGTTATCTAATAACCCAAACACTAAATTTGCGAAAAAAAACTTCAGACCGAACATGATGCAATTAATTAAACTAATCGCTCCTCTTTCAGGATGACATCTTTGGTGGGATTATTGGTGCTGGCGGCAGCTATCTCGAGTACACTGATCGAGATTAGGTTGTGTCGTCCATGCTTCTGTATTCCCCTTAGGATCCACCAAATATGAAATAGAGTATACATAGCAAGATGATAATATCGTCGCCGTGCTCATAATCGACTCCGATCCATTCATTTTGGTGTTGAGTTTTAATTTATCATGTGGCTTATTCTTGCGGATCATCATATCCAGCCGTACGTGTGGAGTTCCATGTTTGTTATGTGCATAGTTGCTAGCTAGCTTTGCTTGGCGATCTCTTTCGAAGATATGACGATGCCCAATGGCGGTACGTGCTCTTTCGGCTAAGGTGCTGGATTGCAAAGATGTACATTTTTGTCACTGCAGTAACACATTGGAATAATGACCGTTTCAATTCGCTAGATCTCCATTTTATATATTCATTTTATACTGGGGTACGTATATAACAATGTTCAAACTTTTTTCAATTTCTTTGCATGCTCAACAAATTAAGCAAATATAACTTTTAAACCACCACAAGATTCTGGGTAATTTTAACAGAGATTAAGCAACACACCAAATTAACAAACAAGAATGAGGACTAGTTTATTTCCACAAAATGTAGTCTCTCACAATACTATCCAGCTAATCAAACATCCAGAAAGTGATTGGAGATGACAATGCATGGCATGCATATGCATCTCTTATAATAGACCACCCATTGTTAATTAATAAAACTATTAAGCTAGAGATAGCATATTACCAACATATCATTTGATACTCCAGTTAGAACATGGAACACCCTGTACCTGCAGAAGCCTGCACCCTTGAGGCCATTCATGTGGTGGCCATCTCTGTGTTCTCTCATCATGCCCCCATCATGGACAAGCAATCTTGCGCTTCGGAATTCATGTACACAGGCTTGAGATCTTAGATTATATATATTACCAGCAAAGTCGCGATCATCACAAGTACTGTGTGTGTATGATAAAAAGCAAATTTCATTGATCTGAATATATAAAGCAAAGGGTAGTATATATATACAGGCATGCATGCTACAACTGACCCGGACCAAACACGACGACATGACACTACGTCCATATACTATATGGATTACAAACTGACACGATACATTTAAGCAAACTTGTTCGGACGATCGAACCTAATTAACAACTCGATGAAAAATAACTTAGACTATTCCTGCTCATGGAGCAGAAGACACATGCATGCGATATTAAGATAGATGGGACCCTTCTTGCTAAACACATTGCTGGAAATTTAAAGAGATGGCCAGGCAGCAGCCATGCACGAGATCGACGATCCATGCACGTAGCAGCTGACCATGCATGCATGCCCTTGGAAGCACCTCATCATTACACGGGAGGAAACGAAGGGTCAGGATTAACCCAGGACCATGCGTACCCCGGCTCGGCCTGATTGGGAAGCTGAATCGTGTCATGGCCGCCGGAATTGGGGTTGGGGCTGGCGGTGCTGGTGCTGGCACCGCCGGTGAAGCCACTGTAGACTACGGCGCCGAGGTCTCCGTTTCTGGCGACGTCCATGAGCCAGGCCTGCTGGTCCTGGTTCATCCCCTGCAACGCCGGCGGCGGCGCCATCACGTCCATGTCGGAGGGGGGTGCAGTGTAAGAGGGCGCCAACAGCGCCAGCGAAGACGGTGGCATTCCTGGCGGCGCCGGCAGAGCCGGCAGAGGCGGGGCTAGCAGAGCAGGCAGCTGCGCCGGCAGCGGTGGCGGGGCCTGCCCGTTGATTTGGCTCAGGCGATCGGTGACGGCCTTGATACGCATTTTCACAATCCAGTCGAGACGGGTGAGCTGCTCGACGGAGAGGCCGGCGAGGCCGCCGGCGAGGCGTCCGCTGAGAGCGTGATGGAGGAGGAGGACCGTCTCGCGCTCATGGTTCTCGCGCTGAGCCTTGCGTACCTGCTCCTGAAGCTTCGCGATCCTCTGCCGGAGGAAATCTTCTTGGTTCATCATCTTTTTGCACTGCTCCATCTCCGGCAGTGACTTGAAGTAGTCGAGGACGGCCGTCGCCTGCGGCAACGACGGCCAGACCTCCGGCTGGGCGTCGCCCTCTCCGTAGATGACCAAGCATGCGTCAACGTCACAGAGCGTCGCGAGCTCGCTGGCCTTCTTGATCAGCCCCTTGCGGCGCTTCTTGAACGTCGCGCGGCGGGTGGCATCGTTGGCGATGCGCTGAAGACTGATCTTCTTGCGAGCCATGGCGCACTCGACCGGAGAAGAAGGAAGAAATACCTGGATTGGTACGAGTTGAAAGCGAGGGGTTTAGGGGTGGTTTTATACTGGAGGATGATCGCCATGGATGACTAGACTACAGCGTGCCAGGAATTCTGGAAACGGAATGGAATTACACTCTACAGATAGGCATGACATCGCGTGAATTATTGCCTGTTAATACCGCCAACTAGCAAATATTCTCGTAATTACGTGCCGCCTGTCGATTTAAATTATTTCTACTTCCAATGATCCAGATCAACAATATTATACATTCTTAGTGTATATATATATACAAACTAACAGTTGAAAATAGAATCAACTCTCAAGTATCCACCGCATGAAAAAAGAATGAAAGGTGAAAATTGAATGATTTGATGATTTGTCCATGAATGTTATGATAATTATGTGAAAAAACAGCAGATGCATGGCCGTATGTCTTTATTATATAGATATACGTCGATCGCTGAGATTTATAAAGAAAGATAGGAAATGTAAATGATCTCCCTCTAGGGATATCACTGTAGAAAAACAGTGGTTTGTCGAGTGCCAGCGAAGCCTTAAAAACACTCGGCGAAAGATTAATCGAGTATTGTACTCGACAAAGAACACTCGGTGAACCCAGTGTCGATAGATAGGGGTTCGCCGAGTATATTTATCAGACACTCGGCGAACCCTTCGCCAAGTGCCACGTCGGCTTCGACGTGGGACTCAACACAAAAAGGGCGTAACAGCCTCGGTAGACCACTTTTTTTCTCCTGACACCATCACTCGCCGTCGGCCTTCGGAGCTGGCAGTTTTTTCGTCGCTATTTGCCGAGTGTTTTTCATTGTCAAGTGCATTTTTCCCCTATTCGCCGAGTGCATATAGTTCGCTGAGTGTTTTTGACCGACACTCGGCGAACATGCTCTTTATTGCCGAGTGCCCGAGGGAATGCACTCGGCAAACCCTCAGACACTCGGCAAGCACTCTGTTTCCCGTTGTATATGATGATCGACCCGTTCGTCATGAACACTAATTGTATTACTAAAATTCTGGTAATGTTCGTTATTTGTGTATTGATTTTATTCTATATATATGGCAAATCCATGCATATCATGTGGCATTACATAGCTAGCCTTGCTAGCCCAGCTCGAAAGACGTGTTCTTCTGAGAATATTGCAACATATATGTACTCCAAACATGTCGTAGACGTTATTTGTCTAAATTTTGTAAGCATTTGATAGTTTCTGTGTGCTACTCCTAATTTGAAGGCAGGATAACAACAAGATGGTGTGCCTTTGATCAACCCTTAAAAGTTTTAATTTTATCTATTGAATATTTTTTCAACCAAAGTTTTCTTCACCCTCTTGCCACCCATCCCACAAATATAGACAGTAGGAACTATTCTAATAAAGGGAATTTCTGGCAGAAAATTGTGGAAAATAATTTACATATATATCCATCTGAAACTCTTTAACCCTTGTTTATAATATTCTATAAAAATGAAGGGAATTAATTATTGTCTGAAACAAACAAAAAAATGCTCGATCCAATCTCTTTCTGTTGACGTCCATGTTCAATCCTCCACACGTTGCTTCCTTGCTATCTCACCTTAAAACAATGTCATATGGAATAGCTGATACTATTCTTTTGACTACACCTTCCTAAATCTTATAATTTATATTTGACACTTAGATGACTTCAAATAAAAAAGTTATCAGCTACATAGATATAAATCTCGTCGACCTTTACAACTTTAATATATAACATATCTCTAATTAACATTACTTGAAAAATTAAAAAAAATCATATAGAATATGATTATTAGTGTATTTAGTGATAGGCGTCAACTCACTCGTCTATTAGTCGTACGCGTTCAACCGACCGAACAAAATCTCCTTACCGAATCCCAAATTTCAACTGGTTACTATTCATCGTCCGAAGAACGGAAAATCGGCAAAATGCTTATCTTCTCTTTTCCTTTATTTACCTTTGGTCCAGCCCAAATTTGGCCCATATAAGTGCAGCCCATCTTTTTCTTTTTCGTTTCCTTCTCTGCCTCTCTCCTCTCCTCTCTGTTTTCCTCGGGAAAACTGTTTGATTTCCATCCATCTCTCAACTACCAACCCTGGTGAGGCCATGCTCTTATTTTACCCTTATTCATTTCGCTCAAACTATTACTGGAGCATGATCCCGAGACTGCCGGGAGCTTATTGGTTCCATTTTTCCAGTTGGGAGACCTAATCGAGACATCGCACCGGGAACCCGAATTTGAGCTCCGCCGAACCGTACAGTTGCCCCCTGCTAAGGTATCTTCTTTCATCAATTCCTTAACTTACATGTCATCTAAACTCTTAATAAATAATTATGTATTTCCATTGTAATATACTATTAGAACATCTTCATTGTGGTTGTTATTTTTGACTTGCTATTTAGAGCAATAGCAAGCATCCCTATTTAAGTTAAATTTCTATTTTGCTATCCACTTCAACGTTCTTCTCAAATATGGCTTGCTATCTATTTTTATTTAAATCCATCTATATTTTATCAATATATTTGAATTATCAATGGCTATATTTTTAGACTAGATTTGCTACAAAATAGAGTAGCAAAAGGGATGAGAAGTCTCGGTGACTTGCTAGAAGAAGGAAGTTTTGGGAGGAGGATAAGAAACACCTGAAATAGCAAGCCAAATAATAAAGACAATGAAACTGTTTTTTAGACCATACTTACTATAAAATAAAGTAGCAAGTAGGATAGGGAACACAATGAAGATGCTCTTAGTGAACTTTTTATTGTGATTGCGTAATTGTCGTATTAAGATCAGGTTTAACAAAATCTAATTAAAAACAATGTATAAAAATCATCATATAACAACAACGGTAATAAATAAAAAAGAACATAAACAATAAAAAGAAATAAAAAATAGGCCTTTAGTATTAGTTGAGGAGTCCAACCGATACTAGATTTTTCGTACCAGTTGAAGTCCCTAATCGGTACTAAAGTAACCGGTACTAATGTGACACCTGTTTAATCTGAATGGATTGTGTCTGTACCGGTTTTAAAACCAAAACTAAAGAAGGTTTCAATGATACTAATGACGTGTTTTGTAATAGTGTATGTTGTAACTAATAACTTTTAGAGTCTACAGAGTTGGAAAGGAAAACAGAGATTACAAGGAAAGAAAGTAGCATAAGTTGTTGTAATACACTGCATTGGCACTATCAAGTATCAACTCTGGTAGCTATATAGTGACACAAATGGGGCGGGTCAAACTCAAACCTCTCTTCAAAAATGGATGCATAAAGTTGGCTGTCACCGTCGTCAATCGCAGCGGCGCACGCGTGCTCGCCGGCGAGGAAATCGAAACTCGTGAAGCATGCGGCCAGGCGTGCACGAAGCATGGAGTTGGATGCATGGTGCGTGAAGGTCGACAGACCGTGACAGGGACCGTGGATCAGACGCATGCGCGCGCACACATATATATACATGCTTATACTCAATTGGCCTCAAACAAAAGTTGGTCATTGCAAAATCATTCCAAAAAGAAAACACGCTAGCTGCTTCCATTATGCTCGCGGTCAACGCTTTGATCTACACTACCAGGCAGTAGGCACCAGTGGCCACCGGCGTCTCCTTCGCACGTCGTCAAACTCCACTTCGTCCACTGGCTGATTGGCACTATATAACAATCATATAGCTACACATGCTCCAAGACACAGCCATGGCCTCTCCTCCTCTCGGCGTCGTCTCATACCTCGCCGCCGTGCTGGCTTCCATCGTTATCGCCGCCTCCGGCGCGGCGGAGGCGCGGTGGTGGTACGGCGGCCCAGGGCAGCAGCGCAGCCCGGTGGAGGCCATCGTGACCGAGCAGCTATACGCGTCCCTGTTCCTGCACAAGGACGACGCCGCCTGCCCCGCCAAGGGCTTCTACACCTACGCCTCCTTCGTCCGGGCCGTCGCCAGGTTCCCCCAGTTCGGCGCCACCGGCTGCCTCGACACCCGCAAGCGCGAGGTCGCCGCCTTCCTCGCACAGATCTCTCACGAGACGACAGGTAGTCCCTTACATGTTTACATCGATCTCTCGCCATATATCCCACTGACACTAACTTGATCGAGCTGGAACTGATCACTAACTTGGAGACGCGTGTTCGTGTTCGTGTTCGTCATTGATCAGGTGGCTGGGCTACGGCGCCAGATGGCCCGTACTCATGGGGCCTGTGCTACAAGGAGGAGATCAACCCGCAGAGCAACTACTGCGACGCCACTGACAAGCAGTGGCCCTGCTACCCCGGCAAGTCCTACCACGGCCGAGGTCCAATCCAAATCTCATGGTAAAATATTATAAACTTACTAATTATACACTCCATATATATTGTTACTTCAATTCCTAACAAAATTTAGCTACTTGTAGCTAGTGTTCATACAACAACAGCATGCCATATATATATAGTAGTAATTTAATCAGCCAGGATAAATATATAGACATACGATGATGAACAGGAACTTCAACTACGGGCCGGCGGGCCGGGCCCTGGGCTTCGACGGGCTGCGGAACCCAGAGGTGGTGGCCAACTGCTCGGACACGGCGTTCCAGACGGCGCTGTGGTTCTGGATGACGCCGAGGGAGGCCAAGCCGTCGTGCCACCAGGTGATGGTCGGGGAGTACCGGCCCAGCCGGGCCGACGCCGCCGCCAACCGAACGGCGGGCTTCGGGCTGGTGACCAACATCGTCAACGGCGGGCTCGAGTGCAACCGCGCCGGCGACGCTCAGGCGAACAACCGCATCGCCTTCTACCGGAGGTACTGCCAGGTCCTCGGCGTCGACGTCGGGCCCAACCTCGACTGCGAGCACCAGCAGCCCTTCTAGCTTGCGAACTAGCAACTACATACGTACTTATCGTTTTCCATGGCACTTGCACTTAGCTAAGCTAAGCTTGCAAAAACTTAATTTGTGTTTTGTTGAGCCAACTGTAAACACCATCTTTAATTGCTGTCTCATTCATTGGGATTAAGGAAACAAAAGCTGGAGTTTATGTAATGCAATTACGCGTTGTCCTAGACTCCTAGCTAGTTGCATCTTCCTGTTGTTACATATGAATCTTGTCCCTAAACACGCAGGCTCGAGATGGACCTCGAATGTATTTAATTTTCTTTGTTCCATGGACAAAAATCAATTCAACTAACACATGATCTGACTTTTTTATGGAGCGAGTGCGAGCACACTATACCAGACGACCAATGAATGGTGTGCCATGGTGGTGGTTTCTGCCATGCACATAGCAACACAGCTACATAAAGTGGCTGACCCAGTTGACTCCAACCAGAGCAGTGGATCGAGCACTCTGCTTGTCTGTCACCACCACCCGATCACACTACTGGAATGTCCAGATAAGAAATCAAGAACAACCATGCACGAAATGGGGATCGATCACCTCCACCCAAGCCACGTCCACGTCCACGTTCACCCTGAGATGGAAAATAGGCTTAGATTTGTTCGGCTTAAACTGTCCGCAGCGCAAGCACGTTGGCGAGTGGTGACAGTGTGCAGTCTTTAGCAACGGAGTGAGGCCAGCAATTTTTGCCGTGAAGCCCACAAGGCCATAGAGACAGAGTGCACGCCTTGTTAGTTGGGTACGAACTGGACTGTCAAAAAACGTGAGACCCATATAAATAAATTGGGCCAAGCAGGGATTGCTACGAACATGAGGGCCATAAAATTTAGGTTTGACAGAGATTGCCATGAACTTGAGGGCCGTTCTAGTTGATCCAGACCTTGCTTGGCCCATTTATTGTTCGCTCTTTTTATGTTGGATTTTTTTATTTTATTTTATTTTCAATTTGCATAAGTATATTTTTGTTGTGAATTTTTATAAAGAAGCGTCCAACCACTCATATGAATTGATTCAGTTCTCATGAACATGAATTAGTTTAGTACTCATGTTGTGTTGTGAATATGGCTGCTACATGATGCCCCTTAAATTAGTTCAATACTCAACTTGTGTTGTGAATATGGCTGCCACATGATGCCACCTGAATTAATTTACTACTAATGTTATTAACTAATTATTTTTCTACCTCAACAGGCCACAAATTATCTCATATTAGCTTGGAATCGACTAACAACTGCAATGCAATAGATAGCCAGGAGCTCCACGACACAAACATGGCATTAGAAACCAACCATCACCAAAGTGGAAACAAGCATGAATTTGTTAATCACTTAAATAACAGATTACGGATTGGTACTTGTTACTTTCATCTTTTGAAGTGGTGTGCATTTGCATACATCTTTTGGTAGCAGTTGAACTTTAGGTTGCTAGGAGCATTAGCAGGATTACATTACATACACAAAGGCTGATCATGAATTGATACAAAGCAGGTTCATTAATTAGCTCCACAAGTGATCATAGTGTTATTCAAAGTTTCAAACGACGCTTCTCGATCGGCTTTATGTATCTGCCTGATGCACGATTCCTGCAAGATCAATTATTATGTCGGTAATCACCACTCCGCTGTAACTGTGATGGAATTAACAAAATTGACCGGAAATATTCAGATTTCGATCGGCAAATCGGGCTTCACCTTGGATAGTTGGATGTAGTAGAGATGGACTACTTGGTGATAGCGTAGATCGCGTAGATGATCCCCGGAAGATAGCCCAAGAAGGTGAGCAGAAGGCAGAGCCAGAACTCCACCTATATATACGAAGTATGAACAGAGCCACAATTAACAGCAGCATATATATCCAAGCAAACATGCATACATGCATGATGCAGAAATGGCGATCTAGTTTGCAAGCAAAAGAGGCGTGTGCATGGACTCCTGAGATCTTGGAGTATAGGTAGCTAGGTACGTACCTTGCATCCGAACTTGAGGAAGACGCCGAGAGGGGGGAGGATGATGGCGATGAGGATGTCGATGCAGTTGGCCGTGCCGTCCGACATCGATCCTGCACCTCGATCGATGGGTGACCACTGACCACCGTGTTGCCTGTCTTTGTTTCTTCCTCCGCCTGCAAGCAGATCGCCGGCGCGCAGATTGGTAGCTAGGACAGTGGCGCGGGCAGGCAGCGGATCGCCGGAAAGTACCAGGTAGGAGTAGGAGTACTACGACGACGCATACGCGTGCTAGCTATCGCTTAGAGTTCAACTATGCGGTGCGCATAGCTTTGTATATATTGATTAAAGATGGCCACGTACGCCGGGTAAAGTGGGTGATTTGGGTCGGTCTAAGCATATCAAGACTCTTTTGACATTGTGCGTGTTAGGTGTGCTTGCATGGTTAGGTTAGGTGAGTCTGTTGGCTGCCATGGTATAACTCGGCTCTTTACTCCTGCTATGTTGGACTGTGTGTTTGTCTACTGTCTAGTGCCGTGTCTAGACTGGATAATACTTTGCCGCCTGTCTGGGCATCTGTAATATTTATACAATCAATGAGGAATTAATGGCAGCGGCCGGCGTGCTTGTGAACCTTGCAAATCAGATGGGGCGGCGAGGGCAATTGGGCAGAGCGAGGGCAACGTGGATGGTTGGAAATCAATTGGAAAATCGTGAACCTTCCGGTAAAAGACGTACCTGCCGCCTGCCGGTACAGTGCAGCCGTCCCGTATCTGGCTAAAGCGTCACATCAAGCCAGCAGCAGGCTGCAGCTAGCCACTCAATGCAAACCACGAAACGCATGGATCATCCTGATGGCTTCCGATCGATCTCACGGAACGACCGGTTTTATACTTTCCTTTAAAAAAAATAAAGGAACTGAAAAAGGGAGGTCTGACCAAACACGCCGCTGCCGCGAAGGCGACCTGCTACCGCCTCACGGCCGCGCACCGGTGCACGGATGCCGGCTGCTGCGTACTTGTGGCAGTGGCTCCTGCGTAAAGAGGCTACGGCCTGTTTGAAAGATCTTTCTACTATTTGATTTTTTTTTCGGAATCGTAAAACACCAGTAACTATAAAACCTAAAAATAAACTAATATAAGCTTATTTAAATTCTTATTAACTCATTAGCTATTTTTTAAAATATTAAGCTCCCTAAAATACATTACTCTCCGTTCACACATGGATGATATACAATGTAAATGGAGATCAGTTTCTCACAATTATTTAAATATTCAAATGAATAAATTTAATATTAAAAAATAATAATTTTTTAAAACAGTTCTTTGATATTTTTTATAAAAAAGTTTTTATTTAAAATGTTAAGATCCCATTCGCCCGTTCAGTTTTGAACGGGACAACAGAGGAAAAATCGATCCGTTCTCCATTTTTTTAAATAATATATTTTTTATTTGAAAATTTATTTCTGATATGCGGATTTCAAAATTTACAAAAATAGACTACTGTCGACAGATGGTCTGCCGACAAAGGC
>KE371759.1:619566-645706 GCA_000418225.1 Zizania latifolia | reverse complement strand
CTTTTGCCTTCCGGGTTGAGTCCCCCGCCTCCTCGCCGCGCCGCCTACAACGGCGCCACCGCGGCGGAGAGGTCCGGGGCCTCGTCCGGCTATCAGTTACAAGTATCAATTGAGAAGTAGAGTGAGTTATATACCGAGTGAATCCCTGGCCGGTGACATGGGTGCAGATGGGTTTCTGATATCAAGGGAGCTCTCACTGTGCAGGCCCTAGCAGAATACCTCCATTTACAGGATTTGGTTGATGGTTTGATTCTGCAGGACAATCCCGACTAACATGTTTGGAGGCTTACTCGGTCAGGTACTTACTCAAGCAAGATGACATACAACTTATATTTCATTGGCTCTATCAAATTCAGCCCTTGGAAAAGAATATGGAAAGCTTGCGCTCCTCTACGTTGTAAATTTTTTATTTGGCTTGCCATCAACAACCGCTGATGGACTGCAGATCGCCTTGCCAAGCATGGACTGCCACATCCAGCTACCTGTCCCTTATGTGCTCAAGCTGAAGAGTCGATTCAGCACATAGTGGTTTCATGTGTCTTCATGCGGCAAGTCTGGATGCTGATCCTTCAAAGGTTAGGCCTGAGCACCATTGCACTGGAACCCGCTGTGGCCTGTTTCTCCAATTGGTGGTACAGGGCATTCAAAGGTGTCCCTAAGGAGCTTCAGAAAGGGCTCAACTCCCTAATCATCTTGGTTGCCTTGATGACTTGGAAACAACAGAATGACTGTGTTTTCAATGGTGCACAACCAAGCATCCTGGTCATATTACAGGATCCTGCTAATGAGAGCGCTAGCTAGTGCTTGGCCAGCACTGCAGCACTCTGTGAGTTGCTTCTTCGGTTGACTACCCCAGACGTTTAATCTGCGTGGAGTGTTTGGTCACTGGAATTTGTTGTGACATGTCTGTTTTTAGTTTTTTCCATGGTGTATGTGTATGGGGTGTGTTTGTGGATAGGAAGGAGGTTTTAAGCCCTAACCTTCCCCTTGTACTATATCCTTTCTTCAAAATAAAATAACATGCAGCTCTCCTACGTGTTTGAGAAAAAAGAAGGCCTATATATTGGGGAAATTTGGCTCTGTAGGCCAAAAGGATGGCACATTAGAAAAAATACCACCAAAACAACAACGGAAAATTGCTCTTCTAGCACTCCCTTGAAACGAGTTTGCCCACATACCACTCTAAACTACAATCTTGCTCTAATAGCACTCCTAGACTCCTCTATTATGCCCCATTGGTCACTTTGTTATCATGGTTGATCTAATCGCTGCAGCCATCAGTTGAATAGTTAGCAACGCCCATACACCACATCCAATTGAGGGATTAACCACCACAACAACTGGCTCAGCAGCTTGGGCAAGGCTGGGATACAAGGCATTCATATATGCTGCTCTGCTCCATATGCCAACCATGGCCACAGCTGGCCTAGTGCTGAGCATGGATGTTCTAGATGCCATCTTCTTCCTTCACTGCATCAATGGATGTGGCGGCTTGGAGTGAATCTGGGGAGAGGCATGCAAAAGTTGGCAGAGACCATGCTATTGGACTCCAGCAACACTTCTGGTCAATGGCAACAGGAATGCATGGGCAAGGAATTGATCTGCTGCGCGTGTGCCTATCGATCAGGCCACACAGGGAATTGGAAGAGGAGGGCTCCCTACACTGGATGCAGAAAGATCACCCAAGGAATGTTTTGATCTAGTTTGCGATTGAACTAGTGGAAAACTAGTTTAACCAAACCACCTAAGCAACCTATGGGAGTAATTTTCCCAAAGAACAAGGTGCAGTTTATACTACTGAAGGTTTTCTCCATTTGATTTTTATACCATTTGTAGCTTCAGTCACAGTCTATCTTCTCACTTTCTATTACTAAAAAAATCCTCACTGCTTCTCCATAATCATGTTCATCAGTTAAATCACGAACGAACTAAAGTACTATCCTTTGGGTGGTATATAACCAATTTTTCCTATATAGAGAGAAAATGTGACAGAGAAGTCTAAATCAGAGATAAAATGTGTACCATACCATCAGGTATAAAAAGTCACAATACAAATCTACCTATTCTTTAAAGCAGAGTGCCTGTGGAACTTAAATATGTACCATATCATCAGGTATAAAAAGTCACAAGATTCACCAAGTTGCACCAATCACACCAGTACAAATGATACCGTATAGGTAATAGGTGTATATAAAAAGGAATTATATTTACAAACATTAAAAAGAGAAATATAGTATGTTCCATAGCTATTCAGATGGGTGTCTTTATGCAGACTTTGATTCAGTTCGCATTGGGTTGGCCTGAGGCTAAATGGATTTGTGAACTTGAGTTGGATCAGGCTTGGGCTAAGTTGAACTCAGATATGTCAAACAACAGCTGAAGTTTGCAATTTTTTTCTTAGAGAGACTGGCAATAACGAAAGTTTCTCAATCTTTTCCGTATTGCAGCACAAAGCCCTCACTCTAGTACATAACTTGGACTACCACTACCACAAACTTCATATTAATTTTCCCTGAAGAAAATTATCACCACATGCAAAAAGACAACCTTAAGCATGTAAGATAAACTTGCTCGACTGGAAATTGGAATTTCCTAGTAAAAAATAAGTGCAACAACTCACCTAAGGCAGCATCAGTTTCTCTTTGTGTTGCAACAAGATCATCGACCTCCTTTAGGTGCCCGTTAACCTCCTCTATGCTGACGTTATGCTCCTTCATTGCCTGAATACTCATTTTGATTGCCTCATTAACCTAGAAGAATACACCCATTGTAAGAATTAAATTGTGTATATAGCATGTCCATTGTTTCTAATGTTTGTATAATTTAGTAAACATTATAAATTTCTAATACCTTCTTAGTTGATTCAGCACTAGCAATTAGGCTTATAACTTCTTCAACCCTCTCCAGCAGTGGTGTGCATCTTTTCCTGCTTTCTGAGAACAACTTAGACTGCCTCACATATCGATAAGCTGCCTGTTTGTCCCCAGACTTGAAGGATACCAGTGCCCTTCTTCTTGAACTATCATTACATCACATTATAAGAGAAACAATGGAACAAAATTGTAGTCTTAGCATTTAGAAACAGACCCCCTCCTCTGGGGGACAGACAAGGAAAAGTTTGCTTTGCCTGGTTCATTTAGGTAGACTTCCTAGTAATATGTTACCAACTATATCAGTAATTACGACATAATTTACCAAAATGTAAAAAAACAATTCATCTAGCATGAACCAAAGTTACATAATATTTAATATAGAATGTGTAGACACCAATATCAAAAAGGATGAAGCAGGTGATAGTCTTAATAGCTGGAGTTGAATATTTTCACATATTTCCTTAGTGACAAGGATTAGCCTTTTCCCAAAAAAAATCATACGACACATCCTAACAGATCACTATCTATATCCAATTCTGCAATGATGAAAGTTAATTTTGCATGGACTAATGAACTAATGAGTCCAAAATTTACCACTGCCTTATGCAATAACATCTATTAAAATGTATAGTATATTAGTATTTGTTCCTATGCAATCTAAAACAGAAAGCCAATATACATTCCATATACTTTTATAACACATAAGTCTTGCATGCAAATTGCAGTTAGCAAGTTGGAAGGTAGACTAACATTTCCCATCGCCGATCAAGCACATCAAGCTGCTGCTGCAATTTTTCTTCTGTCCAAATTAAGTGCAAGGTATCATAGTCAAGCTTTGAGATAGCAGAAACTTGTGAAGCCATGAGTGCAAACTTGACGCCCTGAAGGTACACATCAGATGAAGTAAATTACAGCAGAGCATTTGAACTGCAAAAATGGACAACAAAGAGCACAAACCTCAACAGAATCTTGCTTCCTATCCATAATATACCGTGCCTTCCCACATTGTGTCAAGTAACATAACGCAGCATGAGAATCCTCCCGTCCATGGAAGAAGGTATTGAATTTACTAATAGTAACAATGCATGTTGACGTCCAATGAGAATCTCTCAGCGGTCCAACAATTTCAGCAGCCCGTTCCTGTGATTGACTAACAGGTATCCAAATAAGCATAACTAGCATTGGCACTCTACCAACATATCTTGAGAAACTGACTACTCATGTGTACCTCAACCAACGATTTAAACACGACGATATCATCCTGCACAATCGTCTGCTTTGAGACAACAGCCATCTGGCTCACCCTCCTGACTAGCTGATACAAGGTACCAGCAGTCGGATCGATTAGCTCGGATTTGAGCAGAATCTCCCCATCGGCACGCATCTCTTCCTGAAATGACGACAAAATTTGGCCCCCGTTTGACAGAAAATTAACAGAAATATAGATGAGCTCGTCGTGGATACTAACCAGAACCTGCGGCAAGCATAGCGGTGTGAGGCCACCGGGACGCGAGAACCAAACACCTGTCACCTGCGATTGTCGTTAGCGCCACCGTGTCAGACGAGCGAACAATCGAACCCGAGGGGAGGAGCAGGGAGCGGGAGGAGGCGTTCATCGCTTACGAGGTGCGCGGGGGCGGAGCAGAGACGGAGGCGGCGCGCGACCCGGAGTAGGAGGCCCTTCCAGAAGAGGAGCTTGGGCTGGGGCCAGTCGCCGCGCTGCCCCGTGAAGGCCTTGAACCTGGCGCGGAGCTCGACGCCATCGGGGTCGTCCCACCACCCCTCGCCGCTCACCTCCTCCCTCACCGCCGCCTCCCACTCTCCGCGTCCTCCTCCTCCTCCTCCTCCGCCGCCGCCGCCGGAACCCATGGCACAACCCACGCAGTCGCGGCTCAACCTCAACCCGCCTTGGCGAGCACACGGGGGGAGAAGAAGAAGAAGAATGGGCCGGGCCGGGCCGGGAGATGGAAATCCCGTGTGGGTGGGTCCGCCTTTTATGTATCATGGGCCCAATGAAGGCCTTGCTGTAGAGCCCGAGCTGCCCGGCCCACAGATTTCATTCTCCGACAGCTCAAGCGTGGATGAGCAGGCAAACTGTGACGCTGTCCTTCTCTTCTTCCTCCGTTCCTCTGTAGCCGACGTCTTGGAGACGGCACTACTCTAGCTCAAGTGGCGAGCTCTCCAATCTTCGTCGGGACCATGCTCCCGTCACCGGCCGGCTCATTACCGGCTATGTCGAACAAATCAAGTTGATTTCTACTATTATCACTTTGGTTTGATGCTTACCAGTACAGTTTGGTAGGCTAGAAATTATAGTTATCGAGACAATAATTATAGTTTCGTTAAGGGGGATTAATGCCTAACTGCTTTCTCCTCCGTTATAACATAATATATCTTATGAGATCACGAATCGATTTTTACCGAATTTTAAATTTTATGATATGGTTTTAAATGTTACATTAGGTTTGTTGTCATTCTATTTATTTAACTGTTTTTTTCTTTCGAATTGCTACCGAAAAATTATTTTCCGTTACGAACGAGAAAAACGTCTTCTTTTGCTCTAACTCACAAACAATGGATCAGTTAAAGTTTTCTGTGATGTGTTTGTAGGGATAAGGAAGAGGATCATTCATGATCATCTCTATGCAGCTCTCGATCGATCGACGCAACCTTATCCGGATTAGCAACCTTGTTATCTTATCGCTGGGTCGACAAGCCGCACATGTCATGCCGTTTCAATGCGCCGCCATATTGGAACAACTGGGCTCGATCGATCGACGCAACGAGACGACATTAATTAACTGCAATGTCTCGTCCGTTTTAGCAAGATTCCCGCCGTAGGACTATCTCCCAGGCCGGACTAACAACTGTTGCAGATTCCTGTGTGGTACGTACTTACGTACTAGTACATACATATGTGATGAGATTAAGATGTTAGGTTTAAGAACAAGATGAATATCAATGTGAAGATCGGATCAGTACCCTATACATTCAATGTCATGTTAGGTGTAAGGTACTTGTTCTTAATTGTCTCTTTCGCAAGCCTAACTTCGTGTGGGTGTGCTATTAATCAATATATCAATCTTCTTTAGGTAGACTGTTTTCGATCTAAATATGTATGATTATTAGGTGAGAGCTGGAAGGTCTCTCATGGAGCTTCTCCTGAAGCAACGTTAGTTGAACAGGTGTAGGACCTGGCCGATATACGTACGATGGCGTGAGTTCTTCCTTTGTCCGCGCGTACTTGGATTTCACGAACTCGCTGGCATGCATGCTGCAGTGTTAGGTCATGGTCGCGATAGAACCGTTTAGGCTCTGGTAAGTGTGTGGTTAACCATTACAAATCGGTCAAGATTTAAATTGTAAATTTTCAATTCAAAATTTTTCGTGTGAATGAACCGAATGGTTATATACCGAGCAGTTTAGCTAGGTACTGCTCAATTTAGAACTGGTTACCAAGGATGGTTTGTGTCTCATTTATTAGTGTTGGGCTGGTTAGCCACAGTAACCGATCGATTTATGTAAAAAACTGACTAGTTTTTAAAATTTAGAAAAAATATTTATCTATATTTGGATAAGAAAATCAGACGTTACAAACGATTCTCCCTATCAACTTTCCATACAGCAGAATATAGAATATTTATAGTGTGGTTAGTGCTGACGACCCATTATAGATAAGCTGTTAATTATCTATAATATAATGGGTCGTGGTGATGACCCATTATAGATAGGTTGTCGTAGATGAATCCATCTATAACAATTTATGGTGAGAACCCAATTATAAATGAGTCTCATCTGTAATAAGTCATATTAAGGTTATGCTAATAACATGTTTTAAATAATCACTTATGTAACGGTTCTTTACCCATTAAATTAAAAAGAACTGCACTTGTTAGTGATTAACATTTCGTATCAGTATGTATCCTTAAACACAAGGATTATGACCTACACATGATATGTTCTCCAGTAATGATGAGAGCATGCATGCTCCTTTATGTGTGTTTCTCTTATTATCGCTCTCCTCTGTAAGCAAACTAAAGTCCTTACAGTATTTTATTATCAAAGAGGAAGCTGGACCGGACAAGAATCAGGAGCAGAGGTTGGCTGCAAACCTGCAACCTCTTCGATCTACGCTCTTCTCCGTCACTGTTAATACTATCCTAGGTGATTAATATATGAGCTCTATTACGGTACACCATTATCTCTTAAGAGGTAATACTTAAGATTAATCTGGACCATTGGTTTTAGTTAGAATTAAAAATAAACTAAATTTAAAAATACTTGGTGACCGGCGAATAATTGAAAAGTTGGCGCAGAAAATTAGAAAGTATGTGTAGAAAATTAAAAAGTTAGCGTAGAAAATTGAAAAGTCTGTTAAAAAAATCAAAGTGACATATTACCTCCTAGGAAGTAATAGGTCACAATTTTTAATCCTAACTATTAGATCAAAATAAATGGACAGTTAACTATGCCGGCAACAAAACGTTATCGCAGGGGTACAACGTACTATATATACACACACATATTGACATATATATAGCTTCTTAGCTTTGGACAACGACCGATGGCCGTACAGTGTTTATAACGAACGGAGGACCGTACGTGTACGTGTGCCGGCCCGAGCTCGACAGGGAGGGGGATGGCGAGAACGACGACACGCCTCCCGTTTTTGTCGGGCAGTGCGGCCGTCCGTCGTCGTAAGCTAGCTAGCTAGCTCGCGCTCGCCGGTGGCACGTCTCGCTCGCCCCCCGCCGCGCGCGCGGCAATCGATCGAGTCCATCTCTTACTCGTCGCTGTCACGCCGTCGTGCCGAGATCGACGTCGACGCGCGCTCAGCGCGCAGAGAGCGCGCGTTCTCCGGCCGGCCCGCCGCCCCATGATGTCGTCGATCGTGGACGCCGGCCGGAGCTAGCACACGTAGGTTAATGTCGTCATGAGCTAGCGCGCGATCTCGAGTGCACGCGCGCGCAGTAGGCAGCACCAGTAGGCGTGTGATCGATGCACCGTCATAGCTAGCTAGCTACACGAACACGAACACGTAGTGGTCGATGCACGTCGATCGATCGTTGATCTGTCAGCATCGCGCGAGACATCAGGCGCCGTATATGCATCGATTCGATCGACCAACGTACGTGTAATTATTTATGCGCTTGCTAATTAAGTATTCTCCGCGTGATAATTTTCCCGATCGCTCGATCGCCGTACCCATACGTCGCGCGCGGAAGCTCAGCTCGATCGAAGTCAAGGATCTTATTCACCGTCATCAGGCCGGTTGACCGCTACATTTGAATAGATCATACGAGCGAGCGGCCAACCGGCCATGCACTTCGACTGGACTGACCAGGGACCACCTCGTGCATGCATAATGCGGCTTCGCCGTGTGGCGCAGGGTACAATTAAGAACGTCAAAACGATCGAAGTCGCGGTGGCATATGCATGCTCGGCTCGGATCAACTACTATACAGCAAATTTTACTGGTGCAATAGCTAGAAACAAAGTTTGGGCCGGGTGCGCGTACGCCCGGCATGCGCGAGTGTACACAGGACGATCGACACGATGGCACATTCACTGTACAGCGTACGGATCCCTCTCGATCTCTCTCATGCTAACGAGATGAGTCAATATCGACAGTGACAAGCGTGAGATCGAGTACGTGATAGCTCGGCAGGACACACGACGACACTGCACCCGCACTGACGATCGAGCAGTCCTTCTCCGCACTGTCGGTGCGTACGTGTACTGTGTACACAGCCACGTTTTCGTCCAAGGGGTCGATATATAGCCTTAGCCTACTACTCGTGACTTTCGTCGCCACTCCTGCTGGCTCTGTCTCGAAAAGCAAGAAGAACGCGTACGTGCGTGACAGCGTCGATGAATCGAATCGATTGCGTGCGACACTATGAAGTGCCCTGCTTTGAAAAAAGTATGTAGAGGACCATGCTTGCATACCATTGTACGTAGTAAGAAATTAAAGCACTATGTAAAAATGCTATAGCTAGACAACAACGGATGGAATAATGGACAAAACAATGGATTCGCTATCTACCCATCCTGTTAGGAACCATCTAAAAGGTGATTAGTAGGTAATTAGTAGCAAACTTAGGAGTCAAGTAAAGAATTAGTAGAAAACTTAGGGGACAAGTTAGCCATAGTTATATATAGAGAGCAATACACGTTGTATCAACTTGAATAAGAAAAAAGGAAAGAAACGGCTGGCGGCTCTTGCTTGGGGGATTCCAGGCTTAAGATTTACATTTTCATTTCTGTTCTACTGTGTTTTCTTGCGATTGTTGTTCTCCGGTGAATTGGGTTGCTAACACATCCATCAGTCGATTGAGCGGTGACAGTAGAGCTAGCTACATGCCTACATTAGAGAGTGTATATATTGCTAGGTTTTTCATAATACCTTATAAGATTATCAGAGATCACTAGCTAGCTAGTATGTAAATCATGGTCATTTTGAGACCATACATATCAATGTCAAGACGATCGACACTTATTTATAGATCGACGACGACAGTATACATACATATATTATATAGTCATGACATGCACGAATGGATACACACACAATAATTATATAAACCGCTTCAGCGTTGTTCTCTTGCTCCTCGAAAGCCGATTTGAAGACGATCTTTTGTACTATATATTTGCCGATTAAATTTGGCCGTTAATTATATACGCATGCTTTGGAGGGACAGAACTAACGGTCGAGCAATAAGTGATTTGACACACAATTAGCTGTTCATGGTTTTTAATATTAGATTATAATTGATTAATTACGACGAGTTGGACATGTGTCCTAGCTGGTTGGTCGCGGGTAGCATCGCCCACGCGGCCGCGCGCATTGATCGGAGAGAGCTAGGGCTGTCAAGTGTGAACTAATGGATCGAGCTCAAGTGAACCCCGGTGTGTCTCGATCGGCTCGAGCCCAGCCTGCTTCAATCCTCGAGCTTTTAAACAGGTTTGAGCTAGCTGAGCTCGATAAAACTCATTGGTACGAAATTATGTACATTTATCAAGATATTTTATTATACAAAGACATAAATACATAATATATCAATATAAAAAATGAGACGGATGGTTCATATATAATTAACTAGCTAGCTTGTCATATTTAAAAAATAAATTAAATACCCTACCATATGGAGCTCGGCTTGACAAAGTTGATCTTAGG
This sequence comes from Zizania latifolia, assembly GCA_000418225.1. Taxonomy (NCBI): domain Eukaryota; kingdom Viridiplantae; phylum Streptophyta; class Magnoliopsida; order Poales; family Poaceae; genus Zizania; species Zizania latifolia. Next base: position 635,656 of record KE371759.1, on the reverse strand, counting down.
ATAAGCCTCGAGCTTTTTTTGACAGGATCTACTCATCGATCGACACACACTGCTCACTGCCGTCTACTAATACGCGTTAAGCACAGCTTAATTAGTAGAGCTAGCAATCAAGACGTACGTGGAAGCAGCATACATGGTACTGTCTCACTCCATCGATCGGCAGCGTTTAAAAATGCGTACGGGTACACTAAAATCCGTTAATTTCGTTTCATGTACGATTCAGAACGAATGTACTTTTTGTCCCGTGGTGATTAATGGCCGGAATCATTGTTTCCCCGACAAAAAATCCGTTAATTGGATTATCACGGATGGCTTCACATCGATCGTCGATAGACGACGCACGTTCGAATGGATTATTGATTGATAGATTACCCGCCAAATTAAACAGTGGTGGCACGTAACAAAGTCGCACACACACACACAAAAGATCTCTTCCAATCGAGAGTTGAGCGATTAGTTGCATTTTATTATAAAATATGGAATAGTTAATTTGATTTTTGGGCCTTGAATTGGCTGCTGCGCACATATGCTCCAGCTAATTAATGAATTAGGTGGTGACTAATAGCTGAGGCGACTGTACAAGGACGTGATTACTCAGCGATGATGCTAACTAGTCACTTCATTAATTATATGGTTGTATATTAATTAAGCCGCGCTAGGTACTGTTTGATATCTTAATCAGAAATTAAAGGTGAGGTGATAACCCTCACTAAAGAGGGATCTCTAAGCCAATCATCAGTGAAGCGGTGTATATAAGTCCGTCACTAAATATATGTCTTTAGTGACAGACGTCTTATAAGCTATCAGGAGGTACCATAATTTTCAGTGTTAATTTTGATACCTCCCGGTAACTGAGGTACCAGGAGGTACCAAAATTAACACTGAAAAATGTGCTTCCTCCTGGTAGCTCCTCAAGAACCGTAAAATTTCTCTTTTTAAAATGACATCGAATGGTGATATGCTCTATATCAAAGTTGTAGAACTCGACGAGATTTAGAATTGTGTAGTTGATAACCTTTTAATTTCAAGTCATCTAAAGTATCAAATATACGTTACAAGTCTTAGAGAGATGAAGTCAAAAGAATAGCATAGGTTATTTTATTAGGAACTACTTTGAGGTGATATGCATTATAAGTTCTAGGGAGGTGAAGTCAGAAGAATAACATAGGCTATTCTATTAGGATTGCGTAGTGGATTAATAGACATGGTAGAGCAAATTGGTAAAAGTATCTGCTAAATCACTATGATGTGTCGTTAATCCGTATGCTAGAGTCTATAGTTGGGAGACTTTGATGATTGTGTATAGTATATCCCAGTGTCATGGAAATCAGGAAGGATAAGCTTCGAGAGTTGGTAAAATGCATAGGTACGTAATCCCTCTTCTATTTCTTCTATTTATTATGAGATGCATGGTTACATATAATCATTTTCTCCCATTCCGGTTATTATAAGATGCATGGGTACATAATACCTCTTCTCTCTCAACATCCATAAATCTCCTAGTGGCCCAACGAGCTTTTAGGATTGAAGTTTGACAATATAGACGAATTACCCAGCAGTCCTACTATGACGTAGGATGCGTATAGGCTAATGATTTATTGTGTCATAGGGGAAACATATTATTATTAGATGTGATTGTAATGTAAACTTTAGTCATGATGCAAACTAATGTTTTTATTGCTTTTTTAATCAAACATCTAACCATATGTTACATGTATGTTATTTTACCTAATGAATAACAAGCACTACGACATGAGGAAGAGGTCAAGCCTACTTTGGTCATCGTAGTCTTGATTGTACGGACTATGGGATATATTCATGTACATGCATGAAAGCCTTCCTTCATTGATTGCGTAGTGGATTGATTGAGATGGCAGAGCGAATTGGTAGATGCATGTGTAATGACTTTTGCTAAATCACTTTGCTATCTCATTAATTCACCATGCTAGGTCTAGTAGTTGGGAGACTTTGATGGATGTACATGATATATCCCGTAGTCTTTACAATCAGTTAGGGTAACCTTTGATAGCTTGTTGGTAAAATGCATGGTATGTAATCCCTCTTCTCCCACTTCTAATTATTATGAGATGAGATAATGCAGATGTAAATATGGCGTGTGAATGTAAAAAATAGATGCGAACGTGAATGTGAATATGCTAATGTGGATTTGGATTTAAATGTGGATGTGAATCGCTGTTTTTGTGTATGCAACTGTAGTGCAAATTAACTAGCACATTTTTTTACTCTTGGGCTTTATGTGTTGGTTCTTTGTTATAACCAGCACATATGAGTCGGCACACTACTAGTAAACTAGGATTTTATCCACCCCTTTAGTACCTATTACAATTTGAGCCGATACTAACATATTACTCCTTTAGTCTCGAATGGATAATAGTGGTTCTAAAACCGGTACTAGTGAATAATGACACGTTATGTAGTAGTAGCACCATATGTTTCAGTTCGTGTTAAGAACTGACACATATACGAGACCATATGTGTCAGTTCTATAAGCTCCCCCAATTATACGATGGAGAATATTAGTGTCGATTTTATCTCACTTTATATGTTGGTTATATAATTGTATAGTTTGAGGTGTTGGTTGTCGTAAGAGCAATTTATGTGCTCCTTATCAATAGTGTATCTAGCAGCTATATCTGATGTCGTTGAACCGGTAGAGCCACCTCGGAGAAGCACATTCAAGTTTAGCTGCTAGAGTTTAATTCCAGATGTTCGTAATTATATTAATATGGCAATAGGTGTATGGTTCATCCATTTATTCCTGACCTATAAATGTTAAGATTTGAGCATGCGACAAGAAGATATATACATGAACTTATAAACACTACTGAAAAAAAAATTCTCCTATTGGTGGCAGTGGCACTATTTTTCCGACGGTTTTTTAGTTACCGGCGAAAAACCATAAATAGACTACTGTCGGTAACTTAAAAAACCGTCAGAAAAATGGTGCCACTGAATTTAATAGAAATACATGAACATGTAATGGAAATGCGAGCTAGGCCTCGTACTTTTTTATCTCAAAGTTTATTAGATCTTATTAGCCGTTCACACAAAGGGAAACGTATGTACACAAACACACTAACGACCGAATGAATTTAACTCACGCAAGCCCGTAGCGCGCGCGCATAATACAAACCCTTTGCCCGTCATGCAAATTGCTGTCTACTAGCTTGTAGTATGTGGCAAAATAAGGCTCAAGGACAAGTGTAACTACCAACAAAACCGTCACTCGTGGGAAAATGCGTCTACGTGTGTGTGGGCATGCATTCGTACATGACCAGCTAGCAGCGAAAAGAGACCAAAAAAGAGTTGACAGCGACCCAGATGACTTATATAGGCCATGGACAGTCACATATACATTTCATCTCTTCATCTCCGATAGGGATATGAACGGTGGTCAAATTTTCCGGTCCTCGTATCCATCCCTACTTGTAGGAAGAATTTTTTTTCTATCCTCGTTATCACACCGGAAATAATACTTAGCAAGGTCTCCGTCTCTATTATCAAAATGAAAAAAACCTAGTAAGAATAGGATGGTTAAATAGACAATATAATAGATTATCCTCCAAGTTAAATAAATCAATTGAGTAAAATCATACATATTCAAGATCCCCTGAGGAAATTGAGACGAGCAGGAAACCATCTCCGTTCCTGTCATACCTAACGAGCGGTTTTTAACCATTAAATCCTTGTGGAGAAAAAACGGCATTTCTCGTTTTCTGGGACCATTAATATCCCTATTATTCGGTGATCTTTCGTCTTGTCTAGATATCACCACGTAAATAAAATCCATCAAATTTAGATGTGCCTGTTTTTTCTAAATTATTTGTAGATTAATGTTAGAGCAATATAATAACAAGATGGTGATAAATATACACACACATAATTCACCATTAAGTGCACATCATATCGTGTTAGTTGGCATGCACATCAGCGTCGAGGTCCCCAACTAACTAGTGAACCTCACTAGGCAATCAGCTAGGCATGGGCTTGTTAATTTAGTTCACTATTATAGCCAGATGGAAACTGCAGTACATTTCTGCAAGATTATAACTAGCAGCTGATGGTGAACTGCTTATAAGTACAAGCTGGGACTGACTTTTACAGGAACTGTTCATCAATTCCTATATAGGATTATAATTAAATTTCATATGCTGTAGCTTTCTTAGCCGTGAACACCGTCATATGTATGCTCATTTACACAACAACATACATGTGTCCTGCCATAATTTTGGCATAAAACCATGGGAACTTATCGAATGCATGCTCGCCTATGTGGCCATATACACAGGCCGAAGAAGATGAAGACAAGACGGAACGGCCGTTCCGTTTTGTTCTTGGCGTTGGTCCAGCGTTTGCACACGCACTGTTGCTATCAATCTGTGCTCCCACATTTGTACACTGCGTGCACCTAGGCTAGCTTAGGGACCATGCGTGCACATGTGCATGTTAAGTGTCGTACGATTCACCCGTCTCGTATTATAAGTCTATTATAAGTCGTTAAAATTTTTCTAATGTTAATCTAGTTCGATTAAATACACATATTTTATGGGGTTTAATAAAAAGTAATTTAATGTTGTAGTTATTGATATATTTTTTATAAAACCGATTAATTATAGAGAAGTTTAATTTATGAAAAAACAGATGACTTATAATAATTAACGGAGTGACAGTGAATAGATAGCTCTTCAAGTTCAATCCCCTTTAAATTTCCATCTCCATCATTCAATAGTTGTGACCTGTGCACCAATGGATGAATTAGCTTTTGTTTTTCCCTTGAAAATGACTTTTAGGTTATAAAACCCAACGGGGACAGATTTAGAAAGCTAAGGACACCTTCCTACACATGAATTTCAGGGAATTAGTATAATTTTTGTAAAAATCTTTTAAATTTCCTTGGTTTCGAAGGAGGCTTAAAGTCGTTTCGATCTAGAGTTGAGAAAAAAAGTTCAGCAATCCATCTGGAAAAGTTCTCTCCAGGTCGATTTATATATGAAATATGAATAAAAACTTCAGGTTGGTTTTCCCAGTTAGAACTCATGCCTTTGTAGTAAAAAAAACTTGGAACACAAGCGGCCGAATGCTAGCTTAGCAAAGTTAAGCACTGGGGATTAATCATTTGACAGTATACAGCAGGGAGAGTGGGCCCACCCCTGCATGGGGCCCAACAGAAGATGCCCTAATGCCAAACCTGCTTTTCCAGTGACCCCTTTTCTCGCCAGGTCTGTTTGTCTAAGGATGCCTTTAATTATTGGTACCCCCTCTGATTAATGGCATCCAAGAAGCAAATGAAAAAAATCAAACAGATCAGCAGCAAAGAAATAAAATGGAATGTCCTTCCTTCTCCCTGGAGATATCCCTTTGATTCAACCGTTTTTTTTTTGCATACATGCATCTGGGACAAGAGAAAGAAACTGTGATAATGAGTGATAGCTAAGTCCATGAATGACTAAAAACCTCCTCCACTTAAGAGGATACGTTTTCAAAGTAATGAACAATTGCATGCTCACCTGTTCTTCATAATTGCATGGTGATCCCGACGACACACAGCCTAGCTAGGCTACTGTAACCTTCATGAACACATATAAACAATACAATTTTTTTCCTCATCAGCTCACTCTGTAGGTGCAGAAAATCTTCAGAAAAGAACAAAGGAAGCTTCGGAGCATCATGAACAGCCGAATTGTACAGATCTTCCAGATTATCAAACGTTCAATCGGTATAATAGCTTCTTGCTTGTTTAATCAGAACGGTATCCACAGTCACATGGGCACCAAGACAGATGCCAATATTGTATCTTCCAATCATCAAGTCAAGAACCAGGCCTCTTTCCTGCAGCATCCAAGCGAGGATGAGAAATAAAAAACGCTTGGGTTAGCCACCTCATCGAGATTATTTTACCTCAACTGTTCTGTCTCCAGACAAAGCATCTTATGGAGCTTGGGGCATTAGAACCATACAAAATTTATCAACAAACACGCTTCTCTCTACAATAACCAGACCAAGGCTACTGAACATGTGCCTGGCGCCATTGGATTTTGCTTCTGAGCAAGAACACCCGCTAGTGAAGAAATCATACTGGTTGTACCTCAGCAAAAGCAATCATAAGTATAGATCTGATTCTCACAGCTGATTGCTAGCCCCTTGGGAGGTGCCAGAGATGATTTTCTTGGATTGGAGCACAGATTTCTGATTGGAACTTGAAGGTCCTAAAGAAAAACAACATCGCTGGCTGCTTGAGATAAAGAAAAGGAAGATTCTTTCTGTCCTGGAATACAAACATTTGTTGCCGCCCCTCTCTCGATGATTGATGCAAAGCTTTCTCCAGGTAAGAAGTGATCCACTGACTCTCCTGAAAAACAAAAGGTGAAGCACGGTATGTACTTTAGTCTGGCACTGCATTGCAGAAAAGAGATACAGGGGCTTATAAACATGCAGATATACTAGAAATCTAGGATAGATGTAAGCAAATTGGGTTTTAATGACAATCACAAAAACATGAGAAGTTCACCAACTATGCACTTTCCCTGCATGGAACACTCGTGACGCAGAGGCTGCTGAGGGAAAAAGCTCATAGTAGCAGTGACGGACTAGCTGCTGCAGGTCACATTCATTAATCGCACGAGAAACAACATCAATCCTTTTCCAAAATTATGTAACTTTGACAAACATAGTTTACTTTAAACTGGCTTGTGCACAAAGTAACGTAACTGGTATATATACAGAAACGATTAGCAATCAAGAGTTTCCTGGAATAGACTGCGGTAATTAAGTAGCAGTAATTAAAATACAAGAGGCAAGTGGTGGTACAACCCCACCGACGTTTTGTAACAGACAAAGATTCTTAGGGATGATAAGGCACGAGCCCACGCATGCACACGCTTACAGAGAAGAAAGGGAAGAGGGCTAGGCCTCCCACAACCACCAGCTTTAAAAGAAGGGGCAAATGGGGAGAGAGGCCTGCAAAGAAAAGGAAGAGAGTACCCTCTAACCTCTACCTATGCCTTCCTCCAAATCCTGATATCTCCAGCCACTTGTTTCTGCCACTCTGCTACAAGCTCCACCCTATCAAGCACCAATATATGAGGCACTATAGACTGTACATTTGTAGCAATCCCTCTCTTGAGCCCTGAATCATCGAGAGGATTACCTTTGCAGAGTTGTGTCCTCCAGGAATTCCATAGGAGGGTGAGCTGCAGATTACAGAGCTCAGGTTCAGCTTCAGTTTCTGCATTTCTTTCAATGGGGAGACATTCCTGCTGCTACAAGCAGAAGCTGAGGAAGGGGCTCTGGTCACCCGAGGAGGATGAGAAGCTCATGAACCACATAACCAAGCATGGCCATGGTTGCTGGAGCACTGTTCCAAAACTTGCAGGTGGGCATCAAAATATTCTGCACTTTATTCTTGTCAATTATCTGCTTCCTGTTCTTTCTCAGTCAATTCAAGTGTACCCTGAAACCATACCTACAAATGAATTGTTGCAGGGCTTCAGAGGTGTGGCAAGAGCTGCAGGCTGAGGTGGATAAACTACTTGAGGCCTGACCTTAAAAGAGGTGCATTCTCTCATGAGGAGGAAGACCTCATCGTTGAACTCCATGCTGTTATGGGAAACAGGTAAATTTGAGCTCAATTGAACTGTTGGATTTTAGGATAGTTACTACATCAAACCAAGCCTCCTTTAATTATGGCCTTTTTCACATCACTGAGCAGGTGGTCTCAAATTGCAACACGGCTGCCTGGAAGAACTGACAATGAGATCAAGAATCTCTGGAACTCATGCATCAAGAAGAAGCTGCGACAGAAAGGCATCGACCCAAACACTCACAAGCCCCTCGCCGAGGTTGATCGAAGCAAAGCAGTTCCCACCATCAGCACTGACAGGACCTCTGAGTCAAGCGATGTTGACCCATCAAGTGGCGTAGTTCTGGGCAACTTGAGCAACCTTCTGAGCGAGACGGCACAATCATCAGAGCTGCTGCTAATGAAGGTAACTAAGCCTCGCACAGAAGCTCCAGGCTTGACACATCTGAAGGTGCCATCAAAGGAGCTATTTCTCGACCAGCTTGCTTCTGGTCATGAGAACCTCCCTGGGTGCCGTTCGTCAGGCCAAATTCCCAATTTCCCTTTCCAGCAGTTGTTGTGCTACAACAATGATTTTAGCAGCAGGGATGTTGAAAGCAGGAGGAGTTCACTCTGGTATAACCAGAATGAGTCCAGTAGCAGCACAATTTCCACTGTGATGCCTCCAGTTTCACCATCAACTCTCTCGACATCAACAGGGCTCAATCCATCACCAGACAATCCCCAGTCTCGAGGCACTAGCATCCATAGTGCCCAATTCTACTGGGACACTAATAATCCTAGCAGCAGTAGCAGTACAGGGAGCAGTGGTAACAACGGCTTGGGATTCGACCTGCAAAGCACAAGCTCCCTTTTGGAGACCAACATCTTCCCATGGACAGATTTAGCACCAGAAAAAGATAGCCAAGTGCACCTAGAGGAAGAACTCAAGTGGCCTGACTTGCTCCATGGAACATTCCCAGAGATGCCAGTCACCATGCAGAACCTTAGCCAGTCACTGTATGAAGATGTGGTCAAAGCAGAGAGCCAATTCAACATGGAGGGGTTTTGTGCAGCTTGGTCTCAAAACCTGCAGCCACAGCAACATCTCCCAGTAGTATCAGATATGTATGACAAGGATTTGCAAAGGATGTCCTTGTCTTTTGAGAATATCTAGGCAACATGTTCCAGCATGCTGGGAACAAAGAACCAGAAGAAAACTGAGTGTTAAGAAAGCTTAGAAAGCACAATGTTTCTTCAAAGATAAGTTTACAGCCTACTCAGAGGTGATTGTTTGCATAGATGCATTCTTTTGGTGATACGAAAATGAACATCAGGAGATGTTCATCAGTTGAAAGAAACTGTGGTGCAGTGGGAAAAAGGAGACAAGTATGAGTTCAAGTTGCAGCATAATGTATAGAAATGTTCCAGAATTTACCTTCCTTTCCTTCGAGAAATTGTTGTCTTCATTTATACGAGCAAGTAGGTCGTCTTTTTTGTATTCTTGAGTTTTGGCATGCTCCTTTCTTATCAATAAATATAGATAGCATGGATAACATAGCATGTGTCGGTAGTTCTTAGAAACCATACAAATAGCCCCCGACTTTTCAACTGTAACCATGCACATCAATGCAAATTTATTCCAAGTTGTAATTATTTTCTCCCCTTCTTTCTTTTCACAAGTTCCCGACGAAATAGCTTCTGTACTGATGAGGGAGGACCTTTGGGATATTGACTTGAGTGCTACTTTTCTTTTCCTTCACCTTTTTCTTTTCTTTGTTCACCTTTTGCTAAGGAGAATCTGGAGCTAGCTGATCACGTCCCATTTGAATACAGGCATGGAAAAGGACTGCTCGATTTTGTATGGTCCAAACAGGCAAGATCCTGAAGGAAAGTAAAGGCACACGGATTAAATAAATGAGGAAACAAATTATGTGTCTTACCTACAAGGTAGATAGTGATATCTGAAGCCTATTTTGCAGAGAAAGTACCAAGCTAGACATTGTAGCTTGTCATGCATAGTCTAGCTTTCAATCAAGCAACACGCATAAAGATTTTACACTTGAGATTTCTAAATATTGCAGCCATGGGGCCTCTTAAGACAAGCTAAGCAAGAAAAATGGGCACATAACAGACCATTCAAAATAAATGTACCAACTAATGATGATGATTTGACTGACACAATGGAAGGCCTACCAGGGGCCAGGCTAGCATGGATCATTGTCTAAAAGCATCTCAAACAAGGTGAAGTTAACTCTTCACATACCACTTAGGACATAGGATGATATGGAGAGAAGTGGCTGTACTCAACCACCCCATATGCAACATACAACATAAACTCATGAATCAAGAAGAAAGAGATAGTAACAAACAACTGTCAGAGGTCAAGCCATACCTCAGGAATTGAGATGTACACATTATGTGGATCCACTGGTAAAGGATGAAGGTATGACTGATTGACTGATGGGTATGATGGAAGTTAAAACATACAAAAATGTTTCTATGTAAGTGTGAGCCAGAGTTTACAGAGTATTAGAGAGGATGCATGGAGAAAATCGTTTCCAATATTGTTTCTAAATAATGTGGAGGCTTAACCTTAAGGGACAACCCTTTACAGATGCATCAAGTTGGTTTAGTCTACCAAGTAGGTTCCACTTGATTGTACAAACCTACAAATATTAAAAGCAGTTTAATTCAACGTAGTACAATTGTCACTAGCAACATGACATCCATGGGTTCCCACAAAAACAGCTTTTGATAGATATTTTCTTCCACATGACAATAACAACTGGGAATTGGTCATCTCTACAAATATGTTGACATAAATTAATCAGCCACTAGATTGATAAATGCAATGGGACAAATAATACTGTGTAACTCCAGTCCTGAAAAGCAATTAGAAAAAATGATTCTAGAATCTACACAGCAATTTCTAGCTGCTGGTAAAAACAATTTACACAGGCCAAGAACTTGGCTATCCATCATAGACATTTGTACTTATGTGGGAATGTTCACTTCAATTGCTATCTTTGGATTTACCTGCATGTTTATAGGACAAATACTGGTAAAAGATGACCATATGATGTGTCTGCTTGGAAGCATTGTAATATTAGATGTATCTGCAATTGTGTGTTTTTAGAAAATACATCAGTTTGAGAAATGCAAAAATGCATGAAAATAAAATAAGGCGCCAAGATAACTATCTAAAACAGGAACTGGTAGTGCCCATTCGGATTTTTAAAATACCCTAGTGTTACAAATATTATAATGGAGAGTGCAGAAAAGCCTGCAATAATGATCACTGAACATCATAGCTATGGAGGAAAGATGAACGAAGGGGACAACCAATATAGCAAATTATTCACCAGGTCACAAAGAAGTAGCAACTAGGCTTAACATGGACGATTTGCATAATGAGTGTCATAAATAATTCATTGTGAATTCAAGAAATTAATAAAACAATTCATTGAGATCGACTCTAATACCAAATGAGAGAGTCTCAGTTTTTCTTGAAAAAAATAACAGTTTTACTTGGGTGTTTCAAAACCCTGTATTAATAATGAAAACTAGTAGCTCTCTTGCAGTTTCTTCAAAAAAATGAAAAGATTAGTTTTCTAAACATGGTTTGTAAAGTTGTTTAGTGAGTGCCACAAGTACAAAAACAATATTTTGAGAGAGAGAAAGAGAGGACTAGATAGACTAACCCATCAATAATCACAACGACAGGGCTAGTGGAATAGATGGCATTACTATAGTCTATAGAACAACTAAACAGAAGAGAAAGGATGAGTTCCTGCATACTTGGTTATGTCTGATTAGTTCTTTAAATCCTTTCTTTTTTTGACATGAGCATGACGATGGTATTATGAAAGCATGAGTGGACAGATTCATGTTACTTGTATGTCAAACGTAAAACCTGAAGTTTAACACTATTCAACAGATGTCCCTTCAAAACAGAATCTGACCTTAGTTACTGCAAATAGTCCCATGAATTAATAGAGGTCAATTTTTTCTTAATATGGATGTTAACATGCACATTAGGACATATACCAATAATACCAAAATAATGAAGTAACTAAACATTGGCTCAAGCGATTTTTGAAAACTTTCCAGAATATTATGCAGATATCAATAAGGCAAGAAACAGATGCTCATTACATACCAGTCTACTCATTGCCATTGGATCCATGAGGTAGTTTTATTTCTTTTATTTATTTCTCCCTTTTCCCTTTTTCTGTCAGATCCATGTGCTGTGCATTGTTAGGCGTCAATAATGAATAAACCACATTGACAAGAGATTGATAGAGAAGGAAAATTCTTTAGCAGTCAAACGTCGCATACTACAGTTAGTTTGCCAACATTGGAATAATTTAGCAGCAAGACCAATAGTAATCAACCAAAAGTGTGCTACTAACAATAACACTCAGAAGTGTCTGTCTGCTGTGTATTTACTGCTAATGAAAGAGGTATAGGAGAAGAACACAAAAATCAATCATTCAACTGTAGCAAGAGAACAAAAATTCAGTGTAATTCTTATAACATCCTTCATTCACATTGATTATAGATAAGCTTCTTCAGCACATTTATGGAGTTCTCAGCTTATATTATAAATTCTAGGTTATAAGATAAAACAGGGTAAACGAAATATTGAAGTGATCCTAGATTATTAGCTGTTGGTGCTAATCTTGATATTTTGTATGTTAGTTGGATCATGGATGGAGAGAGTAGTGCTAAATGAGTTAGTGATGACCTGCATACAAATAATTGTGGTTTTTTTTTATAATGGAAGCTTTTATTGAACTTAGACAATTACATCAAGAAGATACAATTAAACTAAGAGCACTCCAGCTTCTGCATAGCTAAGATGCACATAGCCAAAACCCATGTGTGCTCTATTTAAGTCATTGTAATCAGCTTGTTTAGGAGAGAGGGCGCAAGGAAAATGTAGTTCATGTGCTGAGTTCTTGCGCATGTCTACGGCTCACTGCGTGCTCGTTCTTGCTAGCTTCTCTGTGCTTCTTACTTCTACATTGCGTTGAGGAAAATGAATTGTGCTTGCTTTTCTACAGTAGCCTGTGCGTGAGTGTTTGAGTGTTTGTGGCTAACCACAAGGGTGAGTGAGAGAGAGGTGCTAATTGAGTGGATTAACACCAAGTCGCCAAAAACTGGTATTAGAGCCTGAAGATCTTGGAAGATGTCAATGTTGGCCCATGCGATGTTGAAGACTGACAACAACGATGACATGGCAACATCGAGGCTAGTAATGAGAGGTTGTGGTACTTGGGCACTTGAGTTGGCCATGAACAATGGTGTGAAGCCATGTTCATGGAGATGGTGGTGTGATGCTACTGCAAGGAGTTGGCGTGAAGCTAGTGATGGCGGTACGAAGCCATTGCGAGGAAGGGTCTGTGTGAAGCTGACAATGACAATGGTGCAACCACTAGATTGGTGTGATGCCAGCAAGGGCGGTGCAAAGCTACTACAGTCTACGGTCGAGGCATCGTGAAGGTCATGGATGCACGACTCGAAGGTACAGCAGAATGTAGAAGCAGGACGTGGTGGCGTAGCGTGTGAGTGTTGCAGAGGGCGCGTCGGTGTGTCACTTGGTGGAGGTACGATCATGCCTAAGTGCAGTGTAGCACGCGGGCCAACGGCACGAAGGCGACATCAGCGGCAACGTGCACGGTGGCACAACAAAGAAGATGGCGTTGTGTTGCCACAAGGAGAAGAAGCCACTGCACATGGCTTGAAGATGGTGGTGTGAAGCCACTAGATGACCAGCATCATGGAACTACTAGGAGATGAAGATGGTGGTATGAGGTTGCGATAAGCTGAGACGACAACAGTCTCCATGGGAGGTTGAGACCGGCGGCAAGCAAGGTGGTATGGGTGATCTACATTGGGAAATGGCATATCAAGATTAGGGGTGATTGTTGGAGCTAATCTTGATATTTTGCATATTAGTTGGATAATGGTTGGAGAGAGGTGCTACGTGAGTTAGTAACTTAGCGGTAACCTGCATACAAGTAATTGTAGCTTACATGTATAGATGTTAGTTAGTGGGCAAGTGAGTGGAGAACGTGGCCGAGTCGTGCATTAGTGGAGTGATTGTGCATGCTCTATTTAAATCATTGTAATCAGCTTGTTTAGGAGAGAAAGGACACAAGGAAAATGTAGTTCTTGTGCTGAGTTGTTGCATGTGTTTGTGGCTCACTGCGTGCTCATTCTCGCTAGTTTCTCTATGCTTCTTTCTTCTATGTTGAGTTGAGGAAGACAAACAGTGCTAGCTTTTCTACAGTAGCCTGTGTGGAGTGTTTGAGTGTTTGAGTGTTTGTGCTAACCACAAGAGTGAGTGAGAGAGTTCCTAATTGAGTGGATTAACGCCAACATTAGCTTGCTCCAGCAGATTATTATGGAGGCCGATGTCTGACACACTTACAATTCAGTTGGGCAGGACATGTGCATGTTTGTCTGACCCGAAAGTGTGAGTTAACAGAATAAGAACAAAAAAAGGGTGGCAGTATGTGCCTATTTCTCCTTGCCTAAAATCGTAAAAAAGTTGGCAATGTTTACTACTTCAATATTCCGGCAAGAACACAGCCGTACAACAGAAGACGAGCACAAACCCAAGTTAGCTGGGAGCAGAAAACCTGAAACCTCGCCCTAGTAACCATGCGCGAAAAGGAGGAGTGGGGAGGTGGCCTAGGCCATACCAACGGGCAACGGCACATGCTGATTCCACCAACCGAGCAAACGAAGCCGTCATCGGCTCACGGCCGCTGCTCGAACAAGGCAAGCACAGAGGCGGCAGCGAGCAGTGGGGAACGCGAGGCGGAGGACCGGAGAAGGACGAGAGCACTCACCGGGTAGGCCCGCGGTAGCCGGCGCTGGCGCCGGCGCCGGCCGCCCGGAGCGGAGGAGGGGCCAGCGGAATGGGGGGAACAGGATCGCGAATGCGGCGGCGACCGGCGTTCGGCCTGCCAGGACGGCGCGCGTCGCCTTCGGTCAGGCGCCCGGCCCACCGCCCACCCGACAACGGCGGCGGCCGCTACCCTTCGTGGGCCCCTTTCGCGTAGAGAATTTCAGCACTCAGTTGGGCCTAATTTGTTAGTTTAGCTCCCAATCAGACCGGCCCGTTTGGTTTCCTCTATCAACAGCGCAAGAATGAGAAGTCCGGAATGCAAAAAATTTCGGATGAGTTCTCACGTTCGTTACAATTTTTAAAAAAAATATAAAATATAATTGAGCTGTATATATTCTCATTTGTTTCAGGTTAATACTTGTTCTATATTTGTATTATGATACTATTGGTTTTGCCACCGCGAGGCTGCGAGCTCAGGCAGCCGAACGGCCTGGGCGGTGGGCCACCCACCGACCCAAGCCAGGTCTTCGCGCGCGCGCGCGTCGGAGTCGGACTCGGGCCCATTTGACCTGGCCTAGCGCCCGCCGTGGGGCACCACGTGTCTCGGTGGGACCCGCCTGCCGGCCTCCGACAGGGACGCCTTGCACCCTTGGCGTGTTCCCGCGCGCGCCACGTCTGCATCCCCTTACCCCGAAGCGATGAGCTGGCGCTCACAGGCTCACTGTCCATCCTTATCGTCATAGGCAGTTCGGTTTTTAGAACTAATTTCGCGTTGCGTTTCGTATTAGCGATGGAGATTAGAGAGGAAGTGGTTTACGTGTGTGCCTCAGTTAATTTTCTTCCCTACTTTACAAGGAAATGGCTTGGCTGAGAACATCTCGCCATCTGATGGCTACTATATAGAGAGCATATACTGTCCGATTCGAGCTGCTCGTCTCAACAAATTTGCAATCTTAATTGCAACAGTTGTATTGTGCCACAGCCCACAGTGGCACACCTGGTTACGCTCTGAAAATAGCTAGGGGCTAGCTCAGCCGTGTACACATAACCCAAGGGTCATCGCAGCCATCGATTCCATCGCAGCGAGAATCTATAGACCGCATATCCGATCCCTTCTCTCTCTCTAACCTAACGAACAAGCAAACGTTTACTTATTATATTCGCTAGGCGAGCAAGTCTTCGATCCCTCTGTGTGTCTCCCTCGTCGCCTAGCTGCTTCTCAGTTGCTCATTCGCCTGCCCTCTTCTACTTGCTCCCGTGGGAATGGCGAGCCCGACGGCGACGACGGCGATGGGTACGAAGCTCGGTCATCTGCCGAGGCTCCGGGACATCATCGACCACGACTACGAGGAGGACGATGACTTCGTCGAGGAGGAGGAGGAGGAGTTGGAGGAGTGGGATATGAGTAAGCGAATGTCTCGTCTGTCCGTCGAGGGCTCCGATGGCGGGGATGCGGACGACGAGGACGACGGGTACCGGAGCGGCGGTGGCGAGGAGGAGGAGGAGGAGGATGGGGAGGAGGTGAGATCGGATGTCAACGGTGAGTGCCTCGTCAGCGGTGGTGGCGGAGGGCAGTGGCAGACGTACGGGAACGACCAGAGGAGCCCGCAGCTGGCCCCGTCTTCGGCGTCGCTCCCCGGCACGCCGGA
>KE371759.1:597495-614346 GCA_000418225.1 Zizania latifolia | reverse complement strand
AGAGTATATACACAGTAGGTAAATGGGCCATCGCCCATGGGCCTATTATGCCCCATTGCTATCTATAAATAGGAGTATATATATCTAGTGATCTACATCTAATAGCCACCTGCCATCTTAACTCCAAAGCTGAGGGAGCATTGTTGGTCTTTAATGGTATGCTTCCTACCCCTTCTCCAATCCGAATCTGAACTTCTTTGTGCAGGCTACACCCTACGAGGAGATGGACTAATGCTAGATGAAGATACATAGCTCGGTTCACTGGTTCAGGACCAGACACATTGCAGTACTGCAGTAGGGTGCAGCTCGTTGAATGAAGTGGCGACAGATGAATCCTCAGTTCAGCACCAGAACAGTATAGTAGCTATCTCATGTGCATTTGGGGAGAGATTTGATAATTTGCCAACCTTTTGCTTTTTTGTCATGACCCGTATGTCATTGACTTAAATAGTCTTACACTCTCACATGTTGGAATGACAATGTAATCAAGAGGGCCATCTTTGAGAGTGACAAATCATCAATTTTTCACATTTGGGTGTGCAACTTACATTGTTGTTCTGGAAGTCCCCGCCCTGAATCATGAAGTCCTTAATGATTCGGTGGAATGAGCAGCCCTTGTATCCGTAGCCCTTCTCACCTGCAACCCCAAGGGAAAATGGCTATCAAAAACGTAGGCACAGGCTATTAAAAACGTTACCAATCTGGCAAGTTTGATAGCAAAATCGAGAGGAATTGGAGATCAACGAGGGCGCCAACCAGTGCACAGGGCGCGGAAATTGTCCACCGTCTTGGGGACGACCTCCCCGAAGAGCCCGATTACCACCCGCCCCGCGGACTCCCCGCCGATCTCGACGTCGAAGAAGCATCTGCTCGTGACCTTGGCCTGAAGCTCCACGGCACCCTGCAGCACAGAGACAAGTCGATTACTAAATGCATAGCACGCCGGCCCGTCCACCATGGCGAGCACGGACGCATCACCCGGTGCGCGGGGTGGGGAAGGACGCGCTTGCCTCCGCTGCCGCGGCGCGGACGACGAGGGCTGCCCCGGGACTGCGGCGGGCTCCACGCCTGAGAGCGCGGGCGGGCCCAGAGCTGGAGCGGAGCGGGCGTCCCGCGGCGCCGCTGCGCGCGCAGCCGAGGAGACCGACGCGCGGCGGCGCGAGGGTGGAGGGGGCGCACACGGTCGGCCTGAACGCCATGGCGAGGGGCTGCGCCTACTTGGCTTATCGGAATCGGATTGGAGACTGGAGAGACAGAGCAGAGGGGGGAGTGTGCTGTGTGCACGGGCGCGGCACGAGCGGATGTGGTAGGTGTCTAGGTGAGGCCTCGCCGTGCGCGTGGAGAACTGGAGACGATGGCCCGTCGTGGCGTCGTGCCGCGCGGGGCGCGTGCGGTTTGCAGCTCTGGGCCGGCGGCACCTCCGGTTCGGACCATTTTTTTTGTAGTTGGGCCGGAGAGGTAGACGACGACAGCTTTTAATATGTTGAGTTGGGTAGAATCCAGCCCAGCCCAACCCATTTCCCTGCATCCTGCATTACTCCATATCTGTTTAGGGCCATTTGGTTGGGCTTTGAATTTGAACTCTCCTTTTTCATAAAATTGAGATAAAATGGAGGTTTTGGTTGTTGATCCATTAATCCATTAATCGGATGAATTAGGTTGGAAGATCCAACCAATAATTCCATTATATATGTTCCCTCTGACTTCTATTTTAGATTATAGTCCCTCTGCTGTGTGTTATTTTTTTGTATTTTCTTTTATTTCAGCACAAACTCCAATTTTCCTTCTTAGATGCTCACGATTCATAGGTTATGATGTTGAGAACAAATTAGTGGAGGAAGAAGAATACCTAGCTAATTGAGAAATGCAAAAACAGGTATCTTTTTTATTGGATAAAAATATTTATGAACGATTCTACTTTGTAGACACTTCATTGTAAAATCTGATAATCTCCTACATAACTTTTCTTGATCAAATTTGTGTTTTAGATACTTCAGTGCCTTGGTAATAAATTTTCCCTCTTACAATGCAAAAAGAATTATTCTCTGGCACGACGCACAGGCATATATAAGCTGTGTGCAACTGTGCATTACGAATGCAATGCAAATCGCGGTGCATAGGTAGACCGATCCTGGCAGCTAGCTAGCTAGCTAGATTACTCAGTCTGGAGGTCGGACTTGTAGAGGGCGTCGGGCTTCCAGTCGGCGGGGATGATGTCGTCGGCGACGAGCTTAACGCCGGACTCGGTAGCGAGGCGGATGGTGAAGGGGCCCTTGAGTGGCTTGGGGGTGTCGAGCCTCCAGATGGCACCCCACGACTCCTTGAGATCTTTCCACTCGTCGGAGCCCTTCTCCTTGAGGCTGACCTGGACGATGTCGCCGTCGCCGGCGACGTACTTGACGAGCAGGGCGAAGTAGTTGGGGTTGGAGCCCTTCTCGACGTGGAAGGTGATCTTGGTGCCGTCGGGGTACTTGCAGCGGACGCGGCGGAACTGCATGTCGATGATGCCGGCCTTGCGCAGCTCCTCCTCCTTCCCGTCCTTGGCCATGGCGCCGAAGGCGTGGCCTGAGAGGTCGAAGTGGTAGGCGGCGATGGGTTCGTAGTTCATGTCGGTGATGTAGACGACGACGGGCTTGTCGGAGCAAGCCTCCGGCTTGCTGCACTTAACCTCGAAGCAGGAGCCGCAGCCCTTGCCGTCCTTGAAGATGGGGTCGTTGCCGCAGGAAGTCATGCCGCTGAAGGGCGGCTTGTCAACGTCCTTGAACCCGCAGGCGCCGCCGTTGTCGTCGGGGCCGGCGCCCTTGGGCTTGCCGTACCAGGTGGCCCTGGCGTCTAGCCACTTACTGCCGTAGCTCGTCGTGATGTTGGGGCCCGGCGGCACCTTGGGCGGCCCGCAGGACACGGCGGACACCAGCGCCGCCGCAACGGCGCAGGTCAGCAGGAGGGAGGAGGTGGAGGAGGAGGCCATTGCAAGCTGCTGTGTGTTGGTGTACCTCGGCGCCATCGCGGGTGCTCTTTATGGGCGGTGCGTGGCCGGGCGAGGCAGCTAGCCATGGACGGAGCGCCGCCCGCATCGATCGCGGCGTCGCGCGCGCGCGCCGCGCGCGATCGGTCGTGGACCCATGCATGCCCACGTCCATTCTGATGCGCGACTCACCATCATCCGAGCGCAGCGTAACGTTGATTCCGGAGCGCTAATTACAATTTACTCTTGTACTTACTTCCTTTAATTAACAGACGATCGAGCAGCTTGATGCATGTTAAGTGACATTGTGACATGACGATTTATTGTCAATGGCGATATTGGCAATCAGCAGGTCTAAAATCAGCCTAAGTTCAGAATGGTGAGAGCGGTATCCAGTATCCGCTCATTCATCAACCAGGCATATACTTCGAACTTCAAAAATCACGCAGGTGCTGGACAACAACACGCACTGAATTCATGTATTCCAATGCGCCCTGATTCTTTAAGCAAAAAAAATATAAACTATGGTCATGCACTGCAACTTATCAAAACGATGCTAGTAGATCCGTGTGCGGAATGGTTCTGTTTGATCCATGGAGCACATCTTAAACATATGCAATACAGAAAATGAAGAAGTACATGGCCAGCTTTTGAACATTGCTCGACCCAAAATTATTGGGGAGGAAAGTAAACATAAACCGCTAAACTCATGGAGCGGTGTCACCTTCAACAATCCAGCACTGTCCAATAGAAGATGTAGAAGATGATGGAAGGCATCAGAGAGAAGCAAATAACAGAAACAAGGTTTATTGGGCAGGACTTGGGGGCGCTAGCTCCGGAGGAACCTCTCGAGTAACACCAATCATTGAATCGTGTTCCTCATCCTGGTGAGCGAATTTCTTGCGCAACAACTTCTCAAACTCAGTCTTTTCAAAAGGCTTGGCATTCTCAGCAGCATGGGCCTTTGCCAAATTGGAATAGTTAGAAGCTGATTCTTTGATAAAGGCAATCTCGTCATCAGTGAGCTTCCTCAGAAATTTGGCAGGGTTTCCTCCCCAAACCTGAGTCCAATAGAACTAGTCAACAAAGCGTTCGCAGAAATAAGATGCCCAAACAAGAGCTATGCAGCCGATTCTTCTTGCGCTCATGCACAAATAGGTAATATCTAGGACACAACAAAATGTAATTGCCAACTAAAAATGCATAACAGTGTACTTTCCACAAACTAGTTGAGTTGGTACACTAAATACATGTTAATCTTGTATTTTTGGTGTGCCTAATTGCAACATAGAATAGTCAGTCAAGTGAAGCAAATGTTTGACATGGTGTGAGTAAGAATCATTGAATCAAAACTCAAAGTGAAGTATAATAAAGAAAGTAATGCACTACCTCTCCACAGGGGATCCTTGTATTCTGTCTTACAAGGGCTCCAGCAGCAACCATCCCATGCTTTTCCACGACAACACCATCTAACAGGGTTGCCCCCATACCAACAAAAGCTTCGTCCTCAACAGTGCATCCTTGTAATACAGCACTATGACCTGTGACATTGTGTTTCAAAATGTATATATGCCATCAGAACTTCACAATGATTTTTGTGCATGATTACCAGTTTTGGAGTAAATTGTGTACAAGAGTTCATATCTATTTTTGTGCTAGACCATGACAAAAACAAATAACGACTATGTAGAATATGGAACCTAAAATAATGCAATGATATTGGACAAACAATTGATAAGTACATATTGTGTAAGGCAAGAATCACATATTATATTTACCTACTGTGACGTTATCCCCAATGATGGTTGGAAACACTTCTCCACTAAGATTAGATTTTGCCACATGAACAAGAGAATTGTCTTGTATATTTGTCCCAGATCCAATTTGTACATTTTTTGTGTCACCTGAAATTAAGTATGTTAAGTTACTTCTTGACAACAAAAATAACTAAGGAAGTCACAATCATCATAGATAGAACAAGATATCAAAAACTTCACAAAATTATAGTAGATCATATTTTAAAAAGAGCGAATGCATTAGTTTGTAGATCTCAATTGTTCAAAAAAAATAACATAAAATTCAGCTGCATTGCTTCTTTCTTTGGCGAAAAGGGTAATTGCGTCTGCCGTCTAGGTACACTCTACTCCAGAAGACTATGCACATGAATACACAAGGTAAATTTAACAAAAAGTGCTACTCCAGAAGCAAACATAATCATTGTAAAGCTAACTTCTATTCCAGTGTCAACATTTTACATATTCATCTTAGATAAAATGTTGTGTACTCATGTAAAAAATATAATTTGATAGTTCATGGTAAAAAAGATAATCTATATACATTGACAATGCAAATCAAATAGACTGAGACCTTTGGGCAGGGAACAAGCACCATAATACTCATAATTATTTGCTTCTTAAATAATATAGTTTGGTAAAGACAAATCAAAAGATAGGCACAATTCAAAAGTACCTGTTATATGAATCTGCAAAAATGATCAAAATGGTATTAACTAGGATAAGAAGCACAAACCTCTTAAGACACACCCATACCAAATTGAAGCTCCTTGTCCAACTTGAACATCACCAATGAGAGATGCACTTGGGGCAACAAATGCATCTCTGTGAACATGAGGGGTTTTGTCAAAGATGTTCATAAGTGTGCGATGCCTTGAGACTGTAAATGTTCAAGAGGCAATCTTCTTAGTATTTCAATATGTTGAATACGGCAGCAGCATAACACCAGTTTACATGATCACTAACAGTAATAAATAAACCTTTGAATTTCCCTGGAATAGAACAGAATAACAGATCATGATAATCTTACTGTGGCAACCTCATGCATGTCACACAAAGCTGATAAAGTATAATGACATAGATCATGCAATTTTAGGTCTGATTCGGAGGATCGTCTAGCTTCGGCAAAGTAAAAAATAACATTTACTTATGATAGAAGTGTAACAGAGATGATAATGTAGGCTCAAAATTACACAAGCTTGTAAGGAATAAGTGGCAAAGACATAAAGTTAGTACACGTACAATGCCACTGACATCTTTTACTTATAAGAGGTCTGGAAGACTATGCAGGATTTTTGCTGACGTGTAGGAGAGAGGGTATCTATTAGTTTAGGTTCGACTATAAGCACACCTAGAGAGAGTGAGGAGAGAGAAATCAGTCATCCATTATATTCCAGTCAACATGGAAGAAAACTATAGATAGCAGCCATCTAAACCACCATACATACCCAAAGGAGACATATCTAGGGATCACTCTGAAACTGCATAACCAACATGGCAACATCTTAATCTAATATACTGTGTTTACAGTTATAACTTATAAAATCCTTCCACTAGAGTAATAACAACACACCGAGTGCAAAGGGGGTGAGCTCACAATATGCACATACTAGGTTAAATAAAATCAGGAAAATCAAATAGAACCTTAAACATTCAATTGCATGCGAGTCACTATCAGAAGTAGTAATTTACACTGAGTTGGCTTAAGAAATTATAATGTTGATTCTATGAGGTTCAATTGTTCAAACAATGCTTGCATTGTACAGCATTGCAGACTCACTAGAGTCATAAGGAAACACTTATGATGCCAAATTCACCAATAATATATTTTTACTTCAACGCGAACATATCTAAAAGGCATTCTCAAGTTGGTAAAGGAGGAGGGAGGGTCCCTTTCTCCTAAAAGGCTTGAAGAAAACCTAGCCACTCAAATGGAGATGAAACGCAAGATTGGGTTTCCACTCTAGCCTACCCTAACTTGCTTGGGATTGAAAGGCTTTGAAGAAGAAGAATTCTCAAGCTGATTCTTCAGTTTTCACTAAATATATAAGGTATCAAACACAACAGACTGTCATAAGCATCAATAGACTCTCACCACTACTGAGAGTAACAAAATCGTCATTAGCCCAGGGGGTGGGGGAGACAAGAGATGCTCTGAACTTTCCAAACCCAACTCACCTCGTAAAATGAAATCTTCAAATACTAATAGGAGCAATGGACCTCAGAAGTGACCAAAAAAACTTCAGCCATTAAATTTTCCTTCCAACCTCATATAGAGCACCGATGATCAGATGTAATCCATTCAGCATCCTATGCAATTGTCTGTGTAAAATTTAACATGTCTTGAACTTCTAGCTCTAGGGAACTAATGTCTTCTCATAAAACCTCAATTATACACAAAGCATGATCCATAACACAATCTCTACAGTTTACTACTAGAGTTGACCCTCCATACTTTCAACACTTGTTGTACATTGGACCTGTTTAAGTAGCAGTGAGCATCCCAAAACCGTGTGTACATAGAACAGCGCTAAATTTCACAAAAATCAGTCAGCAAAGTACCAATGGGCCGTCCCATTTCGACTCAAAATCACCATGATCTGACAACCCAAAACACTAGGACAGTCCCAGCCTAGCAGAGCAAGTAGCCACAAGCCACAACATTTCGTGAACCGTTCCGAACCCTAGCCATCAGTCCCGATTTGTTCGCTCATTTTCGGGACCATTCCATCCAGGATCATATCCACGCGACGCGCAGAGAACTCGCGTGAAACAGGTGGACGGAGGAAACAGGAAGGCTGTTTGGAGCGGGGGGAGGGGGGGGGTGCTTACGCTGCTCATGGAAGAAGTAGTTGCCCTGGAGGCGGCCGCCGAGGCGATCGAGGGCCTGGCCGGTCTCCCGGATCCAGAACCCCACCGCGTAGAACGCCTTCCCCAAGCCGGCCATCTTCGCCCAGGGCGGCGGCGAGCGGAATCGCGGAGCGAGCGGCGGTGGTAAGGGCGAATTCGTCGGCTCCTGGCCTTGTGGGAGATCTCGAGGAGTGAGGGGATCGGAGACGACGGGGGAGGCAGACGCTGTGGAGCGGTGGGGACTCGGCCGCTGGGGTTTCCCTGGTTGTTCGAGGAATTGACCATTTTGCCCTGAAAGCCTAGCACGACATGTCCGTAGAAACCCAATTCCAAATCCATACGTCAAATTAGCCCAAATTTAGCTTCACAAATGGGCCGAGGCCCACTACTCCTTCCACACGACCACACCTCTCTCTCTCCGCCGATCTCCTCCGCCGCGTCCTCCACCACACTCCACTCCACCGCCACCGCCGCATCCCAGGCCCCGGCACCCAATGGCGCCACCCCGCCGCCGCTCCCTCCCGCTGCCGCTCCTCCTCCTCGTCTTCCCCGTCTCCCTCTTCGTCGTCGTCCTCCTCCTCCACCATCGCTCCTCCAGCCAGGTGCCGCTCCTCTCCGGATCCGGACCCGCCCCGGACCCGCGCCGCTTCTCCCTCATCATCAAGGTCCTAGCCTACGACCGCCCGGCACCGCTCCGCCGCTGCCTCCGCTCCCTCGCCACCGCCGACTACGACGGGGACCGCGTCGAGCTGCACGTTTTCGTCGACCATCCCCCGCACAATGCGTCCCTCGACACGTCCCGCGTGATCCTCGCCGAGGCCGATGCCTTCCGATGGCCGCATGGGGAGAAGCGCGTGCATTACCGCGTCGCCAACGCGGGCCTCCAGGCGCAGTGGATCGAGGCCTGGTGGCCCGGCTCCGACGACGAGTTCGCCTTCATCGTCGAGGACGACCTCGAGGTATCGCCGCTCTACTACCGCTTCCTCAAGCGGGTGGTCATGACATACTACTACGACCGCGAGAACTACAGTCCCTATGTGTTCGGCGCGTCGCTGCAGCGTCCCCGGTTTGTCGCAGGTGAGAGCTACTGGGATATTTTCTCCTGCAATTCGCTATACATATATTGTTAGGGTTGGTAAAATATACTGCAATGAGGAAGATAGACATGGTGCTTTGTTTGGGAGCTCCTTAGGTCGAGAGTAGAAATCTGAACTCTAAATGTTGATAACCATTTTGGATCAGGCCTTGTATGCTGAAACCGTGAGCAACAACTCAGTAATTGTTAGAGACTTTGAAAAAAAATTAAGTGCCATGAGGTCTAACTTGATGACACCCCACCGTTTTCATTTTTTGGTGTCATCTCATGCGTCAGTTAGAAACAATGGGTGTTGGCAACCTAACAGTTTCTTATGGCTGTGTTTACTGCTTGCGTAAAGCTTGCCTTGTAGCATCAGTACAAAATAAGTTCTGAAGAGTTTGAACTAATTATCTTCTTCAACCTGCTAGGACTATATTTGGTCTGGCAATGTTAATTGATTTGCTTGTATTGCCTATAGATATAGTTAGGCTTCATATTGTTGAGACTGGTAATGGAGATGTCATCATGGTCCCTAGTTGCACTGTGTATAGTGCCACTGCTGTTGCCAATTGTTGTTGATTTTTTGGGATAATGCCTGTTGTGATTTATCAACGGATCAGGAAAGCACTGTAGATACAGTGTAGAATGAAGAGGGGGTTTCTAGGGAGAAATAATAGTGGCTGCAGTTGCAGGACAATCCACTAGAATCTATCATAAGACATTTCATGTTCATTATGATGTAAACATTTTAATTCCTCTGCAAGACTGCAAGGTCACTGGCCTATGGTCCTTCTAAATACGTAGAGGTGGTAAATTAACCCTTAGTACTTCTGAGTCATAAAAAATTATGATATATTAATATAAGTTGGTACTGGCATTCCAAGTCATTGCTCTCTTTCTCTGTTATAGTATGTTCCTTGGTAGATGAGTAAGATGAGTAAATGTTGCACTCCTGGTGATATGCTTTCCATCTTGCTGTGTTGGTCAGGGAATAGATTGGAATGATAGGTGTCAGCCTTCTGGGGACTTGTACTTCATTTCTTTCTTGTTGCGAAACGAGTCAAACGACCTCCATTCTCCTACATATAGGTACCTAACAGTTATACTAATATACCCTAAGTGCAAAATCTCTAAATAGATCTTCATATTACTAACTGAACCTATTGTTGGCAAATCATCTAAAATGTTTAACTTAGTTGTAATTAGTCTCTAATTCCATTTGGTGCTAGCAGATATTAAAACATTCTAACTTAGGAACTAGTCAAAAATGGTATAGCCCAGCATGTATGTGTGACTCCATAGTATGTTAACACTTTTGTTACTTTTAACAATAATCTGTAAAAAATTATTGGACTTCAAGTCTTCAAACTGTGTTTATATGGATTGATGATAGAGAACTGAAGATTGCAGTGGGAAGAACTGGTCTCTGCCATGAAATCTGAATAGAAGTGTGTGTACTTTATTGTACACGCAGTAGTTATTATACAGCCATCCAAACTGTTATTTTTTCAATGAAATGCTCTTTGTTATTCGTCTTATTAACTTTCAGTGAGAAATTTAGCACTTTCAACTCAAAAACTTTAAAACTTTCAACTGGGTTTTGAACTCTCAGTTACAAAATTGAACTCTCAACCACCTGGTGCCTTTCAACTAAGTATCTGAAAAACCCAACTTCCAATTCGGCGTGACCACATGAGACCATCCAATCCAAACATTCAAAAATGAAAAGTATGAGGCTCTCGGTTCTCCTGGACAATCTGCATGTCTATCTGTCGTCTTGCAAGGTCACACAGCACACAGCGATCGATGGTGTTGTCTTGAATGGTGCTGCTTGATGGAGCGCAGTGAAGGCGGTAGTCATTGGCTGCAGCAGTGCAGTGCAGCGTGTAGGTGATAAGTGTGGCACACTGTGGCTGCCATAATTAGGGTTTTAGTAAGGGAGAGTGAAGAGAGTAAGAGACCACCCAAGTAAGAAGCCTGATCTCTGGCAAATCCCGCAAAATATGGGTTGGCATTGGCAGCTCCAGCACACAGGCATTGGCAGCACTTGGTTGTAGCAACAATGAGGAGAGACGAGCGTGAGAGTATGTGATGCAAAAGGTTGAATGAAAGAAGGGGAAAGGGAAGTTGCACATGGCTGCATGGATTCAACTGTTTCACTTCATGTCTGGTGTGAAATTCTGCGGAAATTCAGGTGCTTGTAAGCTTGTTGCTTGGTTCTAGCAATAGGTACCTGTAGATTAGCATTTATAATTGGCATTCTTGTGTGTTACACTCTTTGGGGTAAATATTTGGTAATTGTCCTTTTCTTTGCTGTGATTTGTATGCCTCTTATTTGTACGATCAAACTACTAGGAACTCGAGAGGAAATTTGCTAGTGAGCATAATTTATGGAAGTTTGGAATCTACATTAAGTTTAAACTAAATCATTGCTGAATCCTCTATTCCCCTCCATCCAAGGCTAAATTTAGTTTTGATACTTAAGCATTCATGTTAATTAAATTATTGCAACAGGTGCTTGCAATTATTCAATGTTAACCAGTTGACCTTGAACTAAACAGGTAAACATGGAAACAAGATACAGCTGAATAGTGAAACTCATCTTTTCTTGTACCAGATGGTTGGTACATGGGGACAACTTCTCTTCCCAAAACCATGGAAAGAATTCCGATTATGGTATGATGAACACAAATCTAAAGGAATCAAACCTATTCTTGAAGGCATGGTAAGTAGTTTTTTATTTAGTAATGTAGTAATGCAGATATTTACATAATTAGTGACATATTTTTAGTGTGTCAAGGTAGAAAAATCTGTTAAAAATATTTTTATCTAGGATAACATCTGAAGTCAACATGATGTCAATTCCATAATGCTCTATTCCACACTCATTATTTGCAGAAAACTACAGGATGGTATAAAAAGATGGGGGATAGAATATGGACCCCTTGGTTCATTAAATTTGTCCACTCCCGTGGATACTTCAACTTCTACACAAACTTCCTGAAGGAAAGGGCTCTCAGTATCTCTCATAGGGATGCAGGTGTAAACTATGGAAGAAGTGCTGGACCAGATTCTACTTTGTTAGATGGGAAGAATCTCGATTTCAATATATGGAAATTACAGCCCCTAAACATGCTAAAATGGTATGATTTCTGCTTCGCTGAAGTTCATCCAGGAAGAGTCGTTAGGAAATTTAGTGAGCTTGGTTCTGTGCTCAAGTCTGTGCAACTAGAAAACAATATTGTACTCATAAGTCTGTACTCAGTAGATCAAAGAATTGCAAGAAACCTTATTTGCCATCTTGAGAAGGCAGGCATGCAGAACTACATTTTCCTCGTTGACAATCCAGAGTTTCTGGATGACCTTGCTCATAGAGGACACCCTGTCATTGATGCTATTGGGTTGCTGCAGAGTATCAAAATGAGTAGTGCTATGAACTCGGATGAAGATTTTGTTAAGGAAATAGTGGTTAAAGCTTATGTGATAAAAAAATTCTTGGACCTGGGGTACAATCTTTGGGTATTAAATGGGAATATGATTTCACTTGGCAGTAAGTTAATTGAGCCATCAGATCAGTTTGTTTATTTGTTTGCCGCAGAATCTGCGGATTTGATGTTTCTGAGGAGCTTGCAAGACTCTAAAAAAACATGGAATGAACTTGTATTGAGAATGGCTGACAGGATGGTGCCTTCAAAAAGTGATTTTTCTTCTCCGGAACATAAGAACTTTGTCCGCATTGTCACCGAAGTGTTGGGAAACAATGGTGTTCTGAGGCTGGGAAAACTGGACGAGTTGGTTGTTAAATTAGGGCCTAACACCTCGAACAGATCACTGTCAGGAGGTCACAATAAAGTGATATTCTGGTCTCATAGTCTGGCTTCAGATTCAGTTCAAAGTCAACTTGAAAATACAGGTTTATGGTTAATTGACTCGGATTCATCTTGTAGTGCTGTTGTTTGTAGCCAAAAGAAGTAGCCTATATTGTCGTTGCAAATGTTGTTTTGTTGACAATGGTAATATCAAAGGGACCTGCCGAGGGAACTTACCCAGGAAAACAGTGATAGCATTCATCGTGGATGCCCTCAGCCATTGTGCGGTCATTCTGAATTATCCTCGTGGTCTTTTCTTCACTGCGGATCTTTGCCAGCAAATGTTGATCACGGATTTACGGTGGACCTTTGGTGACACCATATTTGTTTTGTAGCTGTGCTCTGGTATAGATTACATGATGTCCATGGCTATGAATTCCCTTGAGTCTTGAGGTGCTGAGCTCTTGGTGTGTGTTGGTTTGATGAGGGTGAACTATTCAGACAGCTATGTTGATTGCGAATTCAGCTCATGGATATGGTTTTAGAGATTATTTTCCCTGGCGTGCTCCAAGTGGATAACATTCTAACCCACAGCCTGACAGGTGTCAGTCAGATCATTGGATGCTAACTTGGTACGTTCTTTCTGTCCAAAGTAACAATGAGTTCTTTGTTCTAATTCTGTACCAATGTTGTATGTGTAAATCATTTAAATTGTGGGCAACTGCCTTGGGAAAATTTGACTGAGCTCTGCATAGGTAATTTGTTTTTTTTCCATTCGGTCAATTTAAATATAGTTTGCCCACACTGTTACAAATTTACAATTTCCTGTGCAAGTTTAACCTCATGTTTTTTTGGTCTGAGATATGCATCAGACATTCATAGCAATTCTGTTTCAATAGGATTCAACAAACCATATACAGGCTGATGTAACAAGTGTGTGTCGGAAGAAAAACTGACTGATGTGGTTGGTGATGCGATGTCACTGGCAGTAGCAATATCAGGAAGGTAAGGAAAGGATACTCAACTATAAAGTAGTTACACAAATTTGACAGATGGGTTGAAATTTGTGTCACGGTCACTCAAAGAGTGGGGCATCACTGATCGAAGAGATTTCCCAACCAGAGTTGGCAATTCCTAGTTAGTAACACAATGTTCTTCCACTGGAACAAGGTAGGATTATCTGTCACTGGATCAAGCTTAGGATGCAAGGTAAGCTTGTAGTTGTGGCGTAGTGGAGCCTGGAAAATGACACCCAAACTGCCAAAGATGCATCCTTGCATACAACAACATGAAAACATATGGCATTAACATATTGAGATGGCATATGAGCCTGGTGTCTCTTCTGCAAGCTACTTTACTCCCATGAATAGGAGCAAGTTGCAGTCAACGACTCAATCAAGTCTAGCGACCAATCCTTGGCATCTTGCTTTGCTTATTGCATAGAGTCATGTTAGGTAGCATCTCAACACATAATTGCGAACCACCTACTAGGGAGCAGGGCCATATGCCTCCATCACTCCATGCGTTAGGATCGCCATTAACCGGAGCATCTCTGCTATTATCCTACTCAATTTCTGAAAGTTATTCCTTTCCTTTAATCCTCTAATGCATGTATAACTGATTAAGAGGTTCACTATAACAACTAGTTTCCAGTATCTATTCATGATCGCAAGTTCTTAACATCTAACGTACTTTATACTCTTAACACCATTAAGATGCACTGCAGGACGAATCAAATGATTAAATGTACTATAGTTTACATGATGTCGACATTTGTTGTAGTTGTGTTGTAAGCAGTGTCCTTTTCGGGACAGCTTGTGTCCTTCTATTTATTTATTCCTGTAAGGAAAACAACCGTTTACTTCATCCGCTGAAAGGACATGGCAACTAACGAGCTATTTGATAAAGCCTCAGTTATATGAGTTTGCATGATAAAATAATAAAATGAGTTAAATTTTTTTATTTTAGCTTAAAATAAAATTAGGTTGATCAATTAAATGCTCTTAATCTATTTATAGTTTTGGATCTAATATTTTTGGAGTTAGTCTAACTGGTTTCAAAAAATCTTATATTTGAAGTATACCAAACAGACCGTAATGTTTGGTCTCACTCCAACTCGGACAAGTCCACTGGACAAGATTTAGAGTTAGAATAGGTGGATCTACTTTAGAAAATATGTAGAAATGGTATAATTTTCTTTCACTAGCTCTACAACTCTACATAAATTTCAAATTTTGAGTTTTGACAAATAGAGCCCTGAACAGGTTTACTTTAGAAAATAAGTACATAGGAATGGTATAGCTACTTTGGAAAATATATAAGAATGGCATGGTTATCTTTCCCACTAGTTCTACAACTCTATAAATTTAAAATTTAGAGCTTTAACCAATAGAGCCCTAATTAGTTTTACCGAACAATGTAAAGAAGCAAGAAACCTCCATATGCAAGCTCTAAATCACACACACCATCTTGGCATGTGTTTGGCCTCTTCTGAGCAGACTGGCAGTGATGAGTTGACAGGAGCAACGGTGGCCAATCGGTCGAATAGCCGCTCGTCATGCCAGTCTTATTCTGTTGTTCATTCTTGGCCCGTACTGAACAAAATTTGCGATTGAACTAAGGCTGCCATGGCTGGGATCCAATCTTAACGTGCATGATACTGACCAAACAGCTGTATATTGCACAAAGGGAGCATTTGGCCATCTTCTTAAGCATTTGGTCAGTGGGTCTTGCTAGCCAGAATGGAGTATTTTAAAAGAAATTTTAAAGAATTTAGTTTAATTCATATGAAAATGATATGGAGTATTTAGAAAGCAGGAATTGTACATAGCCAGTTTAGTTCCGGCAAGAACCAGAAAAATTTCAGTGTTCCAACCTAATAAGCATCTAGGCTTACATTGCTGCCGCATCGTTGATTTTTTTCGCTAGCCAGCCGGAGACAAATCCACCGTTGCGGCCCTCGCCACCCTACCGCCCTTGTGCCACTCCCACGCCAACGCCGGGGCCCTCGCCGGCTCGTTGGCCCCGTGTCGCTCAACCGTCGTGGCTCTTGTCACCCCGGGCCCTCTGCGCCGCCGAGATCGCTTCCCCCGGGGCCAATGAGGAGGGAAAAGAGGGCCGCTGGAGCTGGAGGGCCCGGTGGGGTAGAGGAAGATGGAGACGAAGGTAGGAGGAGAGGTCTGGGAAAAAAAAGTAACTTTGGATAAGGACATAAGTTAAAATAAAACAAGGGCTGATACGAAAATTGACAAGGACTGAACCGCAAAATACCTGTGGGCCCATCAAAGCTAATACTCCGTAGCCCGTATTGTGTGAGAATGTCTTCCACGGTGGCTTTAAAGTTTAAACCATGTGAGATGTGACACACTGACCCATTTTTCCCCACCTTTTCCCTCAGCAGCGGCGGCCACTCGCGAGTTTTTTCGCTGGAAATTAATGGTGTGGTGGTGGCAAACTGGCAATGGCATGTCCGGTTGCCCCGGTGGAGTCGCGTGGCTGCGCTGCGCCCACAGCCCACAGCCCACAGCGATGGCAAGCAGCTCGGCAGCTGGTGAAGGTGAGGAGGTCACTGTACGTTATGGATGTTGGATTGCCATGGCAACCACGCACCAGCAGCGGTCACATGGTCTGGCTCTGATCGTACCAAGGATCCTATGCTTCCGGAGCTGGTTAAGGCTAGCTACTCGCGTTCAGATCTCGCTGCGTCTGCTTGTGTGGACCGGCGTCAGGGGCTACAAGGGACAGTAACCAGGGCCGGTCCTGCCCCTGAACCCAAGCGGTGTCCAAATACAAGAACTCACATTTCTACGTTACGTGTAATAAGTATATTACTGTTATCACGCTTGCTTGCTTGCGTCCCGGCCGCCGTTTGCTGCGTGGAGAGGGCCAAGCCAACCAGTTGAGGCGTGCAGTGAGACGTACGCACCAGCAGCCAGCAGCTGCCAACCAACGGCGCTTGCTTTGCATCGACGCATGTGAGCTGCTGCTGGTGGTCTGCTCGTCACGGGAAACCAACCATTTGCTACATGGCCGTGGCCTCTCCAAGTCCAAAGGCTGCAGATTTGGCGATCGATCGCACGGCTCTCGCAAGAGAAACGATGCCTGAACTAAACAACACGCAAAGGCAGGAGGAGCAGGACGGTGTTGAAGTGGCGGAGTGGCCACCTTTCACTGGCTCACCGGTCACCGCGGCGGCGCGGCGGTTTTTTCCTTGTGCCAACTGCCCATGCAGGGCTAGTTTGGTACGCCGAAATCCCTATTCCCGTGAAATATATATATATACTGTGTAGTCGAGTTCTAATCGTCTTGTTCGTAATAACTGCTCTATCTGTGATATAAAGACTTGATTTTGTGTGT
>KE371759.1:572873-588280 GCA_000418225.1 Zizania latifolia | reverse complement strand
CTAATCCGTTAGCTTATTTTTAAGCTATACATATGTTTCATGCCAATGCAAATTAATCTCTATTTTGAAATAACCAATACATCATATTCTTTGATGTTGACTATATACGAATAGTACTCACATACTATAGTAGGATCTACACTCTGCCTCATGCATAATGATTATCCTCAAAATACATATACATTTGAATTTTGGATAAAGGTCTACACTTTTTGAGGTGATTACCACAAGTCCATTTTCAAGTTTGGTATGCATAAGGTGATACATTTATATTGCTAGGGGATTTACACCTTATTATTTATATGGTGATTATCTCCCATGAGCATACTCAATTTATATTCAGATTCAATTAGACTTATACTAATTTATGAGATTACCTTATTCATCTCCTAAAATTGGTCATACACAAGGTAATACATATGTATTACTGTGGGAACTTTACTATGTTTTACATAGTCATATTTCTCAACGTGCGTATCCAATTTGAAAATGAATTTTTAAAGGGTCTACTCTATATTAGTAAATTGCTTTCTTATAGTTATTTCAAATTTACGAAACTATAATATGTTTGAATTCAAGTTTCCTTGATTTCACATATTCTAATACAATTTGCTAAAAAATTCAAAATAATGGCATCAAGATGTAAGCTCAACGACCTGAAAAGAGTTTGAGCATCTCACTCTTGATGGATCTAATTTTTCTACATTAGCTATGGACATCAAAGTGAGTCTATCAACTCACGGATTTTTTTAACGCTCTCACTGAATATAATCCAGATAATGAGCTTATTTTAGATACATACATATTTGGAGCCTTATACATTATAAGGAACCATATTCACCTAGACCTCAAGTCTGAATAGGCGTCGAAATAAAATCCACATAAAATATGGTTATAACGAAGCATAAAGAGATGCCACAAGCCATGTGGACACTTCAACAAAATGAAGATCATTTCTTAATCCAATTATGACAACAATGTAGTCAAAATAATCATACTTCTAAGAAATACAAAGCCCTAGACAATTGGTGAATATGTATCTTATCCGTGGGACATGGACACACTACTAAAGAGAGAAAATATGAAGCATACTTCATCTCCCATATGTATGATGTAAGTGGTTTGAACTCCAACATGGGACTAACTATACATCAGGGGGAGAATCTCTCGGACAATAACATGATCGTGGAACATACCACCAACGATCTATATTGAGACTTTAATTAGGATCCATAAAAATATATATTTAGATACTACGCTATCTATCTATTTATGAGAGATAATTTATATTAAAGATAAGAAATTATCATAAATTGGTTCTAATAAACACCATTGGTACATAATAAATATGCAAAGATTCTATATATTTGATAGAATTTTCATACAAAAATTCTTACATATAGACTCTACGGGAATTGATACAATAAGGGAAGAGATGCATTTTGTGGACAATGGTACCACAAACTATATACTTAGTGAAACAAAATATTCCTAAGGTCTCACCAAAAGACAAGGAAATATTTTAACAATCGCATGACGCGATGCAATAATTGTTGGCCCAAATAATACCATAATTACTCTACCTATGAGTACTCAAGTTATAATCTAGTATATAATAAATTATCTAGATTCAACTTGTACTTCACTAAGTTATAAAGATATCCGTTAAAATGGTTTCCATATCGAAACCCATAAAGAAAACAATAAAGAGGATTTCTCCTCTTTATCAAAGATAACGGATATAATAAAGTGATACTTCAATAAGTATCCTCTCTCCTATATGATTGTACTACATATTCATCAAACCCATACCACATGTTGCATATCAAGCAATTTTTTTAGAAGCCAATGCATTCTAAACTAGGCATTATCGCCTTGATCATCCTAACATTGGATGATGTGATTTTTTTACTAGCGATTCTATTGGTTATAATTTAAATAATACTGTATTTCCTAAATTATTAAATTTTATGTGCACCGCATGTGTCATAGGGAAAATAATTCTAAGGCCATCAAATTAAAAGTTCATCTAAAATCACTCAAATTTCTTGAACACATTCAAGAAGACATACATGGTACTATACAACCATTTATCAGTCTATTCCAATATTTCATGGTTTTAATAGATTCATCTACTATATGATCTCATGTGTGTCAATTATACACATGAAACCATGTATTTGCCATAATTATGGCAAAATTTATTGGTTGTGAACTCATTACTTAGAACATCAAATTCAATCAATTCGGTGGACAACGCTATAAAATTTTTCTTGCGTGCCTTCAATTATTATTGTAAGGCCCTAGGAATTCAAATAATTTTGTCCTATATGTTCACACTTAAAATGGCCAAATATAATATTTAATAAAGAGGATTAAGCATATTACTAGACCATCATTACAGAATTGCAATTTACCAACTTAATATTGGGTCATATAGTTTTACATGCTGCATAATTGATTCAATTACAACTAACTAAATATCAAACTTCCCCTCTACAAATAGTACGTGAAAATCCACTAAGTATTTCTCATCTGCGTAAGTTTGGTTGCGCTGCAAACACACCATTCTCATCACCACAACATACATCAATGGGTCTACACATGAATTTGGGATCTATATTGAGATACCAATATCCGTCAATCACAATATATCTCAAACCCCTCTCAAGGGGATCTATTTATGGCCTAGTATACCTATATTTAATGAGGTACATTTCCAGACATTAGGGGGAGAATTCAAGTACCAATAAGAATGCCAGGAAATCAATTATAATGTCCAAAGACATTGTCACATTGATACCTCAAATCCACGTACTCATAAATTTGAAATTCAAATTCAAAAAATTATTAATTTACAACACATTGCAAATTACCTGCCAAATACATTTACCAATGACAAAAATGTCACAGAATCCTATCACCTTGCTAGGAATATACCAGAAAGAATAGAGGTACCAAATAAAACTATTCAACTCCCTAATCAAACTGATAAAGGGAGAAGTACGGTTACCTACAAGTGTGTAGCTTCTTGCAAGCATAAAGGAACCCTTTGAACCAAAGGTCCAATCATAAATTGAGACCAATTTTAAGGGTAATACTTCTCGTAGACGTACGAGAAAATAGAAGGATAAACTTCTAAACTAGTAAATGCAACTCAACCTAGCGTTGAGAAACACCAAGTGGATTAACCACATCCACCTCCTACATCAACAGTGCACTCAACATCTGATGCTGGGACGTCGGAACACCGTGACGGTCTTATATTGGGAAATACTAAACCGTCAACTAAGGTTTAAGAGATTTCACCAATTATCTTGAGTCTGGAGAAACATATAATCAAAAGACTACGTTTGTCGACACATAATTCTCTGCATCAATTACTGAAAACCTCTAAAAGATCTAGATCCTGAATCCATGGTCAAGTGCAAAAGCGCACTCGGACTGGAACATATAAAAGAGGTAATTCAAGCAGAGTTAGTCTCGCTCACAAAAGAAAGGTATTATCATCAGTAATACCTACACCTCCGAAACCTTCCCTGTGGGTTTCAAATATGTTTTCATCCGAAAACGGAATGAAAACCATAATGTGGTGAGACATAAGGTGAGGCTCGTAGCATAAGGGTTCACGCAGAGACCTGACATTGATTTCAATCAAACATTCTCTCCAGAAATAAGTGAAATCACTTTTCGATATATTATATCTTTGGCAATATAAGAATCATCTATCTAAATAGTTGATGGACGTAGTGACTAATCCCTATGAGTCACTTGATTCGGACATAAAGGTTCCCAATGGAATCCAAATTCCGAATTCAAAATATTAATCGCAGCATATATTATGTAAAACTCAATAAGTCATTACATGGCTTCAAAACAGTCGGATAGAACTTGGTACAACTGACTCAATGAGTTCCTTATATAGAAGGCTACTCAAATAACAATGATTGTCCATGTGTATTTATCAAGAATTCTTAACGGGATTTTGCATTATATCTATGTATGTTGACATCATCAACAACATTAATGATATCGATGAAGCATGCAATCATTTGATGACGGAATTCGAGACAAAGGATTTGGTCAAAACCAAAATTTGTTTAGGCCTACGACTTAAACATCTTCCCTCGAATATTTTAATACACTAAACCGCCTATATCCAGAAAACACCTATGGTCATTTGATCTCTACATTTAGAGAAAGATCAATTTAGACCTTAGAAAGAGATACAAGGACCGGAGGTTCCATATCTCAACATTGTTGGAACACTTGCGTAATTTTTTTTCCAAAGCGCCAAAGATCTTGATATTTTCTTTCAATAATAAAGAAATTAAGATTCAAATTATTTGATATACAGATACTGGCTACTTATTAGATCCCCATAAGCCAGATCTCAAACAAGGTTTCGTGTTCTTACATAGTGGGATAGCCATCTCATGGAAGTTTACCCAGTAAACTCTAATGGCTACATCCACTAATCATTCTAAAATAATTTTATTATATGAAGCATCACATGAATGTGTACGGCTTCGTAGAATGATAAAACCACATATAAAATCTTGTGATATTGGTTCCATTGAATCACCAACCATTATCTATGAAGATAATATTACTTGTGTATCACAAATGTAGACATGTTACATAAAGAGCAATATCACAAAACACATTGCTCCTAAATTATTTTACCCGTGTGAATTACAACAAAACGTGAAAATAAATATCTTGCAAATTAAATCATGTGATAACTTCGTTGATTTATTCATAAAGTCCTTACCAACATCAACATTTCAAAAATGTATTCATGAAATTGGTATGAGACAATTGCATGATTTTCAAGCATTAGGGAGAGTATCTCCTTAAAGGTTTAACCTGTACATACATTATATTATACTCTTTTCTTTTATGAGTTTTATATACTTTCTCATAAAAGTTTTTAATGAGGTAATATCTACACAAGATCATATATACCATATTCCTATTTTTCCCTAAAAGGGTTTTTATAAGGAATATATATAAGGTATATTAGCAATTCCAAAATCCACTTATAACTTTTTCATAGAAAGGTTTTATTATAAGTGCAAATCATAAGTTGTATCATTTTCTCTTTATTTTTCCTACAGGGTTTTAAAGGAGTTTTAACAACATATCATATGTATTCTCTCTTATTTTTTCCACGAGGTTTTTTGGAGAAATATTCAAATAAGGTTCAGGGGAAGAATCCTCTCACAGTATGCCTTATTAAAACATGATATTGTTCTTTTCTTTTTATGAGTTTTTTCTCTTCAAGGTTTCTCATATAAAGTTTTTAACGAGACAATATTAAACACCAGTATATGTCATATTTCTAGTTTTCCCCATTGGTGTTTTAGAGAAATATCAAAGACATAATTACTCCTTAAACTCTTCAGAGTATATGATTGAGCAATAACTCTACATATTATTCCTCATATTTTTTCCATAGAGTTTTTGAAGGAATAATACATGCATTAATCTTTATAATAGACTCGATTAAGGGGGAGCGTTGGAGTTAATCTCCTCCTAATCAAGCCGAACAAAGCGACGCATGCGCTGGAGCGACGCGACTATTGGCGAAGCAACACGATGGCTGGCCGAGCGACGCGCCTGCTCGCCGTCGCACCTGCTGGCCAAGCACCCCGCGCAGCATTGGCCATCCGAAATTACATGGGCCTATCTACCATCCACCATAAGCACACTCCCCACTCCAATTCTCACAAAAGAAACGCACCACCTTCCCACCACTACGCCAAATCATTGATCTGTGCACTACCACCTCCCTCAAGAGTATCTTGGTTGTCCATCTTCCATCTAACGGTGCAAACACCACATCATGCTAACATATAGGATTGAGTGTACTAATGTAGTATAGAGCAGTAGGCAAAACTTTGGATTGGTTTTTTCCTGTTCCTTGTGAGGAGGTGATGGCTCAGTTTTTATAGCAAAATCAGGGTGTTTGTATGATCTCCATAACTCGTAACTGAACTTGATAAGTCACGTGTAATTGATTTGAATATATATACTACCCTCCAAAATAGCAAATGAAAACTGCATTTGCGCAGTGCAAGCAATTGAGCTAATTTTGGTGGACATTTTGCTCGTGCGAGACGAGCATGTGTTCATGTAGTTCTCTCTTGCACGTAATGCTCAAGTGGCTAGGAGAATACTAACTCTAAAGTAATCACACTCTCCTAGAACTAGAAATAGTAAGATGGTACTAAAGTTTAAATACATGCTTTCTATAAGGTGTAGTTTTGATATTTTTTAGGAATTAATTATTCTACATATACGAGCTTTAGACCCACAGATTCCAACACCTACAACTAAAATGATGTGCATATTGGTCACATTGTTTAACTCTACTACCGTTACCACATCTCTTTCCTTCGCGCTACCTCCATAAATCAGTAGTCTAGCTTTCTAATTTCATTGTGGTAAGAACTAAGAATAATATCCACATAAGATAAAGTTAAGATAAAACCATATATATGAAGGCTACATGCCGATAAATGCAGGGAAATTTCTGAAACTATACGAATAATTTTGCATGAACGTATATATTACAGATCAGCAAATGCTGGGAAAAATATGTAATATATTATAACGGGAACACAACTGACCGAATAAATTTTATGTATGGCATATGAAGATGCATGCCAAGGATGGAGTAAATCAGATTGAAGAATTATATATGTGCACTTCAAACAAACGACGTCCATATATACATGGGATTTTCTGAATAATTCAAAGTACGTAAGAGGCAACATATGTGCAAATACGTAGTTTGAAGTTTGAACTATGTTCCCGTTTCCAAGTGAAAAAAAAACTTAAAACAATAATCTGAGTCGAATCACAAGACTTTGTGACCCTAAAGAAAATTCCAAGCCAAAAGCATATATGATTTCACCGTACTGCAGTTGTTTCAAACAATTCATGCATACATGACATACATGTAAGACGTTTTCTGGAATTGAAGAGTTCTAATTATATAAAAGTACGGAGCAACGACGACATATATAGAGTTTTGCATGGATTTAAGAAACACAATAATATCCAACATGAGTAAGGAATGATGTATTCCCAATGCTATAGCTTAATATTGTTCTGGAGATCGATCGATGTGATAAGTTATCTGAAGTGACAGATGATCATCTGTGCGATCTGGATAAAAAAACTCTGCTTGGTCTGTTTCTTCGCTTTGTTGAAGTAGTAGTGGTCTTTTTGCCCGTTGGTTTTGGTATGTCATGCAGCTCCAGAACTTGCACGCATCGCTTCTTTTTCTCTGAATGAATAAAAGAGCAAACACAACTAGTGTTAATTTATGCCATTATTGTCACCAGCAATAACACGAGAATATATATATAAAGCAAGTAGTCAACGGAGTACTGACCGTTGACAGCTTCCTGGTAAGCTACATTCAGCTTGCGCTTCGTCTCCTCTAGCCCCAAATCAGTCAAGTAGACATTTTTCTTGCCCATACCGCCTACCTTGCGATCTTCTGATGCCTGTGTTTGCGTCCCCATCTTGTAAAACCAAATCATTCAAGAGTTTATTAGCCCTTAAAATACTAAAGCATAACATACTCCCTCTGTTCCATACATATTACAAATCGTATGATTTTTTTTACAAATCAAACTTCAATAATTTTGTTCGGTATTATAGAAAATTATACTAACTATTATAAAATTAATTATATCAGTTCCATTAAATCTATCACAAAACATGTCTCAGTAGTATATTTATTCGATATCATAGATGCTAATTTTTTTTTAATTTGATCAAAGATAAACAACTTTAAATAAAAAATGTTATATAATTTATAATACGAAACAGAAAGAGTATTAGTGATCATGCATGAGATATAGACTTACCGTCGCAGGGGTGG
Organism: Zizania latifolia; assembly: GCA_000418225.1. NCBI lineage: Eukaryota > Viridiplantae > Streptophyta > Magnoliopsida > Poales > Poaceae > Zizania > Zizania latifolia. Next base: position 580,380 of record KE371759.1, on the reverse strand, counting down.
ACACCGGCTTTCTCACATTAATAATAGTCAACTTCCTTTTTGTTGGCAAATCCTGCCTGTTGTGCAGTTTGTTTTCATCATCTTTTGTCAAAGGTTGTAGAGCCTCAGTCTGTTGTTTCGGAGAAACATGCGCATCCGGTGCTGCGTTTGAAATCCTTGTGCCATTGTTTTGGCTATCACACAATGCATTACCATTGCTTTCAACTCCAGGCATCACATCTGTTACATGATATAGTACAGTAATAATATTAGTAAGCATCAATGAACTGAACATACACTTTTAATTACAAATGTTCAAGATCACTGTCGTTGTACTTACTTCCATCATCATCTAATCCAAGTAATAGCTTCATGTCACGGCAATACAAAACAAGTAAAGCAACAAAACGTTAGTTAGCTTCATTTCAAGAGAAACAACAATATATAACTATAGCTACTTAGCTGTTAGCTGGTAGAAATGAAGCTACATGTAATTAAGGGTATGTTTGGTTAGAGAGCAGAGTAGGATGGGATACTTTCATCCAATTTTTTAAGGATGTGATGACTCGATCTATTCTAGTTTTTAGAGATGTAATGACTATTCCATTTTAGGACCTTAGGTACATTATCACCATCATGTCTCGAGTAGGAAAACTACATTCCATCAATTTCATGAGATCATGATCTGATCCAAAATCTAGAAGAATATTCTTCTATGATAGCCACTCCATCTTATCTACCAAACATATCACACAAACCAAACACATCCTAATTATACCTCAGAGACATGCTCCATGGCAGCAGATTGGGTAAGCAGGAATGCTCCCACATCCATAGGTGGAATAGGAAGCCCAAAGTCATCTTCCACAGTATATTGATTCAACAAGCCTTCTGCTGCAGATGGATTTAACATGTTTGAAGATGTATCTACAAATTACATGTGCAACATTAGTTAACTACAATGTTGTGTGTAGACATAATATATAATGGTTTATATATAACATGATCAAGAAGTTAACATATTGCACGTACAAGATATATAACTATTGAACCTACCTGATTTATTGCTTGCAATTGTGGTAGACATAGCATTGACCCAGTCACCGGCTACCCCTTTCCAGCCACTGAAACACAGGAAATATGCAACAAGCAATTTCTTAGATAATAGATATTATTTACATCTCCGCCCTCTACATTGTGCGTACCACTGCAGAAGCCATCATCAGGGTTGGGTCAAAATTACCATCAGAGACAGGTTTTGAATCACCACTAATTAGTCGGAACTAATAGTCTAATAAAAAAATCAACCGATGTAACGTTTCTAAAATCAAATAGATTCTAACACATAATTTGATCTAGGTACTATGTTATCTAAAGTGGAATAAAAGATAATAGAAAACTTTAGTATACACCACCTTAGCCTATGACCATATAAATTCTAGGAAAAAGTTAGCACAGTTGCAACACATGAACAATTAATCTAGAGCTTGCAAAACATCTCCATTTCTATAGAAGGGAGCACCCAAGTGGAATCACAAAATCAGTGGACATATATAACTAAAATATTTTTTACTACTGTTGAGAGGGGTGTGTGTGTGTGTGTGTGTGTGTATTGACAATATAATCTATGCAGTAAGATACCTCTATATCTACATCTCATCACATTCCAACAGCTGTAAGAATACAGAAACCTGATGGTGGAATGAGAAGGTTAACAAACAATTACCTCCACACACCACTAGGTTTGCATTGCCCTATTCACCGCTTATAATTATGCTAATTAATATATACTTGCCCACAACCTCTGGTTTTTATTTTTCCTATGGCGCAATGACCTGTAGCCATTCTGTTCTTGACAATGACATAACATAACGCAGTGGGGGACATAGGATTTTGATGATGGGTGCAACATATATAATACAACAGAAAATGACTTAACGATGAAAATAAACTCAATCAATAATGAGTACTTACTTTAGGCATGTATATAACAAGACAATGTATATGATAATCGCAACGCTAGTCAATTAACATAATTTCTAGTGAACAATGGAAAAGTGAACAAAAGTTATAATATGACATTGTGATTGTATGGTTGTATCACACGTAAAACATTGGATCTAGAAGTATATTATATCATTGAATTATATTCATAAACAACTACATAAAGAAAAGAGAAACATAGTTATATCTCACTACAATTACAAAACTAACGGAAATATGTAATCGATATTTTCAGGTTCTATATACTTACTTGTTGTCTATTTTCTCAAAAAATAATACAATATGTTATAACTTGACTCAACAGGATTTATTTCATTGAAAATAAGATATCATATCTTCATCACGATCTTGACTTCAGCTATCATATTAGGCTAGATTGGATTTATATATTTAAAGATCTAGTAATTATTCTAACTTAACTAACCAATATATATAGGTCGACCTATAGCGACGGGTATTTACCCGTCACTAATGATCAGTCTTTGCTGGTGTGATAAGAGTGACAGGATATATACCCTGATAGCCCTGATTACCCGTCACTTGAGACGGTTTCTATGGTAGTGACTGATTTTTTTGCAAAACAAATTGAGGGTACAAGTATACCCCATGACCCATGCATGCTAGGCCGCCCTGACATAACGAACTAGCCCTAAACACAGATGGAACTAATTACAAACTAAGTATATAGGAGTGCAGCGAACTTACTCGGTGAGAGTGCTCACAAGCTTGCAGATGTTCGGCGACCTGTGTTTTTTCAGTTGAGCAACAGCACTTAAAATCTCAGTACTCTGCAACCAAAAGGAAAACTTTAGCCCAAATCTATAGATACTGGCATATATATATATGGAGCAACAAAACAAAATGCACAAGATCTTGATGCCATATGATCACAGTAACCACACTGCTTTAATTCTGAAAATCGGTTCATTTCGTTGCACTACGTACCTTGAGCTTCTCCACGGACAGACGCATCAGCTGCAGCCTCCTCAGACAGTCGAACAAGGTGTCAACCGACTGCGATGATCACAGAAATGAAGAGATGATCCGTCAGAGATTGATTCTAAGAACATCGAGATGCTGCTAAATTAATGCAGCATGCATTGGATTGATAAAAATGTTTTCTCTTTTGTTGATCAAGTGATGTGAACAAGTTGGATTACCATCTCCTTGTAGTTCATGAGGACGTCCTTGATGCGGAGCACCTCATTGATCTGCTCGGATTCCTCCTCGATCTCGACTGCGAGCGTCTGTACCATCTCGGCCATATGCTGATCGATCAGGGAGGGCGCCTCGTCGTCGACGGCGGCGGCGGCGGCGGCGTTGTCGCCATTACCACTGTCGTGGAAAGGACCGCCGCCGTTGTCGCTGGCTGCCAAGTCGGGAACGAACTCACCTTCTTTGAGTTCGACGTCGATGTCATCCTCAGTCTTCTGACCCCGTGCTTCCGCGGCGGCGGCGCATCTGGCCTCCTTGCTCTTCTTCTCTGACTTGCGCCGCGCGCCGCCGAGGCGGCTCAGCTGAAGCTGCCCCCCTGCTGCTGCAGCAGCAGCAGCAGCAGCATTGCTGGGGTTGCCTGCGAGCGACGGCACCCTCGTGACGGCGAATAGCAGCTGGAGGATGTCGTCGCGGCGTCGGCGCAGTTTCTTCGGCGAGTCGGCGCCGGCGATGAGGATGGCGTTGTCGATCACGTCATAGATGTCGGCGCCGCGGAACAGCTTGCGCCACTTGTCCAGGTCGGCGCCCTCCATTTTGACCTTAGTCCTCTTCACCCGCCCCGAGACGGCCGAGCTCCGGCGGCCGATTTTATCACCCCCGGCGGACCCGGTTGCTTGTACGCCAGCAAGCGAAAGATCCATTCTTTTGTCCTTCGCCATGCTTGCAGTCGCAGCTTTCTCTCCCTTCCTACTACCCCCTTGCCCTACCCGGATGATCTCCTCAAAACCCTACCCTGCAAAATCAAGAACCAGATGATGATCTACCCCAAAAAATCAAGATCAAACGAGTCACAGGCTCACAGCAGCAAGAACAGACGGGAAAAAACAAGATCAGCAGCAAACCTGTGGGCTTTGGATCTCTCCCCGCTCACGTTGGTCTCGCGCGCTGGTGAGAGAGTGTGCAGTGCAGTGAGACTAGCAGCAGCAGTAGACCTCCACACCAAACCAAAACCTGAAAACGGAACGAGGAAGACGAAGGTTAGAAAAAGTATGGAAGCTAGCGGAAAAGAATAACGGCGCGTGGCGGATGGAGACACGTACGCGCGCGGGTCGTCAGTCGTCACGAGGAAATCTCCATACCTGAACCTGACGACGGCGCGGCGACGACGGAGAGAAGCGGCAAGCTAGCTAGCCGAGGAGACGACGAAGACGGCGACCTCAGTCCTGCTCTCGCTGCACTCACAAGTAGCCAAATGGAACGCCGGGCGATCCAGAGCTGGCTAGATAGAGATTCCCAGCCCGGCAAGAGGAACCAATCGAGAGATGGAAACGCGCCGCCGCCGGTGTGAGAATTCGATTTGGTCGAATTGCCAAGCGAGTTGCGCCTTTGGCTAGCTTGCAGTCTCTGCTGGCGAGATGAGGCCTGAATTGATTGCTGCCATTAACGCGGCTTCATATATTCGCTTCCCTGCTTGCTGCATTTTTGGCTACTTCTGCATGGATGGCAAGGGGTTTCGGGTTTAGGGACATTATCACTTTAGCCCCTGATGTTTTTTCTATTTGTACGGTAAGAGGTATTGCTACTTCACGGTTAAGTCCCTGTGCTTCTGAGATTTTTTTAGTACGGTAAGGAGCTTTAATTTGTAACACCTTCACGGAATTTTAGTTCATGGCTTCTGCCCCCTTAGACTGCTGTAATAGGATTTTTTCAAGTTAGTTGGGTGTGTAATATGGAATGGAATGATGTGGACTTATTTCTTTGATAATTTTCCCACGCAATAGTCAATAAACATTACTTCAGAAAGAGAAAAGTTAGCGCATCTTTTGATTTGTAACCGTTCATGACACATTTAAGATAATGGTATTGCGGTGTGATAGTTATGAAGAGGTTGTTTATGTACTGTCATATGGCTAATAGTTTATACTCTGACTGTTTTTATCATGTTGTGCTGAGTCAACTACGTAATAATCCTTATATAGCAACATTCAAACACATCCATCCAAAAGTACATATACAATAAAAATGTGACATTCTTATTTGTCGGCGCACGTTGTACATTTAAGATAACGACCAATCATCAACGACGATTTGTATCATTTTGCTATAGCTGTTATAGAGAAGATGGTCCACACACACGTGCAATAATTTATATAGTACATCTAATATCGTATTTTTCTCACCCACTCTTTTTTCCAATCGAGGTCATCTCTCCCATGTTTTTTATGTTTGTGAAGGGACTAAAATACTCATTACCTTCATCTTCACTCTTACCTTTGTTCTTATTATATAATAGACACAAACGAAGTCTCTATACAATATTGCACCTATAGTACTATACACTGACATATAAGTCCTACTTACTTTGAAACACATATATAGGTCTATAATACTGCATATGTAGTAACACAGATGATCTATTTCCAATAGGCACCTCGAGTTGACAGTGTTGGCATGAAAACAAATATATGACACTCCCACTGTAACTACCCAATTCACAATTGACTATATAGTTTACCACAAAATGTCCTAGATAGAAAAACACCTATAATATTACAGAAATCTACCATAAACAATTATGCTACTGTATGGGGGTGAAGATGCAAAGTTTTCTTACACAGCATTCTTTCTATCAAAACTACATAATTAATTCCTGTGAGGTGCTGTATGCAAATCTCTCATCTCTCGGTTCAATGCACAAGTCCTGGTTATGCCTATCTTTCTGCTATATATATCTTGGCCCCTTCATAATTGGAATTATATTATGAGCATGCAGAATCTGTAAAATCCGGAGAAACTGACCTTTTAATTTCCCAAGTAGGCACATATTTAGTCCATTAATTTGAATTCTTTTACAGCCGCACAGGTTTCCTTGATTACTTCCAGTTTTGTTAAATGGAACGGAAAATTAAAATCCATAGCAGGAAGCACATAACACGGCTTTACACAGGATAAGGAATTGAAACAGAAGAGTTTTTGACTGAATGTATGTGTTTTTCCACTGGGTTAATTCCTTCCAGTTTTGGCTGAAAACTGTGTTTTCCACCGGGTTAATTCCTTCCAAGTTTAATCGATTTGGAAAATTCTGAGCGCGGCCGGCTGGTTTGAACTGTATACTGTAATTCGACAGGTTACATCGACGACTATGAGACAGTTAGCGATAATCGATCTGTTTACTAATTTCACCGTTTCAGTATTGTTAACTAAATCGGTTACTGTTAACCACTAGCTTAAAATCATAGTTATTAAATCGGTAACCTTAGTTTTGTTAATCTGGTTAGCAACCAACGATAAAGATATCATCACATGTTAGGGTGCACCAGCCGCTGCAAAATTTTATAAGGTCAGTGTGGCAGGAGACTACTAGTTCAGATAGGAATAAAAATATGTATTGTTTGTTTTTAAAAGTGGTTATATGTTTTTCTCAAATTTCTGTGACAATTTACGCATGGAACATTTGGCTGTATGCACCCTATTGATACCGGTAGTTCGTCACTTCTCTTGAAAATAAACACATATAACGTTCTAACAACTCGTCCCATGTCGTACCTCTCTAGCATTAAATGTACATCATTGTATTATTATTATTTTAAAAATTGTCGAAGACGTTCAATGTTCCGTTTGAAATTCAAACATGTAAATTATACTCACTCCGTCCCATAATAATGAAATCTACGATCAGATTTAATATTTCATAGCATCATTTAAATTCGTTGTACTATAAAATATTAAATTTGATTTTAAGTTATAATATTATGGGATGGATGGAGTAATATGTATCAATCAAATAATTGAAGGGTTGTCTAAAAATAAACGTATTCTTAATGCTCGATTTGGGTCTCTAAAACAAGCATAGATCGAATAATTGATGTGGGCTTAACCCAGTTCATTTGCTTTCTTGCCAAATAAAAGTAGAAAGTTTGTATTACCTCTGTCAACTATAGCGTGACTCTGATTTGATTCCCTCAACCACAAAATCAGTCACAAAGACTTTCTTAATTGTTAAAACCAGTTCATGTGTTAACTCCTTTGAAGATTTGCGCATTAGCGGTTTTGGCCAATATGGCATAACTCCTTGGACGATTTGCGCAACAGCGATTTTAGCCAATATTGCACACTGACTTAATCCACGATGCCACCTCACTGACAAGCCCCTTTTGCCTCAGACCGGATGGCCATCGGTCTTGTTCTCACTTCCTACGCGTGAGAGCCCTAGCCGGTGCCCTTCGGATCTCCTGCCTCTCCCCTCCGTGCATCTCTGCCACTCACCGCTAAGCGTGCATCCTTGAGTCGCATCGTCATTGGCTGCTCTACGGTGGGACCCTCCGTGTGCATCGTCGCCATCGTCATGTGTCCGTTCCTCCCTTTCCGC
>KE371759.1:554752-564819 GCA_000418225.1 Zizania latifolia | reverse complement strand
CGATGGTGCTGAAGTCGCAGATGAACTTCCGGTAGTAGCTGGCGAGACCCAAGAAGCCGCGTAGGCCCCGTGCCGAGCAGGGCACCAGCCATGATGTGATGGCGTCCACCTTATCGCTGTCCATAGCGACGTCGTCCGCGGAAATGACGTGGCCGAGGTAGGTGACTGAGATCACCCCGAAGGAGCACTTCGACCGCTTGAGGTGGAGGTGGTGTGCCCGAAGTGCGTCAAGGACGAGGCGGACGTGCTGCAGATGTTTGGCCCACGACTAGCTATAAATGAGTATATCGTCGAAGAACACCAAGACGAACCTGCGTAGGAAGGGTCGGAGCACGTCTTTCATCAAGGCCTGAAAGGTTGCCGGGGCGTTGGAGAGGCCGAACGGCATGACGAGGAACTCTAAGTGGCCATGGTGAGTGCAAAAAGCCGTTTTTTCGATGCCCGCCGGGTGCATCCGCACCTGATGGTACACTGAACGGAGGTCGAGCTTGGTAAAGAACCGCGCGCCATGGAGTTCGTCGAGGAGCTCATCGACCACTGGGATCGGGAACTTATCCTTAGACGTCTTGTCGTTGAGGGCGCGGTAGTCGATGCAGAACCGCCAAGAGTTGTCGGCCTTTCGCACCAGGAGGACCGGCGCGGAAAATGGCGACGTGCTAGGCCGAATGATCCCTTGGACGAGCATGGTGGTGCACTGTCGCTCGAGCTCGTCCTTCTAGAGCTACGGGTAACGGTATGGCCGAACGACCACTGGTGCAGTACCCGGCAGAAGGTAGATGCGGTGGTCGTAGTGTCGTGCCGGGGGTAGACCATGGGGCTCCGTGAACACCGACTCATACTGGTGCAGCAGGCGATCCAGTAGAGGGTGGTCGGGCGCTGCAGCAACCGTGCGGAGAGCTGACTCCTAGCTGTCGACGCTGGAGAAGCCGAGTCCCGTCCATTGGATGCGCTTGGCCCCCGCCAGAACGCCATGGACAGGTTCTCGAAGTCCCACAGAATAGGCCCGAGAGTGCGCAGGAACTCAATACCGAGGACGACATCGAATCCCCTAAGGTCAATGCTGAGGCAGCTGATGACAAAATCTTCGTGGTTGATGCTGAGGGCGACGTCACGTGCTACCCCTTTGCATGAGACGCGGTCGCCATTTGCCACGGCAACACGCATAGTGGGGTGCGCGGATGTGGGCAGCTGCAGCTGGTGAAGAACCCCTGCATTGATAAAATTGTGGGTGGAGCCTGAGTCGAGGAGGGCGAGGAGGCGATGGCCGTGGATGTCGACGTAGAGATGCATCGTGTCGTTCGTACGTATGCCTGCAATGGCATGTAGTGACCACGAGCTGATCGATGCTGTCCTCGGCTGCCATATCGACAATCCCCTCTATGGTGCCCTTATCGTTGAAGTCAGAGACCTCCAGGTAAAAAAGTCGTTGGCACTTGTGGCCGCGGACGTAGGGCTCGTTGCAGTTGTAGCAAAGCCCCTAGCGGCGACGTTCTGCCAGCTCTGTCGGGGACAGGCGGCGGAAGGCACAGGTCGGGGTCGGCAGAGCCGGGACTGGAGGGCCGGACGACAGGGCCACCACCAGGCCGTGCGCACTCAGGGCGGGAGCGGCCGGTCGGGGTAGCAACGGGGCGGTCGGGGCAGGCCGTTGTGGTGCTCGAGTGCCGCGCTGCCCTGGAGCCAGTAACGTAGCCTTAGCACGGCGTTCGTACACCCGTGCCAAGTGCATTGCCGTCTGGAGGTCGTGCGGCTCTCATAGTTCGACGTCGACGCGGATGTGGTCGGGGAGCCCACCAACGAACAGTTCCGCCCTCTGCACCGGGGAGAGGTTGGGGGCGTGGCAGAGGAGTGCGTTGAAGCGGTCCAAGTAGTCCTGCACTGTAGATAGAAACGGAAGGCGGGCGAGCTCTGCCAACCTGTTTGTGCGGACGGCCGGTCCGAAACGCAGGTGACACAACTCCTTGAAACGCTCCCAGGTTGGCATGCCTTCGTCCTGCTCCAGAGCGTAGTACCAAGTCTGGGCAGCACCGACCAGATGGTACGATGCAAGCCAGACACAATCGGAGGCCAGGGTGCGTTGTCCTCGAAAGAACTGCTCACACCGATTCAGCCAATTGAGGGGGTCCTCCGAACCGTCGTAGGTGGCGAAGTCGAGCTTGTAGAAGCGCGAAACGCCGATGGTCGGCCCAGTGTCCTGTGTCGGGTGCGGCCCCAGGAACGGGGGTGGTGCGCCGGTGCCCTGCATGAGCGGTCCTGCCGGGCCGCTGAAGATGGGGGCGCTGGTGCTGGGCGCGAGTGGGGGCATGCCACCGCCCATGGTGAAGCCTGCCGAAGGCAAACCCATGGATGGGAAAGGCGAAGGGGAGTGCGGAAATTGAATCTGGTGGATTGGTATGGATGGGGGAGCGGAGGTGGGGAGGACACCTGGCAGGAACGGCGCGGTCGTGCTGATCCCAGGCGGGCCGTAGGGGGAACGAGCCTCCATGGCTGCCATGCGCGCCGAGAGGCTAGCGACAGATTGCACCAATTCTGTCATGACCTTGACCACAGCATCAGTCGCCGAGGTCGACGAGGCAGTCGTCACCGGTTGGTGCGGATCACCGTCGTCGGAACCTGGCATCTTTGATACCAGATTGGTAGGACTTATCTTCCGAGGGCGTAGATGGTAGGGATGAGGGGCTTGCTGTCGACGGTTGGTGCGTCAGCGGCGTGTGGGCGCCGTGATGGCGGGGTGAGCGGGGAAGAGAGAGACGACTGCTAGGGAAAACCCTGGACAACAAGGTTGTTGCTATGCTTGCTTTATTTCCTGACCCTTATGGGGTATTTATAATCCTAATACAATCTAATCTGATCTCTATCTTTAGAAACATAATAACTAATTTAAGGGAATAAATCTAGCCTCTAGTTGGGCCTACACCTCTCATAGTGGAGGCCGGTCCTAACATTTGTAGTTTAAAAGGAATTTTTGATCTTCTGCCCCATATTTGAGTGGAGTTTGCTCATGTCATACCCCGGGTATATGATAATCAGGTCTAGAGGCTACATGCTATAAATTCATATAGGACAAAAGAGCAAATGCAAGAAACTTATATATGACATGAGAGCAAATCTTCCTTTTTTTCCCAAAGGAGCACGATTCATGGTTCATTTTGTCGAGTTTGTTGCTGCAGTGCTGCTGCTTTGATCTGTTTGGCTACCTGCTGCCTGGTGCAACAGCCTGTAGTCCCGTGCGAAAGCTGAAGCTGCCTTGCCTCCAATGATCCTCGATGTAAACTGACTAACCACATGGAGACATTTTTCTTTTTGAAGGCTACCCACATGCACGAGAAGGTGGAAATGACACTCCAATCCCTCGGTCCTGGGCTCACAGCGACCAGGACGTTCGGGGAGAATATCTCCCGATCTGGATATTATGTGGTCAAGACTCATGAGGTTAGCAAGGTCTAAACTCAAAGGCTTCAGGGCAGCTAATCTGCAGGTAATATTAACAAACTATATAAGTCATTATTGAGTAAGAAATAAGTTTAGACATGAGAAGATTGGGCTATATTTCAGGTCAGTTACAAGATTGCTTAAGAGGGGCTAATGAAGAATCAATTATATATTCCTTCTTGGTCCCTTACTCCGTTGGGAGCTCTGTAAACTGCATGTCTAAACATATGCAAATATGCAACTAATATGTCGGTCGAACAGCCACAGAAAACCTTAAGTCAAAATTTGCCCGGAGGTTTACGTGTCCTTTTCCCTAAAAAATAGATATCAAGGGCATCTAAGTCGTGGAATCACCTGAAAACACTTGGAACTGGCAATGATTTTGTGACTGTTAAACAAGAACAAGCACACATGCATATTATAAATTAAGAGCACATTCAGCTGTAGTACTGATAAGCAACAGATGCACGGGTCAGATCACAGCTGTGCTCCATGCCTTTATATTATCCTGTACTTCATTTTCGTTCTAGGACATTCATCGAGCTGTCGAGTGCATGTTCGCCCATGCATATGGCTTTCAGTGAAACTGGTGATATATGCTTTTCTCTCTTGTCTCCAACATGATACCCAATAACCTCCCATATCTGATAAAAAATTGCAGTATTACCACTGCTCCTTGGCAGATAAATACGAGCTTAATTAGTTAATTTACATGCGTTGTTCATCGGAAATTTTCATTTTGGTCACGTACTCCTTTAGAATTCGGGAGAATGAATGGTGATATTACTCCTTGTATGTGAATACTGTGAACGACTTCCTCTGAGTGCTTGTCACTGCAGAGTTGTTTGCAAAGGACTCAGACAGAGTCGGGTAACTTGGGCTGTAGGTCTAACTCTATAGTTCTTTTGAATTTTCGTTAAAATAGTTTGAAAATATTTAAAAATAAAAAACAATTAGCTAAGACCAGTTAGCTCAGTTATAAGTATGATAAATTCTTTGCTCCACCTAGAATGATAATAGCTACAAAATTCACGAACACAGTAATCACAAAACAACTCAAACCACAAAACACTTAACTATGGTCGTCGGCAAAACTGCCATGGCTGGCTGCAAGGTGAAGACATATATAAGTGAAGAGGCGTCTCCTTCAAAAGACAAATTAGCGTTTAGTATTTTATACTGATTTCTTTTAAATAGCTAGAAATCAGTTTACCAAGTTTAACATGTTTTTCTTAGCTCGGCGTCTTACTGCATCATGTCTGATGATACGCAGGGATTAAAGTGGACTGCAGCTGATCTGATGACGCGACGCAGCATCCGAAACGGATCAATCTCCTCCGTACACACATGACCGGTGCACAAAAGTGCAGCGCTACCGACACATATCGTCGTGCCAGCGCGACACAAGACGCTCCGACCCTGCTGCTTGGACGCCAGTACGCCACGACGGGCTTTCTCCGAATACCAAAACCTCTTAGATATCTAAAAGTTCACTCCCAAGAAAATTTTAAAAATCGATACCAAAGTTTTTAAATTTTTCTTAGAGATATTTCTAAAACGATTATGCTTCATGGCATATTATTTTTTCAATCTGCTGCGAAATCTGAGTATGTTGTGCTTATTTTTTTCAATCTGTTGTGAAATTTGAAATTTGTAATCATTGCTAGATTATATTATTGACCGAATTAAGGCTAGACAATATATATTACCCAGCTGTCATATCTTGTTAAGCCGTTCTATATTTTCGCATAACAGCAATATTATTGTTTGCCACATAGTTTAAAAATAAAATTGATTTGCCAAACAAAAGGAAACATAGTTTTAAAATAAAATTGATTTGCCAAACAAAAGGAACGAGCTAAAAGCTATTACATTAACCTAATCCACCACAACACCACCAAACAGAGCCTATAAAGATCATCCACATTGTTTCCCAATGTATTCGATTAGAGCGCGAGATGAGATTGAACTGTTCCATCCCATCTCGCTCTCTATTTAGTTAGTGAATATTTCTCTAAGATATGAGATAACTCCATTTAAAATAGTCTTAGACGTAATCATTCCATTTCCACTCACGTAACTGTAGCTCGGGACAACGACGAGTCGGACCTGGGCAGAGCTCGACGGATTATGGCTAAAGGTGAGCTTGGTGCAACGTATTGTGGCACACAATCTCGGTGGCTCAATGGACTAAGATCGAAGGCGAGCTCAGTGCGACAGACTATGCGCGCGCAAGGTCAACGACTCGATAGACTATGATTGAAGGTGAGCTCGATATGGCGGATTGTGGCACGTGAGTTTAGTGGCTCGATGGGTTGTGGCCAAAGATGAGCTCGATGGATCTCAAACTGTGGCCAAATGCGAGCTCGACAGATCTCAAACTGTGGCCAAATGCGAGCTCGACGCTAGATACAAAGATTTTTCAACCAAACAAAAAATAGAACAATTTCATACTCAAATCAAACAATCATCAAAAAGAGAAATATAACCGTTTCATTCAAAAAAAAAAGATATAAGCTTTTTATCCTGCCTCTCTGTTAAACTAAACGCACCTTGAGTTAACTTTCGTTGTGCCTCACCAAAATTCAGAGGTACGGCTTACTCAGGCACCTGCGTCTCAAAGCAGAGGACGCAACAGCAGTACAGTAGTGTGCAACGGCAGTCTTGTAGTACATACAACACCACGTCCTCTTCCAAAACGCCATTATAAAATGAGGCGCCGCCACTCGCCGAGCTTAGCCTTAGCTCTCTCTCTCTCTCTCCGCCAGCCGGCTCCGGCCATCACCCTTAAAAGCGGCAGCTAATCTAGCCAGCTAGCTCACGAAAAGATAAGAGCTCGACTGAGGCAGGCCACGAGCCCACGATGCATCGCCAGAGGAGCACCGGCTTCCGCTTCTCCTCTCCGGGAGGCAACCTCTCGTTGAGCCTGCTCCTCGTCGCGGCCGCCGCCGCCGCCCTCGGCGCTGCCGTCCCGCGCGCCGCCGCGTACAAGAACTACACCGTCGGCGACGACAAGGGCTGGTACGACGGCCTCACCCTGCCCGGCGTCGACTACCAGGACTGGGCCGACGGCAAGAACTTCAGCCTCGGAGAATTCCTCAGTGAGTGTACACATGAACTGCTAGCTCCTTATATTTCCTGACTAATTCCTCTCCTTTTGTCGCCCTAGCATCTTGCATTGTGTTTCTTGTTTACATTCTGAACTCTGAAAACCTGAAACACAGTAATAATCGCATAATTAAGAACTTGATCAGCATGACAATGGAGCATAATCACTCAAAATTGAAAAGATATATACAGTTGCAAGATCGATCTGGCAACAGGCATGAGTAGGTGACTAGATGGTCCAACCTGATCTTGATTCTAGTTGTTTGCACTCCAGTTTTCCATGCTAATTGATCACCTCAACCAGCTTTGGAATCTGTTCCTCTGCATCGTCCATTGGTGGCATCACTGTCAGCATCAACTATCAAAAAAGCCGAAACAAAGCAACTTGATTTTCCTGGAATCTGAAAAGGTTATTTATCGATCACCATCTCTACGGTCATCTTTCCTGCGACCTATCATTAAACGAAAGAAGAGTTGAAGGACAGTGGCGTGGATGAGTGCATGACACGCAGCAGCATGATTTTCTTGGAATCTGAAAAGTTTCTTTATTCGCTGGATCGAACTATCCATCTATGATATGAAACGAGATGGCATCGGATCTTATTAGAACTCTAGTTAAGTGTGTTGAGACGAGAGCAGTACTAGAATGAGTGATCTCCTGTTCTAGAACGAGAGCAGTACTATGATGAGTGATCTTCTGAGAAATCCTCGTATTATATTTTCATCACATGGTCTTCAAAAAAGACCGGGCCCTGTGGACCTTTCTCTAAACAAAAAAAACTATCAATCTATGATCGTCAACTGATCATTGAGATCCAAAACCCGCAGCGCTTCTGCTCACTGCAAATGCTGAACTGGTTTCAGGGTAACGTGCCAACTGCATGTAGCTGAAGGTTGCACTAAGCACACCATCGCAATTTTAGTTGTCATCCATCTGTACAATGTTGTGACCAATCAGTACGTGCAACTAACTGTGAGTTAACAAATCAACGACTAATTAAAGTCAACTAGTTCTGTCAAATTTTAAATCTCGCAAATCTCATGCCGAAAGTTTGTATCTTTATAGCTTTTGACATGTTAAAGTCGTTGTTACTGCTTTGCGTAATTGGTTGCTGCTGCTGCTGCAGTATTCAACACGGACAAGAACCACTCGGTGGTGCAGACGCGGAACGAGACGCTGTACAAGAGCTGCGACTACAACGACTCCGGCCCGGACGACACCGTCGAGTGGTCGGCCGCGGCGCCGGAGTTCAGCAAGGACGCCGTCACCGTCGCCGTGCCGCTGCTCAAGGAGGGCGCCGAGTACTTCTTCTCCGGGAACTACGACGGAGAGCAGTGCGAGAACGGCCAACGCTTTGCCATCACTGTCGTGCACGGCCAGGGCCTCCCGCCGGACCTCCGCCCGCCGGCCGCCGAGGCACCGGGCCCCGCCGCCGACGACGCTGCCGACGCGGCGCCTGCCTTCGACTTCAGCCACCCTAAGAACGTGACAACCACCGCGGACACGTCGACCGCGCCACTGGACGACGCCGACGGCAAGCCGAGCACCGGCGGGTCGGGCCCAGGTCGGACGCTGGCCAGGCTCATCGGGCCTTGTCTGGTCGCGGCCATTGTGCTCCTTGCGGCGCAAGTGTAGTTGACACATGCACGCACATGGCGCGCTTGCTTGGCTGAGCTGCTTGCTCCGTCGCGCCTAGTTATAATCGTTCTCTTTGATCTACTTTATTTATTTGAGCTGTTGAGTAGTAGGACACGAGGAGTGTTACTCAGGTTTCCAAAACCACGGTGGTTTTGTCAGTTACCGAGGATGGCGAGATGACATATCAGTTCTGTTACTACTGTTACCGATATAGTGTGATGGGAATCGGTTCAATTATCGTAAATCCGATGTTAATACAATTATACTACTTGAGATGAGATATTTAATTGCTTCTTTACCTGTATTTTTATTCATACAATATACTCCTTCCGGTCACCAAAGCCATATATATATATATGATCCTTTATGGTTTACTTGAAGGGAATAGAAAGGACACTCTGAACATATGATGCTATGCTCTTAATTCAGTATCATGTAATTCTATATGTATGCATGTAAAAATAGAAAGAAATATTATGAGATAATACATCATCTTATTTAAATCTAAGTCGTTAGATAAAAATCAATAAACGATACACAATCATTTGATTGTACCTTAAAAATTTTCTTATATATTAGAAAAAGTTTCTTATATGTTACTGAAAATTCACGTAATCCTTTATATGTTACTCGTTTTCTTATTGACATGTGGTTTGCCACCCGCTCTCTCACTGACATGTGATCCTGAGACCTACATATCAGTAAGAGAGCGAGTAGCATAAGGAAACGAGTAAACTTTCAGTAGCATATAAAAAATTATTTTTTTTTATTACTATCGTCATATATCATATTCTCTTATTAACGAGTGTGGTGTATAAAAAAGATAAGACTTCTGCCATGTATCATATTATGAAAGATTTACTATTCGTAATCCAATTAAGACTCCTATTACCATATGCATCTTTACCTATGGGGTATATAAGAAGGATATGGACTCCAGATCCAATATCAGAACATCAAACATAAGTATAACATCCTATAAGAGGTCAAAGCGCATCTTAAGATCTCTAGAAGACAATAGGAGAATCCCTCGACTATCTTCAATCGATTAGTCTAGATCTATACACATCCATACACCCATACACCCATACAAAAAATTACAAAGATCTCCAAACATAATGTAGAGTGTCTCGTATTGAGAGTCTAAATCTATATAAATCTTTATTCCGTTGTGTGCACTATACTTATTCTTTAATCTCACCTGCTGCGCTCCACATATACATAAACACCTATCAAAATTATCCCCGATCTAAAATCCGCTGGATAAAACACCGACACTCATCTTCTTTTTCCTTTGAGAATAAAAAAAGGCACCGTCCGTCCTATATAGAGAAGACAGCCCAAACATGGTGGGCCCACAATCCAGCCCAGATTCTGTGGGCCCAAGGCCGAATGTCTCGCGCACGCGCACCGAAATCATTTAGACTTTAGGCCTCTTCGTCCCCGCATTCCCCACACTCGCCTCCCCTCCCGGTCCGCATCCGCCTCTCAGATCCACCCGCCGCCGCCGCATCTCCGCCTCCCCCCCTGCGCCCACCAGCAGATCCGGCGCCATGGAGAAGCCGAGCACGCTGCTGGTGCACTTCGACAAGGGCTCCGCCGCGATGGCGAGCGAGATCAAGGCGGATCTTGAGGGCAGCGACGTGGCCGCCAAGGTAGACGCCATGAAGCGAGCCGTCATGCTGCTCCTCAACGGGGAGACCCTCCCGCAGCTCTTCATCACCGTTGTCAGATACGTGCTCCCCTCCGAGGACCACACCGTCCAGAAGCTCCTCCTCCTCTACCTCGAGATCATCGACAAGCGGGACGCCGCCGGCCGCGTCCTCCCGGAGATGATCCTCATCTGCCAGAACCTCCGCAACAACCTGCAGCACCCCAACGAGTACATCCG
>KE371759.1:535450-546274 GCA_000418225.1 Zizania latifolia | reverse complement strand
CGCGCACCATAAAGGGAACAGCCCGCGGTACGCGCCGTGTCCGGCTGCATGCGCACCGCCACCGCGCGCCGTCGCTGCCAGGCCGGCGTGGCGGAGGGGGAGAGGCGTGAAGCACCTGCTGTGCGGAGCGGTGATGGCGACGCGGCCGCACCGAAGGGACGGCGGCGGCGCGCCTTACCGGCGCGGCCTTCTGGTCTGCTTTGGGTTTTAATGCTTGAGAAGTGTGTCCTACTTTCTGTCGTTTGTATTTACTGATATTAATACCAACACACGGGAATTATGTTCTTTTCTATGTTTTAGAAAACCCCTGATTTTGTGAATGAGAAATTGCAGAAAACCATAGATATTATGGCTTGTGGCAAACAACTTATATTACTATATGCTAAAGGATTTGTAAAACCCTACCCTTATTCAAAACTCAGCTAATTTTAGCATATGTAAAATACTATTGTTTGAAGTAACGAAGAGTTAAACCAATTATCTTATTCAGGAAGACAATAACTCGAAATTTCTCCAATCATCTTATATTTCTGCACTTTAAATAGGGTTGGCATTTTGTAAAATCTTAGAACCATAATGCTTGGCTTATGCACCATAAAGTCATAACAACGAGGGTTCTATACTACATCGACTAACACATGAGATTTTCCTGGGAATTAACTCTAAAAAGTACTGCTCAGAATTGCTTATGAAATATTACAGCCCAAGACCTGTAAATATTCTAGAATGTCACAAGGTAGCAGTACAATAACCAAAATTTAAATGGCCATAAAAAACAAACAAAGTAAGAGACTTGTTAAATTTACCTGTACTCTTTTGTGCCAAACATTCTTCCAAGCTTTGTGATTCTCCTCGGATTCTTCCAAGCTCTTGTGATTCTCCTCGGATCTTTGTACCTCCCGGCAAGTACACTGTATGAGTGATAGTTAGCTCACTTTGCAGCTACGTTAATTTTCACTGACAAAATAACTTGCCTTCTGCGGACTGCACTAACTGTTTTATATATTATAAGTTGCTTTGACTTTTTGATAAATTAATTTCTTTAAATTTAACCAATTTTATAGAAAATATAACAACAACTAAAACATACAATTGATTTTATTAAATACACTATAAAAATGTATTAATAGCGTATCTATTAATCTATTAAATACTGTAGTTGTTAATATTTTTTAAATTTAGTCAAAATTTGAAAAGTTTGCTTATAAAAAATCAAATCAAACCATTTATAACATAAAATAGAGTTGGTAGTGATGAATTAATGAAACGATTTATAATTAAATCAAACCGTGGCTGTTGGATGTAGTAGCCCCCCTCTGAACATTCGGTCTCTATCCCTGTCCAGATCAGTAGATCATCATCCCTTACGAAATCGACACTCCCGCACCGCAAGATCAGAAACAAATGGTGGAGATGAAACGAGAAAGGCGCAAGAAAGCCGACCTGCAAAAGACATGGAAACATTCCACCCAAGGCATGAAAAAAACACTGATCAGATAAAAAAAATTCAAGCATGCACAATCAGAGTTTATCCACCGACTAGGATGCCATTTCATCCACATTCAGAATCTGAAAGCACATTCAGGCAAGAAATACCAGGTTCATCCACAATCAGAGGCTGAAAACAAGTAAACAACACAGACAACAAATATCAGGCAACAGCAAATGGTTCCGTTTGGATTTTTCAAGTTCTCATATATCCCAAAGAGATCATGCTGATACGCCATTGCTCCAGGCGCGCACAACAGAAGCAGATGAATGTGCTAACACCTCACTTGCTAGTAGCTAGCATAACCTGGAAGGTTGGAACAGATTAGGTCTTTGTGAGCCAGACCTTACAAGGAGAACACTCAATATATATTCTTACGAGATAAACTGGCTTGGTAAATGTAGCTAACCTTTTTTTATTCGTCTTCATTTTGGTCACTCGATCGCATCAATGGACATCAGATGTAATAATTCAGATCCTTCATCTCACACAAATCCTCAGGCACCATCATTATATCTATCAAACATAATTAACTTGCTTGAAATAACTCGTAATATGCTAAATGTAGAGTGAGAGAAGTCTAAGAAAAAAATAACAGCTAGAAAGCAGAGAGGGATAGATGCCAAATTGTAATGTGCAATTTTTTATGTTCTGTCTATGGACAATTGTTCTCCAGATAATAATTTGAAAGCAGGTTTTTGCAATCTGCACCAAGGAATAATTATAACAGCAACGCTATATTTTATTTGGACATGTCGGTGCCCGGTACCAGTTGTTGCTTGCTCTCGTCTGAACCAATACGCGCGGTATGGCCGACAGGATCACCCACGAGCCCCGCGGCTCTGGCGCGGCCGGTGGTGCACGCTCCGCCGTCTCCTCCCCCTCCTTCGCCGGAGCACGCGACGGCCCTCCTCCTCCGTCCATGGCTGCGGCGGCCGGAGGACGCACACGACGCAGAGAGGAGATGGAAGTAGTAGCAGTGGCGGCGGTGGCGATCGATGCGGATGGGTTTTGATTTGGTTTGGCTTGTGGGCCCTAAAGAGGAGGAGGTTTGTTAGGGAATTCCGTTTGTTAGCGTGTTGGGTTTGGAGTAACGCGCAAGTTGATGGAGGCGCCGTTTGCATTGACGGCGAAGTCGACGGCGGCGTGGTCAGACTGAGCTGTACGGACGGAAGCGAGTTGACGCCGTCGCGCGCTTCCTCCGCGATAAGTATATTAGTTCCCGGTCATAAAGGGCTAGATAAGCACAACATAACTTATCACTGATAGTATTTTATTCGTCTGTGTATTAAGAAGATATAAAAAAAATATTCTTCTCAAGTGTAGATCTTAAAATAGCTAGTGAAATAATAAGTAATAAAGTTCACTCGGACAAGGGGATACTAGCTGTGTGTGTGATCTGCACTTCTGTTCTGCAGGCTGCAGCTTGCCTTGAGGATTACACCATATTTCAGTGCAGGAAGTTCAAGCACGTGGAAGCAGATGCCAGTTGATGCTAGTAATCTGCACTGAAAGCGGAAGCTGCTTCAACTTGTTGCTGTGCTGCTATCTTTGTCAGGCCAAAATTATAGGAATCTTCCCCAACCTGATAGCAGGATCATCAATCCTGAACCAGTTCAAGCTTCAGAATCTGTCCAAACTACATGCCAAGGATAGGTCCAAAATTAAAATCAGTATCTGAACCCCAATAAAATGTTTACAGATATTTATCATGTAATTTTTTTCCCCTACAATAACTTTGAACATATTCGGTCAGACCGCCAGACTTTCTTGATCCAATGTGTCTTGCCAAAAGAAAAAGGTTCAGCACAGTTCGAGCATTCAAAGACACATCGAACATTCTAATGGGTCAACTGTGAGGCACGGCATACTGAAATGCCGCAAGTTAAATTTGAGCTAAGAATGCAATTTACATTTGATCTTTCTGCTCTACAGCTACAACAGCAAGCAGAGGCACAGGCTGTAGACGCTGCAGTTACATACAATGGCTGTAGACTTGCTACAGGCTTAGTTTCATCCTGCCATAGGAAGCAATCTGTGCATCTGTGCCTTACAGTAAGTTTACAACCATGTCCAGCTACCAGATTTGTCACCCCATGCCCTAATCCATGTACACAGCTTGAGCCGAGGAACGGGTGGCGTCAGAGTACAGAGTACAGATCGATCAATGGAGTATCAGTTTGGCAACCTGATGAATAATAACAGTGAAATAATCTGTCCTTGCTATTCAAGAATGTCTGTTGGCCACAACTGTCTCCACTTAGAGATTTCATCCTTGCCGCGAAGCTTCCTTATTCCGCCATAGAAGCCATCGCCCTCATTGCCCTCTTCTCTGTGGTCTTTCCGGTTGACCAGTGATTGCCTCCATCTCGAGCCAGGTGTGTATTGATTGAACTCCAGCACAATGGTATCTGCAATAAGCATTTATGTGAGAGTTTGTAAGTTAGAGGATGAATTAAGGTATAATAAAGTAGGGCAGCATAAAAATCTTAGCTATTTACTTTGTTATTATTGACAGGGTTCAAGTTTAATGAAAGTTGAAGCTCATTCAAGATTCTGTTTGTTTACTCAAAAGGAAAGGAATTGGTTATAAGCACCTGGCAACACAGTGGCAATAGCGGCAAAGACCAAGGATGACAAAACCATCTCAATGTAAGGTATTGATTATTGAAAGATTGAAAGCTAAACAGTATATAATAAATGGATAGCTTGTTATAAAAAGTAGTTGCATACATATCTTATTATCAGCTAATCTTCACATACATGCCAACTAGGTTATCAACCTTACAGTGTAACATAACATTGGATAGACGATAATCTAATTAAATTAGTGGGGATATGCATGATATAAAATGCTTATTAAAGTAAAATTAAGGTCAAACATAAGCTAAAGTCATCGTTTTGGGGGTAACGCTTTGCTTTTAATCAATGAATGAGCAAAATGAGTCTGAGACCATGATGTTTTATATTGTTCTTTAGACTTTGTTGGCATGTCCATGGGGTCATGGTTCCAAAAGGCATATATACATGCAACTAACTTTGTAAATTATTAATCAAGTCAAGTAATTTAGTCCTTGAGATTAAAGATATTCTCACCACTAAGATGACACCGACAAAAGTGCTCACTTCCATCACATGACTCCAAGTGGCCAACAACTCCATACCACCAGCCTGCCAAACATAGCAACACATGAATGAACACACTGCCCACTGGTAAAATACTCATCACCATCAGATAAGATTAGCATATCCCATATGGAAACGTTTATTGATTCTTCTAACACCGCCCAATCAGCATTGCATTGTTGGGTGCCCGGGAACATACCATATGGGAATTCCTTGTTCCTTCTCCACTGGATCTCAATGCTATCACCTGGCCGGAGTTCATGTAAACAGTCAGAGACATGCAGATCATGTGCATGAGTGTCCACTGGAGGTGTCCTGACCCTATCCCATTGCACCCCATCCTCCAAGACCACAGTCCTTCGTCCGTGTGGTGGATACCTGCAACGTCGATTTTTTAAGGCTCAGTTAGATAACTTGAAGCTACAATATTCATCTTTGTGCCACTATATGTTCGCCTCAAAATCGCCAGGACGTATCCACTTTGAAACACAGGAATTTTACAGGGTTTTCATAGGATTTAGTCCAAATCCTTCAAAATTCCCTGTTCCGAAGGAGGCCTCAACCTAGGCTAAAATCAGGAAGCAGTTAGTACCTTGCACGGAACGTATCAGTGTGGAAATCATAGCTGAGCTCTGCATCGTAACATGACATCATGAACCCAACATGCCCATGCTGCAAACAAACAGAAAGCCTCAGGACTCCTTCATCAAACATAACTGACAGTTTGAAGCTAACAAAAAGATAAGATCCTAAAGGAACATAAATATGCACGTAGGCCAGCACAGCAGCACACAAGCTCATCAAGATTAAGTTCAACTAGACACTGAGCAGCAATTCCACTGGACCAAATTATGGCATAAACTTCAGTGTTCCTTTCAAAATTCATCACCAACAGATGAACAACTAGCATAATTGAGCATTAACAGATACAAAACTATACTAATTTGCAAGCTTTGTGACATTAATGAAACTGCTAGGTGGTAATTGCAAAGGTATGAGAACAAAAATAACTGGTTGCAAAGTATACCTCACGGTTGTAGACCTGTGCCGGGAACCAGAACTTGCCGCTCTCCATGGACAGATACCACGACATGACTGAGTCGTCCAGCACAGGGCCCGCCGACTTGCAGCCGCTGACTCCGCCGTCGGCCCTAGGCCGCATCCAGGACACCACCGGGCAGACGCAGGACAGAGCGGCGAGCCACCTCCGGTGCCTACCGCTGCCGCCAAGGGAGCAGCCCGCCGCGCCGCCCGTCTCGCTCGCCGACGCCAGGTACGTCCTCCACTCCTCCCTCGCGGCGCTGCCAAGGACGCCGCCCCACTTCTCCGACATGTGCCGCTCCCAGAGGTGGTCGCCCCGGCACCGCTCCCACATCGAGCGGCAGACGGCGGCCATGTTCCGCAGCTCGGCGGGAGGCAGCCTGGCGAGAATGCACTCGATTGCGAGCTCCGGCAGGTCGAGCACCGACGGCTCGCTGGTCCCCTCGGAACTCTCAACCATGTCCGCCGCGCGCTTCCTCTTGAAGGACGGCATGAGCGGCATGGTGTCCGTGGCCGTGGCCGTGGCCGCGCCGACCCCGCCGAGCAGCCGGTAGCCGGCCAAGAATCCGAGCAGCGAGAGGGCGAGTTCTTGGAACAAGGTCGAGAGGAGCAGTCTCATCTCACGCGTGCATGTCTTCGACAGGAGCAGCAGGCAGGACAAGACGAAGGTGGCGAGCAGGGCAAGCATCGATCACGCGAAGCAACCAACTCCGCCGCCGCCGTCGCTGCCGCTGCTACTGCGGTGGAGGAGCACTCCGATTGGGCGGTGCTCCTTATAAATATACAACAAACCAGTGGAGACGATGCTGCTGCTACGACGGTACGACCAGAACCGCATAAAAACTAGTCTTTTCTTCTCTCTTTCTTTTCACCGCCCGATCGAACGAGCCTTGCGGGTGACGCGATGGAATCAGCTTTACAAAGGGGAGAAAAACTGGACTGGATTCGATCGAATCGAAGCCCGGAGAACAAGGGGACGCAAGACACTTGTTGCCAAGCCGGAGATTTCTTGGATTGAAACACAGAGACGAATCCAAACACCGAAAAAGAACTCGAACACGAGCCAAACCCGAGCTTAATTTGCACAGGACGAAGCCGAGATGTCTGCAGCTGGAACGGGAGTATTGTAGCGACCGAAAGATCAAGAAATGGTCCTAGCAAGAACAAAAGGGGGGAAACAAAAAAAAGTTGGGATCTTGGAAGGAGATAAGAGAGAGTTTGGCGAGAGGAGAGCGTGGTGAGTGAGCAGAGGAAGGCTGGGGCCCTAGACGCAAGCCCCACGCAGCTTCCTCCCTAGCTCACCAATGCCTCCCTCCTCCCTCCTCTCTCGCTTCCAAGAACGAAGGCTACGCAGCAGCAAGAGGGGAGGAGAGAGCAACTGCAATAGGGAAAATCTCACGCGGGAGAGAGGACTATTTATGGATGAAATCTGGGCATTTTCCTCTTGATTCTCTCCCTCCCTCTCTCTCTCTCTCTCTCACTGTGTGATGGATAGAACAGATTGGAAGTTTTTTTCTCAAGAAAGGAGAAGGTTTTTTCCCCTTGTTTGTAGCGGCTTTGCATCCATGCCTCATGTTTCGGCTAACTGTTCTCTGGGGCAGGGGATTTAGGAGGTCCAATAATTGGGAGCCATGCGTTTGTGCGTTCGCTGACGACCAATCATGGAGGGTTTCTTGCCCGAAGAGGAGGACGAGGTGAGCGCCAGCGAGGAGGGAAGACGTCCAGAGAATCCATGGCTGAATTTAGGGGAAGAATTTTGGAGGCAGTTTTACGAGAACAGCGAGCAAGTCAGCAAACTTACTTTTTCAATTGGAAACGTGGTACTCATCTATTTACAAATATGCGTTGGCTTTAGCTTAGAGGTCCGTAAATTTCTGTCTTTTACCGTTGCTATGTTGTAGTGATCTTTCGGCTTGGTTGTAATTCGCAAAAGGTAGAATAGTACATTTGCAAAGCAGCAAAAGTGACATTTTTCTCTTTTATCTGCTCGTAGAAGGTTGGCAAACATGTGTTACTTTATATCATACATGTGTTCGAACTTCTATGGACTATTATAATCAATATCAACCATCATGATTTTTTTATGATAAACCATCATGATTTAATGGTGTATATGTTTTATTGTTTCTCTTATTATTGTGGTAATTTCTACGTCTTCCGTTTTCCTAGCGAATATGATATCGCTTTTGAGCATTAAACCAGTACAACATGTTTTTAATAAAAAATTACTTATATCCTACATTTAAACTTAAGGGTAGTCACACGAAGCTACTGAACCGTCCATGTTGCTCAATTATATATAAGGCTACAAAATCATCAGATCATCTTTATAGTATCTATCACAGAGTCATTTTTCATAATAAACAACTAACCTAACTTCTTATTGAAATTTCATGATTCTATTGGAGAGTTATATGACACTATCAACTATTTAGCAATATTTTATCGCATGCATCCTCACTCGGTAGAGCTGAAGCCAAACTAAACCATTCAAGATTCTCATTTTTTACAAGCTAAGCTGCTAAAAAATACATCAAAATAGTGTGTATACGTATCTCCAACTCTACGACTCCAAATTTGAATCTCAACCAAACAAGTCTTCTTAAGTAAATTATATAAAATCTTACAACATCTGCCTGCCTCACAGCCTAAGTGGCCAACGGTGTCAACGGATGAGCACATAGCAGCATGGTGGATTGGCAATTTGGCATCAACCTCGTAGGCATCGCTGGCAGGAGCAATGGATTATGGATCAGCATATTTGACTCATATTTTTTATGTTGTCAATAATATTTTAATAGATACAATATAATCCATACAATTGATAACAATCTTCAATGGATGCTTTTTAATCTCTTTTCCATCTTGACAAAGACACACCATCATCGTTATTTTAGGCCTTTGCATTGCTATGATTTAGATTGATATGAGCTGGAATTTAAGGGGAAATGCTACTTGCATCACTGACATCTATTTCTTTGGAAACTGTCACGGTGTCCTGTCCCATCTCCCAAATCTACTTTAACCAGTACTAATTATAACGGTCAAATAAATCCACTTTAAACGGTTCATGCAATCTAAGCTTATTACGATAAAAAAAATAACATTTTATCTTTTGATTTATTATGTTTGGTGTTTAATTGATAATTATTTAGAGCTATAAGCTAGCTAACTTTAAGTTGTCTAGAAGGGTATTAATTAGTGGATTAAGAGTATAAATGTATACAGGAATTTTTTATATATATTTATTAGCTGGTGCACATAACGAGCGCACCTTAAAAATTGCATGTGTACAATGCATTTCCTCATAAAGTAAGCCCAGTATAAGATTTATACAGAAATGTTTTCCTTCCTCGCCGGTAGTTTGACACCATGGCAACCGGGAAATGACGTGTCATCTACGTGGCGCACACCACTCCGTGAGCATCTCCTTCCTCCCTCTCCTCTCACTGTCTTCCGTTCACCAAGATCTACTTCTCGAGCAAAACGAATAAGTAGACCGGGTTAGTGCTCGTGTGCATATGCATGTGTGCGTCTTTAACAAACCCTAGAAAAAATAATACGATGATGATCGATGTGCTTTCCAAAAGACTCCATCGATCTCTCCACTCGCTACAACTCCATTAAAAAGAAAACATGCCGACACGGTAACAACACTATATACAGCTGTCAATAAGACATATTAAAATAATCGAGATAGCAACATAATTCTAATTACTCCCTCGAGTTTCAAAAAGCAAGTCATTTTGGACGTGATTTCAGATACCAAAGAGTGATTAATTAATGTGTATTTTTTATTTATTCATATTAAATACAGTGTAGGAGTAAAGACAGCGTGAAAGATGAAGATGAATTAGTACAGGAGTATAGACGTCTAAAATACACAACAAAATACAAAACGACTTGTTTTAGGTAACTCTAGATACATGTCTAAAATAACTTTAATTTAAACTATAATTTTTCGTTTAACTCATAACCCATTTAATTTCATTTTAAACATAACATGTCAATAATTTTTTCATCAGAGGGCATGTACATACCATCCGTCAGAGAAATCCAGCCCGTCACGAATATGCCAGTGACGTGTCGGCAAGAGGACGACTAGCCGAGAGCTTTCCGGTTTAGTTTACTAATCCCTCGCTCTCTGGCGATAGTTAATTAGTAGGCACCCATCCCCTAATAAGTAATAACCAAGGGATTAACGTAAGATAGCCTCTCGATTCGGTCATTTCCACGTCTGCATGCCACTCCCACAACCACGACGAAACTGAAATCGTACGTTGCACCAAAGCGAAGATCTTATTCGTTGTCGTTTTTTAATACAAAAGTAGATTTTTATGTGCGATCCCATAAACAGAGCCATCTGTTTTTTATGTAGGAAAAAATATTTTATATATGTTCCTCAAGAAAACTACTGCCTATTAAAAATAAGTGTTTCTTTCATAAAGTTATATGTATAGTTTCTAAAAATTAAAACTAGGTGTCCGAAAAAAATGGTTTTTTTAGTAGTGGCATAAATATATCGCCTCTCCTGGCTTTACCCATCAGGTGTTGGAGCTCCCGTAGGCAACGTATCTTCTCCGATCTCTTTCTTTTCACTTAACTAATCATCCATTGACACCTTCTCCTACCCTCTCTCTCTCTCTCTCTTCTCTAGATGATGTTGTGTTTGCACCTAATTAATAATGTTCTCAATGACAATTAGAAGATATGGGAGATACAGATCGAATATAGAATGAGACATTGGTGGACGAGTAGCTAAGCTAGTGGGTTCATCTTGTTTTCTCTGTCGGGGACGTGTGTCGACGGGAGCAGACGCCCTCACGCTCTGAATTCTGAAACGCCTCTCTCCAATCGACAACGGAGAGGCGTCTGCCCATGCAAACGTTGAAAAACATCTCCTCATCTAAGAGTTTTTGCGAGGAACAGTCACACAAGAAGCAAAGCGGACACGAGACACGCAAAAAAATCATTCTGCTTTACTTTTAGGGCTTTATCTCCTAAAAGAAAAGCCCAATCTCCTAACAGCAAATATATATGCAGTGCACCCGCTCCATAATTATCAGGATATATCGGGTCTATTTAGTACAGTTTTAACTTTAAGATTTATGTTGGATCTAAGATTTAGATTTATATAGTATAATAAAATAGTTTAAATTTTTATTTTT
>KE371759.1:510746-527599 GCA_000418225.1 Zizania latifolia | reverse complement strand
TATTATAGAGAAGTATTAAGCTTAATGACAAGGTGATGGTGCACGTCGGACCTGATTACATGATCCAGTCGGCCACTATCGTCGTCGCGCCGCCACGTCGCTTCATCCGGCACCGCCGCTGCCGCCACCGGTCACGCCGTCCGGCGACGCCACCACCACTCATCTGGCCGGCGACCCATCAGGCCTCCGCCCGTGACAACTTTTTTATATCTCACTAAAAATTCACACCATTTGTTACTCGTCTTATTTGTTACTCGTTCTACACGTGGTGACCAATAATATTGTTTTCAATAGTAACTAATTTATCAGTCTGTGTGCTAACAGAAGTAAAGTTTCCAGCAACATGTTGTGGTTTGGCTGCTTAGGATCTACTTCTACTATAGTTTCCTTAATGTTTGTCCTTAAATTAAACATATGAGCTGCCACCAGTCGGTTCTGAAATGTCATCTGGATCAGTGGTTTACTCAACCTCTGAACTCTTCTGTAGAACTTGGCAACTTCATCATGCTCGTGTTTCAGCTTTTACATTGATTTGGAAATTGTAAACATCAGTTAATCTTTGTACACACACACATATACGGGTATCACCGTAACAGTTTTTTTTTTTGAAAATTAAGTATCGAAGTATCATCATAAGTATCGAAGTATCATCATCGAAGTATCATCATACCACGTATCACCGCGTATCCAGGTAACATAGGAGAAAAGTATTGATCATGTGAAATGTGAAGTTGAATTTTGTACCTGGCAAATCTAGAATAGTAGAATGCATTTTCACATAGAATAGAGTGCTGAGCTCAGGAGAGTATGTATTGATGGTCTAGTTGAATTTTGTACTTTGAAAATCTGGAATATAAGGATGTATTTTCACACAAAATAGAGTGCTGAGCTCAGGAGAGAATAGTATTATCATGTCATGTTGAATTTATATTTTCACACAAAATGACAAAATAGAGTGCTTAGCTCAGGAGAATAGACAAAATTGTGATAAAATCACAACGGAAACAAAGGCTAGCAGTTCTTCGCAGGATCATAGCATTAGCTGTAATGCAAAATCGCTAAGAATGTCTAGGAAACCATTATCAGCTTAAGGACCTGACATCGCTGGCAAATTTGATATTTTATTGCTAACAAGGCAAATGACGAACAGTGACACGTAAAGAACATGACCAGAGTCAAGTATTTCACTGGTAGCGCATCAAAGAAGCAGACAAAAAACCAAGGATTAACATATATAGGATTCTAAGGCAGCAACTCCAATCCCTACTCGCCTGCTCAGTAAGGCATAGACGCATAGGTATCCAAATGCAAGCAAATACTACTAGTTCATTACATGTCTAAGGCATTATTACCTCATCCTGTATTTTGGCAGAACGCCATAGGACGCACATGTATTGTATGTCCAGAAAATGAACCCAACAGAAGAACCTAATCATGCAATTCAGATATTGTGTTCTTCTTGTTGAACGGGTCAGCAGCCAAGAGCAAAGACGCCACAGCCTTGTTGGGGAACATGCCATCAGCCTTTATCCTCTCCTTAAATCCATAAGCGGGGACCTTTGCATTCACATACGCCTGAAGAAGCACCTGATAATGTCTAATCTTCCCAGTATAACCCATTTGCCGCAAATTGTTGAACACTTTCTCTGCATTATGGATGTCTCCTTTCTTGGAATAACTATCAAGCAATATCAGATATGTGGTGTACAAAGGCTTGATCTTGTTATTAAGGGCTAGCTTATGCAATATGGTATCAGCTTTCTCCACAGCTCCTGCATCCACATGGAGCTTCACAAGTGAATCCAATGTAAAGGACCCTATTCTGCAACCATCATCACCCATCCGCTTTGCTAGCTCCTTCCCCTTGTCAAAAAGGTTTTTATGGGCATACACCCTCAGTAAGGCATTGTAGTATTTGGATGAGACCGTCTTCCATGACTTGAACATATTCTCAAATATCTCCTCAGCCTTTTCAACATGTCCGAGCGTGCCAAAAGCCTCTATTGCAGACAGGCACTCATCTAGACGAGCACCATTATCTTCACAAACCTTCCAAATCCTTTCCGCTTCAGAATTTTTGCCAAGAAAAGCATATAGAGGTAAAACCAACTTGCATGCAGCACGGTTTTCTTTAATATCATCCCCCTCCATTTGCTCCAAAATTTTCACGCCTTTCTCACGGTGGCCCCCAGATATGTAATGCTTTGCAATTGTGGCTTGAATCATAAGATCTGGTTCAATTCCATCTTCTTGCATTGTCTGAATGACCTTTTCCATATCTTCAATATCTCTAGCAGCGCCCTTGATGTCTACAAGGAGCTTATAAGTGAAGAGGGAAGGTTTCACATTCTCCTTTTCCATCATGGTGAGAACATCACCAATTTTCTTCTTGTCTACCTTCTTGTATAGTAGCAGAAGCTGATTGCAAGAAAATACTGTAATTGGAAATCCAAGGTCCTTCATCTTATTGAAGACTTGTTCTGCTTTTCCCACATTGGCTGCAACCACATAGTTAGACAAAAGAGTGTTGTATACAACCTCACGCCTATGAATTGCAGGAATATCCTCAATATATTTTTCAGCATTGTGAACACCGTGGACTTTAGCGACTAAATCAACGCGTGAAGCATAATCACGTTCTCCAAAATCAAGTAGTTTGGATTCTTCAACGCATTCCAGAAGCTGCAGAAAATAAAGTAAATATCTCCTGAGTTAACAGCAAAAACACTGAGGTATACAATCACTGTGAACAGTGTTCTAAAAATCGGGTCTACACAGCACCTAGGTGCCAATTAGGCGCTAGCCGCTGGGTGGGCACCATGACTTGGCCCTTGGCGGCGAGCTTGGCGGCCAGAACGCCTCGGTGGTCAACAAAAGAGCATCTTTCATCTTCTCTCAGGCTAACATAGACTACAAAAGCTAAGTGTTTGAAAATGAGGTTGTTCACATGACAAAAGTTTATGTAGCATGCATTATTTTTCCATCAGATTAATTTCCATGTGCAGCAATGGATAACAGAAGTATACTCACATTTTGAAAATTGATATCATGAAGAGGTACAAGTGCATTTAGAAGCAAGGTGATTTTGTTGTTATCTAAGACTTGTCTGCATGCATAACATCTATTAGCTAGCTGCATTGGTTTACTAAGTTACCAACATGATGATTTTTCAGATAAGAGTCTAGATGGTCATACACACAGTTTGGCTAGTTCCTTATAAAGAAGGTAGCATTCATTTCATCATGCTGCCAGTTAAATGACAGATAAATTTCAAGAAACGAGCATGGGTACTGCATTTCAAACATCATATGTCACCGGACATGAAAACTGAAAAGTTACAAAGCAAAATTTAAGCGTATATGTCACAATATATATGTTATGGGGTAAACTTGATTGCAACACATAGCAGTAAACAAAATGGTGGTTAAACTGCAGCATAAAATTGAAAGAAATGGAGTAATACAGAAAAGTCAAAACATGACATGAAATGAACAAACAGACAATGCCCTTTGACATACAAAACCAACACAAAGCGCACATTGATAAATTCTGAGCCAGGACCACAGAAAAAGATGCAATTTGCACAATTCACATGATCTCCAAAGTCTCAATAACATTCTAATATACTAAATTAAGTTCAGGACACAATATAGAAGCATGTAGTCATATTTAACCCAATAATATTTTATTGGAATAGTTAGGTAAGGGAATTTTGTGTGCTTCTTATCTTCACCCCTCAGCATCATTCTCAGCCGACTCAGCGTAAAAGAGAACTCCCTCACTTCTTTTTTATTAGATGCTTACGGGTTGAAAAGTGTTCGTAGTTTCATGTTATAGGGGCATGAGGTCATCCTGTTAGTTTTTTCCTTAAAAACAGTGCACAACTACATCAAATAAAAGTGTGCAAAACCAAAATTTCATTCCCATCCACTTTGCAAATAGGTTTCAGCATTAGACGTGAGTAAAAAAACACACACTCTCAACCTCTTATATTCCCTCAGGCAATTGCATGCTAAGATTATAAGCATAAAAGTTGCATCATGTACTATATATAATTAAAAATGTACATTAAAAGGACAAGAGTTTTAGCTATAATGGAAAAAACTAAAAAAATGTACAGGGCAAGTGAAACACCTGCAAGGCTTTGATGAAGAACCTCTGCCTCCGAAGGCTATGAACAGCATGAAAAATATCACTTCTATCCAATGTATTGCCATCATTAAGCCATTTTTTCACTGCTCCGGTGACATCATTCCTTGCAGCTTCCAACAAAACTTTAAGAAGGGTGGACTGTGAAAGTTTCTTTATTGGCTCCTCAGGTTTTGCATCAGCCTCCACTTCAGACAAGCCAATTGCATCAATGGTGTCCTCATCAGAACTCTCATGAGATGTCAACCCTGGGTCATTTTTATCAGCTTCCGGTGGAACGTCCAGATCAGAAAACCCATCATCGAACTCATCCTCCTTAACACCAGAATTTGCACCAGCCTGAGAAGACAAACCCCTAATCCACATGAACCGGCCAGATGAGAATGATGATTGGAAGACTGATGGCTTTGGTTGACTACAGCAATCCAGTTTCTGACAGTTGCCCTCATGATGCACTTCTACATTCTTTGCATCAGCATTTAGAAGAACCTCAAGATTTGCAAAACCACAGACACCGATAACTTGGTGGGCACGGGTCCTAAAACAGCAGGCCAGCAGCAAACAGTTAGCCAGGCTAAATATCAGGATTGACAGTGTATGAAACTGAAGACACTAGGTATGATCCTGAGAAAAGATTCACATGCAGACAAAATTGATAATATCTGCTTCATTTCACAAAACATGAACAGACAACTGAGCGTGAAAGCGAGAGGAACAAACAGGGGTATTGTTCCTTCCTCAAACTTCAAAGGCATCTAAGATCATTCCATACTTATTAAATACTACTAAAAGATGGATATGTCAATCATGTCAACACAAAAAAAACATCTAAGACCATTACTTTTCCAACAACACCACACGGACTCATCAAGCATCTGGGACGAATCCTCGGAACCGCGGCCAGGAGAGGAGCGCTACCTGAGGGGGCTGCTCGCGCGGCGGAGCGCCCACATGGCGGCGGGGTACCGATCCGCGGCGGCTGTGGAGGAGGGAGGAGAAGGAAGGGGTCGTGGTGGTGGGGGAGTGTTAAACCCTAGCGGAAGGCTGCGTTTTGGGGAGGTGGCTTAAACCCTAGCAGCAGCCGCGCGAACGCGGACGCGGCCGGGCCTGAGATATTTTTGTTCTCAGGGAGCCAGGGTCTTTGTGCTACAGCACTGCTGCATTTAAAAAAGTTAAACTTATATATATATATTAAAAAGTTATAAAGAATATAATATCTTCAAGACTTTAATATCTTTTTTTGGAAGGGTGAATTTGGTTTGAAAGTAATCGAGTGAAGTAATGAGTAATAAAGTCTAATAATAATATAGATAATTTAGAGGTAAAGTGATACTTTATTACTACAACATTATTATATCTAAGATAAATTTTAAACTTTACATTATTATATTTAAGATAAATTTTAAACTTTTAAAAGTATTGTATTTTGAAATGGATGGAGTAATAAGTTACTGTACCAGTTTTTTGTTTAACTTAAGCAGCCTTTTAACTGAGAACCCTTTGATTGCTTTATCTAGTACACAGGAGTGCAAATAAAATCAAGAAAACAGCACATCAATATATGGATCAGCCTTTTCATAATTCCCTCTGTTATGATCTTATATATTTTTAGTTAAACACATAACTAACACATCATAATATACTTTGTGTCCTCTGTATTAACAGTACCGGTTTGTTGGTTTAATTTAAGCAACCTATGTAACTGAAAACCTCTCGATTGCTTTATCTGGTACACAGGAGTGCAAAAAAAAAAAGAGATCGGTCTTTTCATAATCTACATTTGTTGTTATGATCTTATATATTTTTAGTTAAACACATAGATAAACATATCACAATATATTCTGTGTCCTCTATATTAACAGTACCATTTTTTTAACTTAAATAACCTATGCAACCGAGAACCCTCGATTGCTTTATCTGGTGCACGGGAGTGCATACAAAATCAAGAAAACAGCACACCGATATATATTCAAGCACAGTGGTGATAAATGGATCAGTTTTTTCATAATCCACCTTGGTTGTTATGATCTTATATATATTTTACTTAAACACATAACTAAACACATCCTAATATATTTTGTGTCCTCTGCCGATACAAGTTTCTTGTTTTAACTTAAGTAACCTATATAACCGAGAACCCCTAGATTGCTTTATCTGGTACACGGGAGTGTAAACAAAATTAATAAAGCAGCACACCAATATATTTTCAAGCATGGGTGATGATAGATTGGCCCTATCATAATCCATTTAGTTGTTATGATCTTATATATTTTTAGTTAAACACATAACTAAGCACATTCTCACATATTTTTGTGTCCTCTATTTTGACAGTACCAATTTTTTTAGCTTAACTTAACCAATAGCCTCTCGATTGCTTTTCATCTGGTACACGAGAGGGCAAACAAAGTAAAAAAGCGAAGGGGATTAATTAATCTCGGTACGTTGGATACCAACTGATACGCGAAAAAAGTACGGAGTACCCAGCCATCCTACCCGAACACGGGCCCACCGCCGCCGATAAGTAACCCGAGCCACCGCCGCGGCGCGCAAGGCAAGCCCTCGGAAGCCAGCCGTGTCAGGCCCCCATTGGATTGCCCATCCGCTGCGCGCTGTTCGTCGCCCGCACCCGATCCCCCGCCCCCGCCCCCTGCCGTTCGCTGGCAGGTATACGTATAGAGAGGAAGCCGAGGGTCGGGTCGCGTCGCGTGGTGGCCGCCCCCTCCTGCCCTGTTCTTCGCCTCGCCCGCCTCCAGGTTCTCGCTGTCACATGTGCTCCTCTCTCGCGCGCGCTTGATGATTCTGTCGTGTTACTGCCGTGCTGTTGTTTTCGTCGATCTCGTCTTCCCGTGGCCGTCACTGATCTGATGTTTTTTGTGGGGGATTTTTTTTTTTGGTGGGGGGATGGACGGATGGATGGATCAGGTCGTGTGATGCGGGAGGATCTCTGATTCGGATGGTGCAGCGCCGCGGAATCGCCCACGGCCATGATTGATCACGAGCGCGCAGGTCAGATCTCCTCCCGTCTAGATCTTAGCTTCCTCTTCTCGTGCATCGTCTCCCAGTGCCGAAGGCCGCATCTAGGAGTGGGAGTGGGAGTGCTGGGACAAGGTGAGATTTTTCGGAGGTTTCCGGTGGGAATTTTCAGTTGTGCGGCAGGCAAAGCTCGCGCCTTTTAGGGGGGTTACTGTGATCTTAGGTTAGACTAGAGCAGTACCTGGGTTGTGGCCTTGTGGGTAGGCTATGGACTGCGTTGATGCTGCAGCTCTGTATGATTTCTCGTATGGGGTGTCTTAGTTGCTACTTCTAGGAAGCACAAGGAACTGTCTATTTGGTGTTTTAGGGGGGTCAGCCAGGTGATGAACTGATGATGCAGGGTACTGGCGTTGCGCTTGTTGGATGATTAAGTTGGATATTTGCTACTGCTAAGTGGCGGTTTGTTCTGCTTAAAAAAGGATACTACATTCGACTATACGAGTGGCTTCTACTAAATGAATTCTTGAGACAGTAACCTTAATTCTAGTATTGCATCATTTCTGATCAAGTGCTGTTATATTGCCAAAAAATAGCATTGTTATTCCTTTGCAGGAAAGTCATAATTTTTTGTTTGGATGATGAGCACTAGAATCTCAGCTCATTTTTCACCAGCATACTACTGAGCATAACTGGCGGTTGAACATGTAAAATGGTGGCACTACCAATTAATCTAGAAACTTACCTGGTCAAGTACTGTCAGTTTTTTAGTAGTAGACAACAGACTTATGAAACGTTTGTTATGTGACAGTAGTTGCTAACATAATAGAACTGTATTTGAGCATCAATTTTTCAATGTTCTTTTGATATGCTGCCTTTGCCATGAGAATATCCTGCTTGGACCTTAGCATTATAACTACTTCAGCTGTTGATTGTCAGAGAGAAATATGTTCTTGGCGTCTTTTGCCATCCTCAAGTATTCACTAGAAATAATCATATTACATATGATATGTTGAGGAAAATATGCAAGTTAATATTTTCGTATATCTGCATGAACGTTTTTTGCATTACGGTGTTAACTCTATCATGTTATTATTTAATTTATTTTATGCAGAGGAAATGCAAGTTAATAATGAAGCATCTGCAGGGTGCCTCAAGCCAATTATTTCTCAGTATAACCCACAAGAGCAGAGAGGTGATGGGTTTGCTGAGAATAGTGAAAAAAAGAAAGATAGTATTGCCGCCGAGAAGGTGTTGAAGGTACCTCTCCTTCCAAATCAAGGCTTTAGCAGACCCTTCCACCAACAAGAATATTATGCCAGGCCATATATTTATGCTGATTACCAAATGCTGCGACAGCCACAACCTTATGGCTTTGACAACCAGTTTTATCAAATAAACAGGGACCACAGTTTTCCCATTGAGAATAGAGTTCAATATCTTCCATTCAAGATGCTCCCTCAAGGTTACCCTCCTGATGCACAACTTCAGGAATTTCAATATTTTGTGGTTATTGATTTTGAAGCAACCTGTGACAAGGAGAGAAATCCAAATCCACAAGAGATCATTGAGTTTCCATCTGTCTTGGTTAACAGTGCAACTGGACAACTAGAAGCTTCCTTCCAAACATATGTTCGGCCAGCACATCATCAACTTTTGACTGACTTTTGCAAGGAGCTTACTGGTATTCAACAGATTCAGGTTGTTGCCTATGATAGTTCTAATGTTCTTTATCTTTGATAACCATGGCAATTTGATTAAAACAGATTACAACATAATTGCTTGGGCTAATAGCATGCATTATTGCTAAGTAATCATATATGTACTTAGGTATACAGACAACAAGAAGCCAAGTTTTTTCAAGCTACTATCAACTATATAAACCAGTGCACACCAAGGCACTAGGGTCTATTCAGGCATCTGACCAAGGTGCAGCACCTACTAGCCAATTAGGCAGGCTAGGCGGTTGACTTTTAGAAAACTGATATAAGCACACTGAAATTAGTTGGGTTTGTAAATCTCTGATATAGGTCAAATGTGTCTCTGGTAGGCTAGATTAGATAAGTCAACATTTTTATATTTGTTTCTTAGGTGCTGCCTATTCCAAAGACTAATTTATTATCGATGTTGAAAACTAGTCCTTTTGAAGTTGAACCATGTCATTAACATTGTCTAAGTACATACCCATGCTTAGTTGACACTTGACAATGACTAGATATTTGTATCTGTTTGATATGAAGCTTGTAGTTTCTGTGGCTAATTTGTGAAAGCTTTACTGATACCTTTTCTGATTATTCTGTGCAACTCTCTATTTAGTAAATTTCTTCTGAGGGTTTTATATACTTAATTTGAAATGATCTATCCAACATACATAATCAACAAATTCTGCTGCAGCTTTTGGCAAGCCTATATTTGCAAGCTCCGGTGTTGACATGAGAACTAAAACACTACTTTGGCAAGCATACTTCCAAACTCCTGTCACCTGCATGATAATTGTAATTGCATGACACAAAATAGGCAAATAGTAATGGCAGATCTCCGAAGTCAGAAAATTGCAGTGGCACAGATCCAATTAACCTTAATATTAATAGTGATTTAACTGGAGATTTCATATAGGTTTCTTGAATCCTTTAATCTATGGGTCATGTGCATGATCAATGAGTGCGAGCCTTCCCCTCGGTGGTGAACAGTAGCCATGGTAATGAGAAGGGATGATGTTTAGAATTTGTGTCAACATTCATTCACTCTATCAAGATTCTACCAATTATTTCTCATCTTTATTTGTACATGCGTTGGGATGCAAATGGGCTGATCCATGGATACCCACCGACGCATGCTAGATTGCTAGTTCATTTAATTTAAAATTCTGTTTCCAATTTGAACTAGCAAGTGGGAGAAAAGTGTTTTTAGTTAGATGAGATGGGTCAATGGGTACCCACCATAAGTGGGTAAGTTTGCATCCCTATACATGCATTGTGCTTCACATTGTTTGGTTGTGGTTCATTGGTGCATTGGATTCCATTTGCTATTATTGACATTTAGAAAGATGTTTGCAGCTGTTTTTTTTAGGCTGGGCTGATTGCTGATGTTGTTGAGAAAGCAATAGGTGCCTGGGTTGTATTTCCGGACACCATTTGACTAGACGCTGATAAAGTGGGAACTGTATGGAAGTGTATATTCCCATATAAATTTAGACCTTAGATTTGGTTGCAAATATATCAGCTACTTCTTAGCTAGCATATTTCAAGCTTAGCAAATGACATGCATAATTGACCCTTTGATGTGACGAGTTCATAAAATTGTGTTCAAACCTAGTTTTAATTCCAATGGGAAGGTTGGCTGTGAAGTCTTTATAGATCAACATATGTAAGTCCACTGGATTAGATGTAATCATGATTAATACGTTCAGTGAACAAATTATCTTTCTTCACTCGTAATATGTGAAATTATTTGCAGTTGTTGAAACTATATTTTGCCCATTTTGAAAAATGCTGTTCTATTCATACGAATATGTTCCAAAATTTTAGTCTTTTGTTGAATAGTAATACAATTTACTCCATGCTTGCCTAGGTTGACAGAGGTGTACCTCTAAGCGAGGCATTGCTCATGCATGATAAGTGGTTAGAAGACAAAGGGATTAAACACAAGAATTTTGCTGTTGTCACATGGTCTAACTGGGATTGCCGTGTAATGTTGGAATCTGAGTGCAGACTAAAGAATATCAGGAAGCCCCCTTACTTCAACAGGTAACACATATCCCATATTTATCTAGCCCTTAACTTTAGGAGCCTGTTTTGTTTTGACATAACTAGCACACATGGACGCACCATAATAATCTATTTTGTTTTGTACTTCTTTTGAACTTTATAATTATGGCCGTGCTTTTTGCACATACTTTTATATGAGTGCAATTGTATTATGACAAGTTACCATGCTGATGTGTACTGTTTAAACGTGTTATTACACTCAACTTTCTATGGTCGAATTTAGGTCAATTTAATCACTACACATATTTATCATTCTCGATGGAACTCTTGTATTTTGAAATTTTGAACATTAACATGAGGAACCGTATGTAGTGCAAACCATGGCATAGTTTTATCTTGCATACATCTTTAGTCTCACCACGAAATGAACATAAAAATTCTGAAAAAATGAATTTAGTTCTTGTCTTAGCATCCTGCTATTTAAAATCAAGTTTGAATTGAATTTCTGTTGGAAGAAACAAAGACAAAAAAAAGTAAAATCACCTGCAGCAAACAGACTTTTCTTTTTTGCCTGCCCTAATGTCTTAAATTTTTTAAGATGTTGGAACACTACATGGAGTATGCATTCTATTTCTAAAAAAGCAACCTTCATGTTAATTTTGTACTATAACCGAAGTGCTTTTCATTATTGCACCATACATGTACATTATTAGCAGTATATACGAACAAGAAATAAGAATATTTTTTCTAAACATGTCAAAAGCCATCAGCCATGTCTAGTTAGCATTAGAATTAAAGTCCTACCGGATGGACTTTTTGTATGGTTAATAGAGTACATTCAGAACATACATAATGCAAATCACTTTTGTTGTTATCATGTGCAAAGCACCAGCAAGTGCATTTTCTTGTTCTTTTACCAGCTCAGTATTATCATCAGGCAGTTACCAGCCAGCACCTGTACCATCCTTGTAGGTTTAGCTGAGTTTTATCTTCAATTAGGTGGCTTGTTTAGGATTCCAGTTAGGAGAGTTTGGTTTCGATGCTCTTGTTAGGGAGACTCATCCTCTACATAACCAGGCATGACAGTTTGATTGGTGACCAAGCCACAGTTATGATCTATTCTGTTTCCTGCTCTCATCCTCCCTCCTCCCTGATATAGTGATATTGCATTATGGCAATTAGCCAGTGGCCAGTGAGACCTGGGACCAAGAGCCCAAAACCACCTATTTCTCATCACGGCTCATTGGTTTCCCTTCTGGTTCTGGAACATGACATGAAACTAAGATGTCGCCTCACCTCGTGCCTTACCGTGTCTTAGTAACTTTCGCTGCTATACTCTGATCAAACCAGACTACATCGTTTTTTGTTATTCACTACAATGACAGTATGAATTACTAAGGCACGGTTGAATCTGAACGTAGGAATTCGAATGCAGTTTGTAGGAAAGTGTGAAATCTTTGGAACCACTGTTTGTAATGTGGCCTTAAAGTTCAAAATTCTTTGAAGTAGATATAGTATAAAGGTAGGCTATCATTGTGTTACTAGCATCAAGAGCAAGGCAAGCATACTCATTTAAGAAAATGTTATTTTTGTCACTAACTAAAGTCAGCATTCTCATGTGTGCCACTTATTTTTGTGGTCTCTTACTTTTTCCACTACTCCATTAATGGTCGTCTAAAAACGACATTTTCCTGTAGTCAATGTGCTTTAACAATTAGGAAGTTCAAAATTAAAACTAGAAAAATGGCAAAACTCATAAAAATATAATGAATTAAAGAAACATCTGAAGGATCACATTTGAACAAAAAAAGTTAAAATTTTGTACTAAGGAAAATAAAAGTAGGATTTATTGGTAGTATTTTTTTTGTGAAATTTTGAACACCTTATTTATAAGTTTTCTTGTACTTTTCTTATGTTTTTGTATTTAATAATTTTCTGAACTTTTAATGTGTTATGTTTGAATTTTCTTA
This sequence comes from Zizania latifolia, assembly GCA_000418225.1. Classification (NCBI taxonomy): domain Eukaryota; kingdom Viridiplantae; phylum Streptophyta; class Magnoliopsida; order Poales; family Poaceae; genus Zizania; species Zizania latifolia. The sequence continues at coordinate 514,803 of KE371759.1, read as the reverse complement.
CTAGTTAAACCCTGTGACAGAAGGAAAATGACATTTTGAGAAAGTCGCTAGGGAAAGTGTGGAATCACAAAAAATAGTGCTATAAATGATAATGGGACATTTATTAGGGAAAAAAGAAAAATCTCCCTGTATGTCTGCAACTCTGCATACATTTTGTTATTAATTTTTCTGGTTTGAAATTATGAAATTCACACACTGTTACTAAAAATGTCTTGCTTGTAATGGAAAAATGAGAATAGCACTATAATATACACTGAGTGAATATATCAGGATTGCTAAGATTGTATTTCTTGTCTACAACACTTATGAAGAATAAGAAAGGTTGGTTTGTCTAATAGAGTTAATAACTTAATACACCACTGTTTTTTCTCGTTGTGCTGCACATCACATTTTATTTATGGCAATAAGTTGGGAAGATATTACTGAATGCATACTTGTACTCCCTCTGTTCATTTTCATATTTGTAGTTTGTGTTTTTTGACCAACTAGTCCAGCCTTATGTTTTTTCTCTAAAAACAGAACCATCGGATTCATATTTGAAAGTACTTTCCTATGACCGTGATTTTGTTGTTATGAACAATATGGTGTGAGAATTAATAATCAAAGTTTCAGTTTGGAGACCCTACCGAATCAAATAGCGCCTTATAAAATTCAATGGGCAGAGTAACATTGTTTTTTTGCCAGCTTTCTATGATTAAGTCTTGTTTGAACCTTTGATTGAAGTCAAGGCGTGAGTTGTGTATTTTGGATATTCTTATAAAACCAAGTGTTTATCTAATATTGACATCTTGTGCACAAATTGTCAGGTGGATAAACTTGAAGGTTCCTTTCCATGAAGTGTTTGGGAGTGTCAGGTGCAACTTAAAGGAGGCAGTTCAGTTGGCTGGCCTTACATGGGAGGGTCGTGCTCACTGTGGCCTTGATGATGCTCGCAATACGGCTCGCCTCCTTGCACTGTTGATGCACCGGGGCTTTAAGTTCTCCATCACCAACTCACTTGTGTGGCAGGCTGCCCCGCAGTCAATAACGTGCCAGTCATCCCCTGCCCATTCTCCAGGTCCCAATCAATCACAGCATAACAAACCAAGGGAAGTGTTGGGATCTCCTGCCCTGGTTAACCCATATGCTGGCACCCCAGCAAAGGAGAAGCCGATGTTCTGCTACTGCGGAGTGCTGAGCAGGTGGAGCGTCGTCCGCAAACCAGGGCCAATGCAGGGGCGGTATTTCTACGGATGCGGCAATTGGACGGCCACGAGGCGGGCGATCTGCCCCTACTTTGCATGGGCATCATGAAAGTATGAAATCCTTCCTGCATGCAGAATCTCAATGAGGGCAAAAAGACCTGGAGCTTTAACTATAGGGAGGCTAGTAGTCGTGGTTGGCTGCCTTGCTGCGCCTCCCTCGTCTCGTCGTATATATGATTTTACTTTGCTCATAAGACTATGGGAGTTGACTAGGTAGTGTCTAACCTGTCAATACTAACTTCTGTTGATAGAAGGGAATGGCGATCAGATGCTGCTTAGGATGCTTTATCCATGAATAATTTAAGTTTGAGGACGCTCCTTCTTAACTTAAGATGGAACTACCGTAGGTGTGATTTCTGCCACAGGATGTCTAAAGTTTGGTTTGCAGGTTATTTGGTAGCCAGCCCTAGTGAATGTTGAGGACCAAGCATACACATTCATGGTTGAGATTAAAGAAGTGAGCCAGTTTGTGATAGCCTTGAATCCTAGTCAAAATAATATTTTCTTGTTCGGCTTCCTAATTTGCATTTTGCAACAACAAATTCTGCATCTCCTGATCTCTAAATAATTGAAACTGTAACGCTTGGTTCATGGCCCAAGCCACCTATGCTGGCAATGCCCATATCACAGGCTCATTTGGTTTGTTACCGAAGATTTAGCAATGACAATATTTTGGAAAGATTATAGAAAAGCCTAAAGTAATTTTGCTAATTTTTTGGCCATAAACCAATTTACCAAAACTTTGGATTGCCAATATTTTGTTATGGTTTAGATTGGTGACAATCCTGAAAGGTCCTCCTAAAATCAATGTTTAGTTTTGCAAAATTTTAACCTAGTTCTTTCAGGAGAGTAATCGTCTCTCCCTAGGGGCCTTTTTCTGAATGCAAACTACCAACAGGTTCTAAAGGAAACCTAGCGAAATTTTAGCAGGTCAGGTCCTAGTTGAGAATTTTATAGAATTTTTCCAAGAATTTGACAAGAACCAGTTCATTTCACAGGCTTGTTTACAAAGGGAAGTATCCTTGATTCTTTTCAGAGGTTGATGTTCCCATGCTAGGCCATTAGCATGTTCCATGCATCTTCATTTCAAGGGAGCTCACGAGAAACACAAGAACTCCCAAATGCACATTAACATATATCGCTTGCAGCATTCAATTCCTTGTGATATTAGGCCTCCTTTGAAACAGGAAAGATCAAGAACATGAACATGAGATGTTAATTCAGGGCTGGGTCTCATAATCGTCATAATTCACAATCACAGATGTAGTGCTGAATCGACAAATACCGAAATACAATCCACCAGTCACTGAAATTTCATGGCAACCAAATGGCCATATATAGACATGGCGTTCTGCCCATGCTGGTAACCTAAGATGTTAAATGCCCTCCAGGGGGTCAATAAGACCCTTCCCAATTCCCATTCTAATGGTACGCTGAAAATTAGGATCTTACAGATACATAGGTAATAATGAAACAGTATTTTACAGCATCTAACAGTACAACATGGACCAGTGCCTAGTGCACTCAACCATAAGACTAGGCTACCTGAACACAGCATCTCTTTGGATTGTAAGTATGTGCAAATATCTCAGGATCAAGACCCTTGCAGGATTGCCAACTCTTCCTGGTAAGATCACCAAATTCCAAACCCGGAAAAAAGTATCACCGCCAAGTTACATGTGCTTGCTATTCTTTTGGCCGAGCAAGCCAGAGAGAACTCAGGGCACGAAGCCGCGAAGAGTAATCGCTTATCACAAGAAGCGCACGGGCAGACTGCCTAGTGGTCAGTATCCTTTGCATTTGTTGAAGGGTCTGCTGCCGCAGGTTGTCAGCCTTGATATAGTAAAAAAAGAAAGAAACCAGATTCAGTATGTGATTTTACACTATAGCCTACTTGAATTCATATACTGCATACTCCACTGATATCATAGGACCACATCAACCAAGATTTATATATTAAACTTACGTTTGTGGCAAAAAAAAACTTGTGTTTGAAAAAAAGAGAGGGTACCTGGCGAAGGAAATTCTCAAGAGTTCCAAGCTTCCCCATGGCCATGGCCATTTGACCCATGTAATTTGCCACGTTTCCTGTTGATCCAGAAGAACCAAGAGACCCAGCCAATGTTTCTGCCAAGGACTGCTGAAGGGCCTCCATTCCTTGTGAAAGAGCATCTTCGGCTTGTTGTGAAGATTGCTGAAGATTGGATATCCCTGACAGCTGCTGCTCAGTGAGGGGTTCAAGCTGTGTTGAAAGAAGCTGCAGTTTTCTTACTTTTAGTATCTCTAACTCATCAGTAAATTCATTAGCACTTGAAATAAAAGAAAGGCCACATTAAGTAATAACATGCTCTCCAATGGCAAAAAATGAGGTATGCAAGGGTATGCTAATCAAGACACATAACGAGCATTACCAAATCTATAATATCCCTATATTATGCCACGTTAGTTTAAATAGCCTAACGATGACACACAAAGAAAAATAGATAAATATATTGATATATTTGTTCTTGATATGCTAATATCTTACAGTATAACATTGCTTTTGGTAAAAGGAGGGGCTTTGCAGTTCCAGGAGGGCTCAAAAGATTACAAGCACATCGCAAAACTGCAATACAAACCTTCAAAAGCTCAGATGGTCGGAACCCTCCTAGCCACAAGAAACACCTCTCTGCTGGTGTCTTCCACATGCCTGATAACACATGAAAGACATCTGCCTTGGCCGCGTTTCCTTTTTGCTTGAAAATCTCATCATAGTGTGACATGATCTTTTCGACAACACCACGGAGATCATTATCACTTGCATGAGCATTAAC
>KE371759.1:470718-484478 GCA_000418225.1 Zizania latifolia | reverse complement strand
ACCGATTAATCGGGTTGACCACCGATTAATCGGTTTGACCAGCCGATTAATCGGTCCACCGATTTCTGGTCCGATTTCACTGTAAATTAACTGGGTATGGGCCGATCACCGATTAATCGGCTGATCGGCCGATTTTTCTATCACTGAAGATAAATAGCTTAAACTTTCTGCAGAACAACAACAATAACAACGGAGCCTTCCAATCCCAAGCAAATTGGGGTAGGCTAGAGTTGAAACCCAGCAGAAGCTATTAATTAAGGTTCAGGCACATGAATTCTCTCCATAAAGTTTAAACTTTCTACAGAAAATAACAAAAAATCAAAAATGAATGCTGTTCAAGAACATGGACCTTTAGAATCATTTCAAATTCCATGATATCATTCTTCTGATATGCCGCAATCAAGTTTGTCATGGCGAGGATCTCAGGATCATTTTTGTACCTGCAAGCATCAAGGAGTTTCAGGGTGGCATGAAATCAAGATATAGGATATATGATGGGGTCATCAAATGTCTTACGGCTTGGCCTCTTGCCCATCGAAGGGATTCACTTCAGATTCCATCAACATATTCGCAAGAACAAGATATCTAATATGCATTACAATAAAGAAAGGATGAGAGAGAGGCCTAAATTTATCTAAATACAAAGTTAAGATGTAAAAAAGAAATCCAGATGATTTGATTACTTGAGACATTGAATTCGCCGTGGATTGCCAGCTTCATCATAGTTTTTGAATGCTTCAAAGAAATCAGTCGCAGCTTCTGCCCACTGCCTCTCAGCCATATGCATCTTACCACCACATTCACGAATTATACCCATGATTCTTGGATGAGGTATCGCTGATTTGATGGAAAGAGCCCTGAGATATAATTCCTACAGCAGAGATTCACTTCAGATAGTGCATTTCATGCTAACAGCCTAAGAATCTAAGATGGGATTTTAACATGGTAGAACCTGACATGGGTCAACATAGTACTGTAAAATGAAGTAGAATTCTAAATGTAATCAATGTTCTTAAACATATATTATATATTGCACATGAGTCCAAAGATAGGTATCAGGCTATCAGCTTTGCAGGTTTCATTTTATACAGCAGGAGTGAACCAACAATTTAGAGCTAAACATTTTCTGACAAGGTTGTATACACAGTATTTCATCTGATTTCAGATAAGAAGTAAGAACCTTGCTGCAAATGTATACTTGTATATTCAGTGGCAAATATCCTGGCATCAATAATATTGGGAGATACTAACTGTGTTTATTTAACAAATATACAGATAGATAACTGCAACATTAAATGAGAATTAACACAAAATCTTGAATGGTCGTAACCTGTAACCCATTGAAGAATCACATGTAAAAAGAGAACTACAGACAAATATGTCTTACCTTCAGTTTTTTGTTGTTCTTTGTTTCAGTGTACATTTGGATCTCAATAGCATAGACTTCCAAAAGTTGTGTGCCTTTCTTCTGATCATCAGAACCATCTTCTCTTTGACAAGATCTATGCAGCTCCTTCAGTATCTATCAGGACAAAGATGCACGCAAAGTAATTAAGAGTAATGACTGCAAAAAGAATAACAATTGACTAGAGAAACTTATAAGCACCTTGCTCATCCGACCATACTCCCCCATGTCAAACCAAATTTTGCAAAGCTTGAGATTTGTCTTAAACCATAATCTCTGCACAGAAAACAATAGTAAGGTATGAAGAACAATCCTTCAATACATAAAATGCTAGTTTGGATAAGGCAAGAAACCCAACCTCATTTTTTGCCTCTTCAAGTGCTTTCAGTGTTGTCTGGTAGAACTCTTGCAGAAGAGAGAAGTTTTGACTAGCTGATCCAGAAACAAAATCCATTATGTTGTTTATACATTTCTCACTGTAGTTACGTGTCACGGCAGATTTGATGTATGTCAACATCTCCCTGTAGGCATCCATCATTTCTTTGTACTTCCCAAGTCGATAATACAGCTTCACTGTTTGTTTAAGAGCTTTGAATCCCCTACAAAGACATAGTAACAAGACTAACATCAGGCGCTTCAAATATGAGTGGTTGTTGGATAACAAATACAGTAATTTCACTGGCAAAATTTAACAGCTTTAGAAAGAGTGATTATTAAGCAATGCATGCATAACATTGTCATAGAGCAATTATGGAGTCCTTTGTCGCTTCATCAGAAATGTGGGAGAAAGGGGCAATATGCTCATTTTTAATGAGTGTGGCACACAACTCCAAGGGGACAACACCAGTTCTGACCAAGAACTGACTGTAACTGTCATGGAACATTTCAGAACAGGGAAGACAGCTTTCAGGAAGTTAACTGCTATTTGCCTACCAAACAAATATTCAAATCTATAGATTCCTCTGTAATATAATATAACTATATAAGGTGCCAGGGTTCCACTGGATCCTATGCAATTTTTTAGCTGTTTATTTATCCGTTCCGTCACCTTTTCTTATATTTTTCCTTTTATTTTTTATCAGACCAACTCTAGCTAGCCTGAGCAGCAGAGGTAGCACAAACATCCTGAAATAGCTCTGAACAAGCATTAACATACACTAAGTAAACATACACAAGCGCAATAATTCCCCCACCAGTTTATATACGCTCTAAATCAAACTATACAGAAAGAATAATCCCCCAAAAAAATCAAGGCAGTTAAAACTAAGTTCCAAATAACCCTCTTATGTCAGTTCCAACTTCTGACCAGTTATCTAGTGCCCTTTTTTGGGATTCAGTCACTAAAATCCCTGGCTCCAAAAAATAATTAGAATCGATGAGGTCCTCAGGACTATTTAGAGAATAATGCATCCAATAGTTTAAAGTTGCGTTCATAAATCTCTAGTTCTCTACAACTCAAAAATGAGCAGGTGGTGATAATGGCATGTTAATGTTGATCTTCTGTGGATGTATCTACTTAGTGTTTGTTGTTTGTAGTTTTTTTTTTCATGATACTGCATCATACAGACATTCATATGTGTAGAAGGCCAGTTGTTTATTTAGTCTCAGATTTTAAGACTCATTTCAACACTTATTAAGATTATTTAATTGAAAGCCGTTACAGCACACAGGCACTATGCTCGGATCTAAAACATATCAGTACATGAAGGTATGGAGTTCCTGAAGCCTAACAAAAAAAGTGAAAAACAGTTAGTAAAGCTCATATATAAGATTGAGCCTGCTCAATATCCATAAAGATGGTCGAAGGCAAATAAACTTCAGTATTCATATTGTCCCGGAACTTTAAATTGCATATGGAACAGAACAGTTAGTCAAAATGGTATCCATATAAACCGTACAATTGATCCCCAGTAAGTGCAGTTTTTGTATCTATCTTCCCTGGTGAAAGCCACGTCATCCCTCTTATTCTCTCATTTGGATGAGTATCAGGTGGTACAGATGGATCATGGATGTTTGATTCATTTTGCTAAGCCCAACATACTAGCCAAGCCCACCGCCAAATAAAATCCCGTTTTTCTTTTGTGAACAGGTAGTAGTCAAAGCTTCCATGTTTAACAAACAGGATGCGGACATACATCCAAGAATGGAATATTAAATGTGAGAGCTAAGAATCCAGCATCATCAGCAAGAATACCTTAAATAATATATTTTATTTCAATCTGCAACTGTCACATAATTTGTTCAAAATGTATTTTTCTTTACTACACGTCTATTAATGGCAAAACAAATTTGGCTCCTATATATTGCCGTCAACACAAACAGCACAGGGTATCAACTATTAAAATGTTATAATGCTTACCATTCAGCTTTTTCAGGCTCCATATGTACTACTTGATCAAAACCAGCGAGTGCACCCTCAGGGTCTGTCTCAACCATACCTGCAAGAAGATGTTGGAGCAATGTAATACCGTACAGTAACATACACATGAAGTAGCATTTGTAATTTTGTAGTAACAACAGAGAGCAGTTTTGAAATTGTGTGGTAGCATTTGTTTAGTACAACCATATAGTAGCATTCGTAATTATTATTACAAACAAATGCTACTACCCATTGTCTGTAATTGCTACTACAAACATTTGTTTTTAGTAGCATTTGTTTGTGCTGTGACAACCTTGAACCCAACCGTTCTCAAAGAATGCTATTTGTTAGAAAAATAGTATGCATTATGGGCGGTCCCACTTGTTTATGAAATGGAAATGTATAACTTATGATCTGTGAGATGGGAGCACTCCTTTGGAACGCAGGAATTTTACAAGAATCAGTTCGATTCTCGCAGGAATCATCCAGAAATCCAGCATTCCAAAGGAGGCCTACATGTGCAAGACCAGAAGAAGCAGTGGAGCGGGATCAGAGCAGGGGCAGTGCTGGTGGATCTCGAGCAGGGGTGGCGCCAGCGGATCGAGCCAGAGCGGCGCCAGCAGATCAAGCGGGGGCGGCGCCGACAGATCGAGCAGGGACAGCGCCAGCAGATCCTGAGCGGTGGCAGCACAATGGCTTCCGTCTGTTTTGCTTCTTCCTTCTGCCTGACCCAATCTATCGATCTTTACTCGTTTGACAGCCGATTAATAGACCAAAAATCGTCTGGCCGATTTCTTGACCGATCAGGCCCTAATCGACGTGGTGCATGGCCACTCAGCCAATTTTTTAATCACTGCTTCAAAGTCACACTGTTTATGTTTTAATAGTGGCGTGATTTGTAAATTCATGAAACAACAGCTATCAGGTATTCAGTTTTCTTACAAATTAAACTTTCCTTTTCAGTTATAAGTAATCTTTTTGCAGAACAAAAATTCTGATTGTTAATTGCAAAGATACAATAGGGCTAACCACACGATTAAACACACAGTATACTCAGCTAGTTGACATAAAAGGCAATCTTCTCAATGCCACAGTTAAATTGGCAAAAACAATATATACGCATCATAATTAAAAAGAGGAACCCTAAGGGAACCACTAGAAATCGGGGATATGCAGCAAAAAAGTGGCAAGTACACAATCCACTTCGAACAACTCACTACACGGACGGGTGGGTATAGAGAAAGCGATCATCGAGGAAAGACGAGCAGGAAAATGGACCCAAACCTTTGGAGTTGTAGTACTGATTCTCGATGTCCACATCCTGCTCCTCCGGCTCGTCGTCGGAGTACTCGAACCCGTAATCCTCCATGTCCGCATCTGAATCACCACCACGCGACGCAATGAAGAGGACCGATCACGGAACGAAACCCAAGCGAGAGAGGGAGGGAGAGACAGGAAACGAACGGGAGGGCTGGGTTTACCGGATCCCATGTCAGCGGCGACCCGCGCGGCGACCGAGAAGGGGCGGGGAGGGCGCGAGAGCTAGGGTTTCTGCGAATGCCGGGGTTTGCTACCTCGGCGCGGGGCGGAGACGAGAGGAGAGGTAGGGGTGGAGGGAATACACTTTTGCGCATTTGCCCCTTGGGAGGCTGAGATTTAGAATATGGGGCTCTCACCATTCACCAAGTTTAGTGTAAAGATGAATGACATAATCCAATTTTTAGTTAGATAAGATATTTTATGTTAGGTAGATAGGATTATTTAGTTTTTTGTTTGGTTTTAGACTAGATGAGATGAGTTGGCGAAGAGAGAGGTTAGTGGGGATGGATGAGCCCATCCAGCATATTTTTTTAGACAAACTCATCTAGCATCTTAAGGGAATAAGATAACCCTATTCAGTTTGCTCGTGAACCAAACGGTTATCATCCACCCTAAAAATTAGATAGAATGATCACATCCAACTTTATTTAACGAACCAAACGCTACCCTAGTTACACTATGATTTGCCAAGAGGTCAGACCAGTAGACCACTGAGGGCTAGTTTGACAGTATGAAATCCATTAGACAGGATTTTGAAAAAAAAATATGTCTCTATTCATGTGAAATAGTTTGGATTTTGGGCTACCAAATTAGCCCTAATATTATGGTCTTTTTTAAAGAAAGTTTTCCGAAACTTCAGCCATTCTGTCTAAAATACTATTCTACAGTAACTTTAGTTGGACATTTGTGCTGGATTAAGCTTTTGAACATCTGCAAAGATTTGCTCGAAGATCAATATGAACCACTCAAGTTATCTTTTAAAGTTATGGAACCTATAAAACTTGCTTTATAGCGAAGATTATGTTTGGTAAACTTTGACAACAATATGGGGGTATTGTGCCATTGTGCGAGATCCAACATTTACAACATTTTCCAATACTTCCAGAGATATTGGCATCACATCTCCCACGATGAATGAACAAAAGATGATTAGAACACCACAAAAATGGAAATCAATTCGTTTGCTAGGAGATGAATGTGAAGCTGATGCAGACTCAGTTGAAATTTGTTGCATGCTTGTTATCAATGTTATTTTCTTGCTGTATTCGACCGCAACGCTAGCTCTAATGTATTTTCAGAACGTGTGAATGTGTCATTCTGTAGGTCAAAAACTCCTCTCTTTTTTTGTCGCAAAGCTATGTGCATGTAATGCAACTACTTCTAGTCAAACTAGACATCAAAATCTTACTCCCAGCTACTTCGTCAATCTGTGTATGTCTGCAAGCTACTCTCTCGATCTATTTCTAGCCTTCAATTTTATCAAAAAAATACTTTGTTTTTATTTTCTTACCTACTCTGAGTTAGCAAATTAAGAAGTTTTATTTATTCGACACACTCTACTTACTTCTTATCTGTCACTTAAACATTACAGTCTTTTACTCTAACTACTAATTTATCAACTGTCAAAAAAAATAACATATTTGTGGGGGGTGTAGTATTCACTAGAAGAATACATGTAATTCTCATTGTATCTGTATGGATGGCATTTTTATATTGGTCTACAGAAACGAACATTTGTGTTACAGGTACTTGCTTATTCACTTTAAAATGTACAGCGTAATAAGTAAATAAAGTAGTTGGCAGGCACCACTGTTCACTTTCACCAAGACCTAACATTATGTCACGATGCACAACATAGCTGAAAGATCAGGATGCTAATGACTTGATTATCAAGTGTCAACACAACCTCAAAACATCAAATAACTCCCCTCCTGCTGGGAAACTGTAACCCCCACTGTGATGCAGTTCACTGCCACTTACACGGAGATCATCACAAAAACTTGCCAAATGTGTTGCATTGTTGAAGTCTGAATATTTTACAAACGAGCACAGGAGGCTGCAGATCCTGTTAACCATCATCCATCAGCTCATCATTCAGAGCCCCTCATGCAGAAAGCATCAGCAGCATGCGTTTTGAGGGGAAAAAAGCTGGAGATAACCTTCCTTCAGAATCAGTAAACGAGCCGGGGCTCGAATTCAGCGAAGTCAACAGAGCCAGACTCGATCGGGGGCATGAGGTACGCAGCAATGATCTCAGACACAAGTGCAGCGACAAGAGGAATCCTCTTCAAGTTCTTCACCAGGGGAATATCGCTAGACTGTCCTACAGCAATGATCTTTGTGTTGATCTCTACCATCCTGTCTAGCTTCCTCTTGAATTCAGGGTTCTCAACATCAGGAACAGCGGGGAAGATCCTTGCTGTTGTGCGGTTGGTCTGCAAAGATATGCGACGATCATACCATCAGTGGTTGTCTTAACATACACTAGTTTTAAATATTCTGCTAAGCATATACTCCCTCCGTTTCATATTATAAGTCGTTTGACCTTTTTAAAGTTAAATTTCTCTAACTTTGACTAAGTTTTAAAGAAATTACATTAACATCCATAATATCGAATAAATATCTTATTAAGACATATTTCATTGTTGATTTAATAAAACTAATTTGATAATGTAATTGTTGGTGTATATATATAAAGCTTAAAATGGTCCATGGCAATTGCTCGAGGACATACGCTTCAATGTTCAGCAATTCTTTCAAAACTGTCAGGTCACAATTGATTGTGTAAATAAGAAATGGAGGTTGATTTTCTTACCTCGATGATCACATGTATGTCGAATTCTTTGGTGTCCAGACCAATTCCTTCATAGAATGCAGTACGTTGGCAATCGTTTAGGTACATGGTTACATACACCTGCAAAAGGTCAATACAAGTATCAGAAGAGGGACACGGCAACAGCCTTCAGTGAGCCATGCTTACAAGTTACAACAATGGAGTAGCTTGAAGATTACCGAAAGGCAGAAGAACCGTGACCAGAGCTTGGCCTTCCAGTCATTGAGGAACTGCGGCTGCGCCTTGAGCAGCGCAGAGAAGAAATCACCATGCCGGTTCTCATCCTGGCACCAGTTCTCAAAGTACTTGAAGATGGGGTACACCTGGTACTCCGGGTTGGCCTTGAGGTGCCTGAAGATGGTGATGTACCTCCAGTACCCAATCTTCTCCGACAGGTAGGTTGCGTAGAAGATGAACTTGGGCTTGAAGAAGGTGTACTTCCTAGCCTTGGTCAAGAACCCAAGGTCCAGGGCCAAGTTGAAATCAGACAGCCCCTTGTTCAAGAACCTGAACAACACAACCATGAGGCTAATTCAGTTGGGTTTCTTGCTTAATTGAGTTGAAATGGAATCATCAGCTATCTCCCCTAAAACTGAAGCTTGAACACTTTTCCTGGTCAAGCTACAGTCTAATTTGGGTTGCAATTGTTGGTACCAATCACATTGTACAGTGGGAATAATTTAGAGCGTGTTGCTACATACCCAGCGTGCCTGGCCTCATCCCTGGACATGAGCGAGAAGATCTCGGCCACCACCGGGTTGGTTTTCTGCAAAGACATGGAGTATGAGCACGCGCCCACCAGCTGCTCGGGGAAATGCCTACAAGAAGCTACACTATACGAGCATATACGACGAACCTTGAGCCTGCGGCCGAGCTCCTTGTAGAGGAGGAACCCGGAGAACTCGGCGGTGCAGGAGCGCTCGAGGAACTCGACGAAGATCTGCCGGAGCGGACCCTCCATCTTGTCGGCGGCGGCCTTGAACTCGAGGTTGCGGACGAAGTGGGTCTGGTTGTAGTCCGTCTTGAACTCCTGCAGCAGCGCGTCGAACTCCTCCTGGTTGAGCTGCTTGTTGATCTCGGCGTTGAAGAGGCGCTCCATCTCGTCGAAGTCGGTGGTGTAGAACCGCGGCGTGAGCAGCGACTCCTGGATCTCCGTCTTGCCCTTCTTCTTGGGCGACCCGGGCTTCGCGGCCGGCGGCGCCGAGGCCGCGGCGTTGGCCGTCACGCGGAACCGGACTCGCCTCCCGGACCCGGATACGGGCAGGCTCCCTGTCCCGGAGACGCGAGGCTTGGCGGAGAGGCCTCCGTGGCGGGGCATTGCCGGCTTGAGGAGGGCGAGCTCCATGGCGGAGGAGGCCATTGGTGGCGTGGCGTGGCGGGACGGGAGCGAAGAGTCTAGCGGAGCGGGGAGGCGGGGTATATGCGCGCGGCTCACATGGACGGACGAGATAAGGTGGCGATGAGGTGTAATCTACGGCTTCTAATGAGCGCGCGCCACGTGTAGCGGAGACCCATCTTTTTATCATTGCATCTCAGTATCTCACCATCTCATTTTTTCGTTGTATATATTCCCAAGAAAAAAAGGCTAGAATACCATTTTACCCTGTTTTTGTAAGCTACGTCTATGTTATTGCGTTATTTTTCCGAGATCAAACCGAAGGCGAAAATAAAATTTGGGAACATATTACAAATAGAGCAACATAGCTAGATCAAATGTTGGAAAAAAAACAGACCTAAGAAACAAATAAGGAACCACTAGTCCGTTAACCCACATAACATATGATATATTATGTAAGCATATGATTCAATAATAAAACTTAGTATATATGTATTTAGAAAAAAGATGCGTATGTTTAGAGGTCTAAAACGGTCACTCTACTCATTCCCTGGAGGTCCGCTCTATTCGAGATAGACAAATTGTATTATTTAGTAAATTTCACAAAATGTAGGGTATTTTGAAAAAAATATCATAGAGTAAATTCAACGCCTAATTTATTTATCATAAAGGTATAGATGTAAGCAAATGTATTACCAAACCACATATTTGTCGACGGATTTATCACAAAACTACGTAAAGAAAAGACACCCTACACTCCGTGAAACACAAACGAATTAATCTACAGTTTTGTGAGTGTACTTGCATGCAGATTTTCGTAACGAGAGAAAACAAGAGGTAGACAGCTTCTATTGTGACAATATAAAAATCTTGATTTTTCCCGTCACAAAAAATGCAATAATGGAGTAAGATTTTCGTGAGTTTTGATCTCTACCGGCCAGGACTGAGCCGCATTTGTTGGCCATGAATATCCCTAGCAAAAAAAAAAACTAGCTCCATATATATGGACATATTATCTACAGGTAATTAGCACAGCAACATTTCTAGCTAGCATAACTGAAGCTATCCATAAAGAAAGTATTTTTGAAATGATTCAAATACTATGTATGCCAGGTCATAAATGTCACCTATTATAAATCTTCAACCCTTTCAAATTCTAAACAACACCCACAAAAGCAGCTGTTCAATTTAGGACCACTCGAGCTGATCACCTTTTAATTGAAGGAAAATTTTACGTTCTTTAAGGAGCTACCAAGAAATATCATAATTTTTTATGTTAATTTTAGTACAAGATGTATCTCTTGGTATCTAGGATAGAGCGAAGATATACCTAATATACCTTTACAAGTCATATTAGTATATAAGAGAATTAGAGGATATATATGAATAACAAGTGATATACCTTTATAAGACATAGTAGTATAGGAGAAAATTAGATGATATATATGAATAGCAAGCCCTCGATGCTGAGAGGGCCACACTAAAGTGCCCCAAGCAATCCAATCAAGAGCCATCCATGATCCAACCAACAATGTCCTCAACACATCAACTCTTTGAAAATTTTTGTGGGCTAGAGATCTAAGCTAGATTAAGGTTCATGTACTATTTGTACACACATATTATTGTTCAGTGCTTATAGACAATGCGTAAAATCTTTGTCTCGACATATACGTGGGTCTATAAATACTTGCATTCACACAAACAATCTCACATATGTTTTATGTCCGGTCTACCAATTGCCAACACATATCTAATTTAAAATTCGTAAATACTCAAAATGTGAATTATTCCATGCTTTTCATAATTCCTAGATACAAATGGAATACTCAAAGAGTCAAGAGTGACCCTTAAAACACACACTCAAAAAAACAGGAAAAAAAGGGAGTCGAGTAAGAAAAAAAAGAAAGAAAAGAGAAAGAGAAAAAAATAGAGAGATGCCAATCAGACGACATTAACCGCGAACGGTGTCCGGACGGAGTGCGCGCCATCGGACCAGGTGACGGCGCCGTGCACGTACCCCTTGCTCGCCCCGGCGCTCGCGAAGCTCACTTGGTACGTCGCCGCCGTCCACCTCCTCGAGAACACCAGCCGCTCCGGCGACACCTTCACCGTGAGGCCCTGCGGTGCATCGACGGCAGCGGCGTAGGTCGCGTTCGACGGCCCCACGTTCATGGCGGTGCGCGCCACGGTGACCGTCTTCCCGGCGAAGAGGCGCGGCACGGAGATGGACGGGTAGTTGACGCCAGCCGCGATGAGGTCCGGCGAGGGCCCCCCGAGCGGGCAGGCGAAGCCGGTGACGCCGGAGAGCTTGCGGACGAGCTGCTCCTTGTAGCCGTAGAAGCAGAGGAAGTTGAGGTAGTCGCGCGTGGTGGTGTCGAACACCAGGCCTGGGCTGAGCGCCCGCAGCGGGCTGATCTCGCCGGCGCCCATGTCGTGCCCTGTCGCCGCCGCGCCGGTGCTGCTCGCCACCGGCTGCCCGAGGTTGTTCCTCGTCTTCGCTGCCAAGATCAATCGCTCAGGTCAGCTACGCACGCCTGCTCTTCGGTGGCTGCACTTGATCGCGTTCTTGATTCACTCACGTACCTGTGGTCATGAGAGCTGATCTGATCATAGACGGCGACCAGCCAGGGTGAGCCGACTTGACGAAGGCGGCGGCGCCAGCGACGTGCGGGCACGCCATCGAGGTGCCGGACTTGATGGCGAACGCCGATGGCTTCTTGCCGGCGGGCACGTCCTCCTTGTCCATGGAGGGGATCGTGGCGGCGAGGATGCTCACCCCCGGCGCCATCAGATCAGGCTGCCACCCAGCCAAGAATCAAAACACACACTAATTACAATGCTAATCCTAATTCTAGTGACGACTAGACCCCTTGACGGCTTAAAACAATGATGTTATAACATAATTTCAATTATTATATGATATAATTTTATAATAATTTTTTGGTTGAATAATTTAAACCTTTTAATAAACTTGATTATTGATATTGATTATTCGGTATTAAAAGTAAAATGACTTAAAATACTCTGAAGTGAATAATATAATACCAAATTTTTGTACCAAGTAAAGTTATTTAGAGCATCTTTGAAGAGTGTGTACAAAACTAGGCTCCACGTAATCGGGTCTTGATTAAATAGTTTTTTTTTCATTTAGAAAACAATTCACTACTAGTTTAATTATAATCCTAATTTAGGCTATCTAAAAGGTTTGCCCTTTAGAACAACTTACTAATTCCGATTATTAGAAAAAAAAAGAGAGATTATTAATTCTAATTATTAGTTATGTAGATGTGTGATTATTATTTAAACTAGCTATAATTTCTCTATTTGACATATAATTTATTTTCACTTTAAGTATAAGCTAGAACCAGCCAACAAATTACTTGCAAATTAAGTCAAGAGAGTTAATTAGCTAGACCTTAAGTATGGACTCAGTGAGGCCGCCGGGGCCGCGCGCCGAGAAGCTCGCCACCACCGGCGCAGGCTTGACCTCGTTGGCGTCCTCGGTCGGGAGGATCACAGCCGTCGGATTCCTTCATCGGCACAAGATCCACCGTTCAATAACGTCAACTGCTCCCGTAAAACGAGGTCATTGGGTTTCGTGGTGACTCACTTTGTGGAGTTCATGTACTCGAGGATCTGGGCGCCGGCGTCGGTGCCCACCTGGGATAAGGGGAAGCCGCCGGCGACGAACGGGATGGCCTTCTCCGCGTCGTCGATGAGCACGAGCCCCCTCGCGCCGGCGCCCTCGGCGACCAGCTTCTTCACCCGGCGCGACACCATCGGGTCCGTGCCGACGCAGACCACGATCTTCCCCGCCGCCTTCTGCGGGTCTAGTGAGCCAGGGTAGCAGTTGCTGCATGTGTTGGCAATGGCGGGCAGGGTGATCAAATCGGCGCGCGATTTGCGGCCGCCATGGAAAAATGTGGAGTTTTTGGGTGCTAGGTGTGAGATGGTGTGGTGGTGGTTACCTTGTCTCGGACACCGGCGTGTACCGGCCGGCGACCTGGGGCCCGAACACCAGCGGGTGCTTGCCGCCATTGATGCTCTGGTTGGAGAAGTTTATAGCGACTCCCTGCCATTGACGGGGAGAAGCAAGGTTTGCATGACTCGTCGCGTTGATGGTGCAATGGCGATAATTGAATCACGGCGATGGTGCACTGGTGTGCACTGTGCAGTGGCTTACCTTGACGACGGTGCCGTTGCCGAGGACGATGCTGGACTGGAAGGTGCGGTCGATGCTGGAGGCGGCGACGGTGAGGATCCACGGCGCGGAGTTGACGACGGTGTAGGGGTTGGGCCCGTCGTTGCCGCCGGAGCAGACGACGAGAACGCCCTTCTGGTCAGCGTGGAACGCGCCGAGCGCGATGGGGTCGGTAATGAAGTCGGACTGGAAGGCGGAGCTCATGCCGATGGAGATGGAGACGACGTCCACGCCGTCGGCCACCGCGTCGTCGATGGCCTTGAGCACGGCCGAGCTCGCGCACCCGCCCAGCGAGCACGCCTTGTA
>KE371759.1:410953-449165 GCA_000418225.1 Zizania latifolia | reverse complement strand
CCAGCGCCTCCACGACTGCGTGGGAGGTGTTCGACGCCGCCGCCGAGTCGGGCTGGCTGCCGTAGTACCGCGCGCCGATGAGCTTCCTGCGACAACGGCACGACACGATGAGCTCCCGGCGCCATCAACGCGAGTTCCATGCAGAGACAGAGCAGATTGCTGTCCCCTACTTGTTGCAGCTGCTCTTCTTGAAGTCAGGGCCTTCCATGCATACGCCGCGCCACCGCGCCGGCACCGCTCCAATCCCGGCGTCGCTGAAGCTCGGAGACTCCGGCCACACACCTAATGGCAAGCGACATCACACCAAACGTCAGTGCTCTGAACACGTGCTGGACTGCAGGTATCAGTCAGTGTCAGTGTCAAGAGTCAGAGTCACCACTGGCCACTGTGCCGTAGCAAGAGGACACGTGTCACCTACCGGTGTCGACGATGCCGATGATGACATCGCCGGAGGCGCGGCGGCCGAGGCGGTCGGAGCGGAGGCCGGACTGCACGTCGAGGAAGTCCCACGACCGCGTCGTGTGCAGCTCCAGCGCGCGGTCCCGGAACACGGACACCACCCTCTCGTGACCTTCCAACAACAACAAAAAGAAAAGATTCAGCTCACAATCGCGATCATGGGCTCATGGCGATCGCCAGGCGGATGGTGGTGGGTGGCCGGACTTACCAGACAGAGTGGCGGCCTCCTCCTCGGTGAGCTCGGCGGCGAAGCCCTCGAACGCGTGGTGGTAGCTCTGCGTCAGCGCCACCACCCTCCCCTGCTCGCCGCCCGGCACGACGACGGACGTCAGCATCTCCATGTGCTTCGCCCGCACCGCCTCCGCCTCCACCTCTCCTCCTCCTCCTCCTCCTCCGCCGCCCATGTAGACGACATACGACTGCAATTTCATCCATCAATCAAAATCAAGAACAAAAGCATGTCACTCCAACTTCCAAGAACTCATGCAACAATCTAGCTACTTGAGAAAAAAAATCCTTGCCAAGTGCAGCAATCTAACAGTGATCAATTCTACTACCTCTCTGGTCTGGTCTGGCTCAGCTGAGAGGGGTACCAGGAGGCGGTAGGCGAGGACGAGGACGACGAAATGCGCGCGGTTCACCATTGATGGATGCTCTCAAGAATATCTTGGGATATCTCCTAGTTTCCTACTACACTAGATAACCAATGCTGCTCGTGCAGATCATCTGGAGTAGTGCAAGCAGGAGATTGATATGATATGAAACTCTCGGCATGGGACCCAATTTGTAGCTGCCATTCTGCCTCGCTTTTGATGCCAGAATCGGATTCATCATTCATCTCAGCTCTGACCGGCCTCTTTATGTACCCTTGTTTCTTTTGCTGATTCTTTAGCTCTCTCTTGCCATGGCATGGCAGATAGAAACTTCTTCTCATGGTGATACGCATGTCGCCGTCGCCGACGTCCTCGTCGTCACCTGATCGGCCACATGGCTGTCGCCTGTCTGAGAGGTAGAAATGGTGTGAAAATTAATTCTGCACAGACGGTTGTTTTCTGACGAGATTGCTTGGCGCTGAGGAATGGAATATGTGCGGCCTGGCAGTATCTGAACTCGTGGACATGGAGCCTTGCTTTGCTTTTCGCATGCATTTAATTAGTCTTATCGTTGCAGTGTTTTTATGCACTTGTAAATGCTTTTGATGATCCGTTAGCCTAAGGTTTAGGTTTCTTTTGGAGGCATTCTAGCATTCACAACTATTTCTAGAAGCTCTATTTTTCTCTAATAGTTCAGATTTTTTTATTGTAAATCTTAGTAGCTACGTAATCTAAAAATAAACTAATATCTATACCACCATAATTTTACCAGCTAGATAATAAACAGTTGCTTCTTAGAATTTTAAGCTCTCTAAACAGATTCTTACTTAGTGTGCATTGTGCAATTAGAATTAAACACTTGGAGTCCTAACAATTGCTTTTTTTCTTAGTAAATGCTTTGAGCTTGTTTGGAGAGATTAATATTTTGATAAGCACCCGGTAAGTATGAGAATCGGAAAAACCTAGTGTTTCCTAGATTATAGATATTAATTCACTTTTAGATTATATAGGTACTGAGTTTTACGATATAGATGAAAAATCTAGATTGTTTAAAAGAACTAGAAATTTTAGAAGTAACTGTAGCTGCTAGAAGCTTCCCAAACAAGCTCTCAGTATCCTCCGATGGTTGCTGGTCAAAAAGGAAATTAGATGTTAGTACTAGATACATTATTACAAGTGATGGGCCACAAAGTCAGTCAATAATCTGTGCTGTGTTGTTGCTGGTTGTAACCACACGAGTTCCTGTTAATAGACTGGGAATCAGAGTTAATCGTGTCGGTGCCGCGTATTTCGACAATTGCTGGCAAAGCTGGCGCAGGCTGTTTCTGGCCATCTGATTCTCTTCTCTTGAAAGAAGAATTCCATGGAGCATACATATATAACGGGTTGCCTTTAGTTGTTAGTGTCAGTCGTTTTCTGGCAACATCAGAACGCATTTTCGCAGCTTCTTTCTCACTCTGATCAGTGCTTCTTCTCTCTCTCTTGCTCTCGTTCTTTCACGTCGACTGTGATTGCAATATTATCGTATACATCGCAGGATCAACGACGATGATTGTTTTTCATAGTGTTGGAGATCCCAGGCGGCGATCAGATCATCATACTGATCGTGATGAAAGAAAGGGTTCGGAAGAAAAGTGAGAAAGCAACGGGAGATGTGAGCTACACTGATCGTCAGTAGATGCACATGAGTTAAAGCGTTCTATCTCACAGCGCGCGCGCACACACACACACACTGCTTAGCTTTTGCTCCCATTAGAAGGCACCGTGCCATCTGGGTGTTCTTGCTTGTTATCTTGTCTCCACGGATCGATCCAAAGTTTTATCAGGCAGGCAGAAACTCTGATCCTCTCTTCCATCCAAAATTCAGACTTGAACAAATTTCAATGATGACTCATTCAGGTCCATTTCGAGTACCACTTTCTTTTTCCAGTAGAATATGTATGTGTGTATCGTACATACACACATAATTACGGTAACTTAGGAGCTATGAAAGCATCGAAACGATTGTTTTTTTTAACAGTGTAGCCCTAATATTATCTTGCTTGTAAGGGGGAAATCTAGGGTGTTGCGGGTGCTAAAGATCTCCGTGGTCTTTTGGCTCGATAGCTATTTCAAGACAGGGTAGCTCTCTTTTAGTTTGTGCTGTTTTTTGTGATCTTGTGGGTTGGGTGTTGTGTTAGTGAAGTTTTGTGTGTATTTTGTTGTACTTGATTCATTTCTCTTCTTCTTAAATGAAATGACACGTAGCTCTCCTGCGCGTCCGAGAAGAAAAATATATAACTGAAAAGGGGTTTGGGAGGCGTATGGTGATTGTTCCTTCCTTGAGTATCAAGGGCGAAAAGGAGAAGCGTGGGCAGTACCGCAGTAACACACAGGGCAGTCAAGTAAGCGAGCAAGCAAACAGAGATTCGTTTCAGCAACTTAGAAAATCAGGAATTCACCTTATGGGACTGTCAGTAGCATTGTGGTTAACATTTGCAGAACTTCAGTCGTCAGAGAAACAAACATTTGCAGAACTTCTGACGATGACATCCACAAGCCACACAAACCCAAGAAAGCTAACTTCAGAAAAAGGTTTACAACCACATCAACAAAAGGGGGCGACGTAAGAACAAAACACAGCTCTCTTCAGACTATTCACGTTGCGCATGACAGTAACAAAAACCCCAAATTTGCTCCAGTTCACTCCTGGTCCAAGTTGATCCTTGCACCCTAATTTATATCATGCCAGTTGAAGAGTTGTGAGAGGCACAACAAAACACAGCAGGAAAGTGTATATAAATATGCAAGGCAGCACTGGAGGCTTGCTAACCACTGCTGGTACTGAAATTATTATTCTTCCAACAAAGTTGGGGAACCTATGCACATATGAGGGCAAGTAACATTCAAGGACACCAGGATGTCCAATGATTTGCTTACGATGTTTGACAAGAAGAAAAGGCATCAAGTACCACAGCTGAAGCACAAGGTGAAAAATACAAGGACTGGCTCTGCAGACTTATAAGGAGATTTCGCATGGGAAAAAGAATCACATTTTACAGGCATTGTGTTTTATCATATTATGAGCTTTAAAATTCACTGGTGCATTAGCTTAGCAAAGACCGTGCTGGATGAACAGAACACATGGGTGTACAGAAGAACAGCGACCGTTATCAGTGCTGGTTACACGTTCTTGAGCTTCTTCATCTTGGACGGCGGCCATCTACCTTTCTTCCTCAGCCGCCTCTTCTGGACAAGCCGCCTACGCCGCTGCCGCAGCTTCTTGGCCAACTTCATCCGCGCCCTCTGCTCCATTATCATCTTCTGCTTGGATTCAAGTGGCATGCTCTCAATTGAAGCTGCCGGTTTTGGCTCCTCTGGCTGATCAGCATCAGGTGCATCTGTGCCAGCCTCTGCCGAGGCATGGACAGAAATTGGCCTCTTCTTGGTCAAAGAAGCATTCAGAGGGCTCTGCAGGGAGGCAAGATTCTTGCACTGAAGCCTCGAGGCTGCAACAACAGCAAGGACACATGGCAAGCCACTTAATAGGAATTTACTTTGCATCATTTTAAACATGGAATTCTGATTTCTGAGTTCATATATGCCACATCATGGCTCTTAGCATCTAAAATAAATTGTAGAAACTGTGGTGCTCTTGCTTATATAACATGATGAATTTGGCAGAGCAAAGATGTAAAGTTTACTCATGTATAACAAGGCCCAAATGCAGATGCCTACTGATATCACAATCTGTCAGTGACCTATACTGCTAAAGAATCTGGCATTATTATTTAAGCAAGAAAGAAGCAAGCTTAGTGAATCTGCCGATTTCTCCTAAATGCATGCAATCTGCTAAGAATTACTGCAGACGACGTGTTTGAAGAAATTCCCAAACGAGCCAAGCGTGTCCCGGGAAAGCAGAGACACGGAATCTAACCAGTGGGGCATATCTAGACCAAAACTCGCGCCAAATTATACATCACAGATCACCAACAACGGATTGCCTTGTGCCTACTCAACATAAACCATCCAAGAATCAACCCCACCAAACCGAACGTACGGGCCAGGCCGCTAGCGCAAGAAGGCACGGGGCGGAGAAGGCGTTCGCGCAGAGATTACCGGGGATGGGGACGACATTTGCGGCGGCTGGGAGAGCTCTGGCGCGAGGAGGAGAGGCGGAGGAGGAGGCGAGGAAGGAGACGGTCGGCGAGAGGAGGAGCGCCATGTGGATTTGGCTCGTCTATCCAAACCCACCGGGTGGGTGGGAGAGGGATAAAGCCTGTGCGGGAGGAGAACGCTCCGCCACCCGATCAAGGATCAACGGTCAGATCTAATCACGCGCGAGAAATGGTTTTTGTCGTGGCCCACATGTCATAGGGCGGTGGGTTTTGTCGTGGGCCACATGTCATAGAGCAGAGAAATAACGATGCTTTTCGGTGGAACATAAGCTCATTTTATTGCTTAATCACAATATTTACACTTGTGTTATTACCATTTGATATATTTTTGAGTAGAAATAATGTGTATTAAAATTGATTATATAATTAAGTAAAAGAATTTAGTAAGAAGTTTTCAATTTGTGAGTGCTATTTTATATTCAGCACGGGGCCTTGAAAAAAAGTTAATCATATTTAGATGATAAATTAAAAATTTATCTTCCTACTCACATGCCATTAAACCTGAGATAACCCCATATTTTTAATAAGATATGGGGAAAATCCTCAAATTTCTATAGTATAGCTAGAGATGACCTCGGAAGTCAGGTCACCCTCACCATCACCGACGATGCCCTTGTTCATCCCCTTCTCACGTAGTGGCTACCGCCAACTGATTCTGCCTCTCGCTGAGACGGCGGCCACAGCGCCATCATCGTCGTTCTCTAGCTGCCAGGAGCTGTGCAGCAGTGTCACGACTACCACACGCCGAGGCCACCGGTACCACAACGCACTCCTTGTCATCGTACTCTCGTCGCTTGTTCTTCTCGCCGACAACGAGACAGGTTAGCCCCAGGCCTTGATTGCTTTTTTTAACGACACAAACCTGAGGTTTGAGTGGGTTATGGAATTTGGCCAGAGTAAGTTCTACTACCATCTGTAGTATGATTATTTGGCTTCGCTTTAGAAGAAAATTTCCTACAATATTTTTCAAAGATTTTTAGCCGTATGGTGAGATTGATTTGTTGCTTGCATCGTTTATGACTAGAATTCAAGATCCCGGTGCGGACCAACCGGCCATGGCCCGATTCAGTACCCAGATTTCCCCTTGTACTAGGGATCTCAAGATATTCGGGTTGCACAAAATTGCAAGTTGCAACAGAATGCGAAGAAACTGAAAGAAATTCTCAAATGGAACAACGTTGGGTTATCCGATCTCAATCGCCTTTTATTGGAAGATATCATAATGATGAAATCACTGTATGCATTACATCGAATGGGATCTACACAAACCATTTAGGATCCTAATCCAAACCCTATGCTCCTGATAGGATGTGGAGTACGTGACTGTGGATCTATCACGAGTTACATTACTTCCACTGTTGGTTGAGATGAGCTGACAATTATCATCAATCTTATCTTTTTAGCTACTTAAGTATGTTTTGTTAGTGGGCTGCATGCCTGGAACTTGCTCGTGTACTAACTGAAAATAATGGCATGGAGTGTTCCCCCAAATGACCTTATCTTTGTAAAGTTGGTCATTAGTTGCTAACGGTCTTATCAGCAGAGCATGCATCAAGTATGAAGTACCTGCCCAATGCCCACTCAGGCTCAAATTATGGTGCAATCCTGGGCTTCTATTTATATTTATCATTCACCCCCAAAAACACAAAAACCAGTTGAAGTAGCCAAGTAGGGTATGTTGCATTTAGCTTTACTAGCCAACCAAGCAATTTGGATCATCTAGAATGGACATAGTAGGAACAGGTGGTTATAGATGTCTGAGACTAGAGAGGGAACTGACATGCCTTACTTGAGCAGATCACTGGAAATCGTAATTAGTTATACAATGAAACTTATGCATAAGAAAAAAATTGTTTAGTTTCATATTGAGTTTTACAACCAAATGATGGTTCTCGTAAACATGTGTTACCTCCATTCTAAACATATGTTGTTTTAGAATTCACGAAGTTAACTTCTTTAACTTTGACAAATAACATATAACATTCTATTAAGATTAAGATTGATTATGCATCATTGATCGATTAGGTTTGCCGTGAAAAGGATTTTCATGCAGTAGTAATTTTTTAACTTTCTATTGGCCTATTCATCCAAAGAATATTGATTAATGTTGCATTATGGGCACCGCACCCATATCCACAATAAGAGTATGCAATCATTATTATAAGTTTGGAAATGAATACAATTTTATCAATATTTTTAACTATATGTTGTGTCAGAAGAATGGTTACATCTATGTCTTTATTAGATAAAATTAGATAGATTTTAAAGTATTAACTATACATTAAACATAAATTATATCTAAAATATTATATATGTCAATAAACATAATGTGATATTAATATATTTTACTAGGGACAACAGTACCAAATAATTATCTTTAGTAAGATATTACATGTGTTGCTTATCAAGAGAGACAATTATTTAGTACTGTTATCTTTAGTAAAATATGTTAATATCACATTATATTTGTTGACATATATAATATTTTATGTTTAATATATAGTTAATATTTTAAAATCTACTTAATTTTATCTAATAAAAATATATATGTAACAATTCTTCATACACAACAGATAGCTAAAAATATTAATAAAATTATCTTTCTTTCCAAACTTATAATAATGATGTGTGCTAATGTCTCTTGTAGTGCACCTGAACGGGAGCCAAAAGATTAATTCTAAGTTATGTGGTGCCCTTAAGATGTGATGCCTAACCTAGATGACTGCTCTAGTACTCTATTATTTAGTCGAACTCAGCATATCATTGGTACATAGATTTCTTACATTGGAGAATTTAAGTTTGATGTATAGATTAAACCAATGTAAGAAATCCATATAACAATAACATATTCATTTATCTAGTTGCAAATTAATTTAATCTATACACCAAACTTTAATTCTCTAATGTAAGAAATCTATATAACAATAACATATTAAGTTTGACTAAATAATAGAGCATGAGAGCAGCTATCTGAGCTAGACATCATAAACTAAAACATTTTAAGAGTGCCACATAACTTAGCCCAACTATTCAAATGTACTATAAAAGATATTGACAAACATCATTATTATAAGTTTATAAAAAAAGACAACTATATCAATATTTCCAGTTATATATTGTGTAGGAAAAATGGTTATACTTATATTTTTTTATTAGATAAAATTAGATAAATTTTAAAGTATTAATTACACCTTAAACATAAATAATACATAAAATATTAAATATGCCAACAAATATAATGTGATATTAAAATATTGCCATATTTTGCTAGGGACATCACTACCAAATAATTGCCTATCCTAATCCACTAGGAAACAGGTATACCAATATTTTGCTATGCGTCCTCAACGCTGTCGGAGTTCAAACTATTGAGATCCACATCCCTCCCCCAAGTGGAGGTGGAAGGGAGGAAGAATAAGAGGCTCGAATCTATTTCCATATGGAGTCAGGGGCATCGAGGATTCGAGGTGCGAGGAGAGGCGTCGTCCATAACAAGGTCCATGCCATCGTGGTCGTGGGGTGAGGCGGCCACGTTGTCTAGAGTGCGCCATCAAGATCGTCTTCTCACAAGAGGAGGTGGTGACGCTGCCTTTTCGTGAGAGAGAGGCGGCACACAGCACACTCAGGAGAGGGGAGGTGCGATTGCGCAGTCGTGAGAGGCGGCGGCAACACGAGAGCTAGGAAGGCGCAGCGACGAGTGAGAGGACACGAGTCTAAAGCTGAGTATTCCCTCGCCATTAAGGTCCCCTTCTGCCCCATCCTAGCCACCTATAGAAATTGCTGCCACAACAAATACCAACCTCACATCTAGCTAGGTACCCTCTTCCCCCTCCCACATGACGTATGGTGTGCCCGTATGTATTGCATGCATTTGTCTTACAGGAGAGATTTTCTATTGCCTATGGTCTTACTTGTGTAATTAACAAAAGGAAGAATAGCTGAATGCCACAAATACAAAAGGACAACTGTTTTTCAGGGTTTCAAAGGACAAGGTTTTGCATGGTCAATATGCATTTCTTTACAAATTACAACTATGCTTGAACTAGGCATATCGAAAAATGCTTAAACTAGCCAGTCGAAATTAGGTGTATTCTCCCCATAATTTTAAAATGCAAAAACATTTTCTAAACTTTCTTAGTACGATTTCCTAAAGTGTCTACAAATCAGGCTTTTAAAAATTTACATGGCTATCAAGGTAGCTACCAGTAATTAAAAGAAATGTAAAACAGAAAAAGCTAACTAGTGAAGCTAGAGCCTAGATGAATAAAATTCTTGGAGCGGAAATGAAATTTATTTCAAAGGAAGAGAATTTTATCTCTACTAACCCAACTACCGATCACAAGGAAATATCCAGGGTCATCAAGGTGCAAGTAGATAATTCATGCTCAAAATCGACAACTTATCACCATCACCAATTTACGCAAATGAAAAGGCTAATTAATTAGCACATGTAGATGAATTATACCTTTAACACCATCCAGTACCTCGTTTAACCCTGTAGCTTGGGAATGGTGTATCCCACCTGCAGGCAAAAGAGAAGGTTGAATGTAAAGTATAACAATATTTGGACAACATCAACAACAAACAAAATACATCTACAAGGCAAAGGAAAAAGGAAGCCACCTGTTATAGTTAAAAGTTTCTAGCAACCCAGCAGATATAGTTTTCTCTACTGTGCTTCCATCTTTTTGTCGCTTTATAACGATCTAGCAGAAATTTCCATAATAGTGAAAACAATTTTACTGATGATTGACAAGCAACATATGATGGATAATTCTAATATATAGAACAGTAAGTTAAAACTACCTCAACTGTTATCCTTTCCCCTGAAATGCCACCATCAGTTTCTTGGACATATGCTTCCATATGTTCCTTGCATATATCCAGTAGCATTGCACCAAACTAGTGCCAAAATAGTTACAAACAAGCGCAAATTTAATCACAGTTTATAACACAAGCAAAAAGGCACTAACTGACAATGGAAATTATTAAAACAAAATGTCACCTCAGGAGCTGTAGAAAGAACTTTCCCACCACACTTGATGAGAATATCACCCTTACATAATCCAGTTACATGAGCAGGTGATCCCTTAGCCACCTAATTGGCATTTTTTAGTTCATCTTGTATATGCATTAAGCAAAGAGCACTAAAGAGATGCCAATGGTAGCTAAAATAGTAACAATGTTATAAACATTTTGGAGAACACAAAGTACAGAAAAGGCTAAAAGTAATAATTACGAGAAAGATGATGAATTAGCAGCACATAAAAAATGCAGCTGACTATAAGTTCCAAGTGGTTGTTTGGAGCATCAGGATTAGAAATAAGCTTTCAGAAAACATGTTTTCATAGGATTTTAGCAAAAGGGGGTTTTCC
The DNA here is from genome assembly GCA_000418225.1 of Zizania latifolia. NCBI lineage: Eukaryota > Viridiplantae > Streptophyta > Magnoliopsida > Poales > Poaceae > Zizania > Zizania latifolia. The sequence continues at coordinate 438,581 of KE371759.1, read as the reverse complement.
GGTATTCTGTCGGGATAGGTTTACAAAGTTCTTTGTTTCGATAAAAAAAATTAGCGCGAGCTTTCAACAATAAATTAACCCCCCAAAGGATATCTAAAGTTGTAAACAGCTACTACATTGTAAAATAGGGCAGCCCCAGCATGTACAGAAAATTATAAATAATATATATTGCGGGTACCAAAAGTATAAACGAATGATATAAAATTCTCATCCAAAAGTTAAAGCCTCTAAACATAATCTACAAGGACCAACAAAATATAATTTTCAAAAAATATTTTAATATTCACAAATCACAAATCACAAATCTCAAATAAACAGAGAATAGAGGAGGTTCACACATTTGAAATATATAGACCGTTGTCAACATCCGAAAGTATTTTATATGTGTGCTCTAGATAACTCAGCGGAACCATTTGAATGGATGTGAACCGGAATCCAAACCAAGGTCGAATTATCCTTCTGCAGAAGAGAATGTTATTATAATGCAGCAGTAAGAAAATCAGGAAACCATAGAATGTTAAGAAACTAATAATTTACTTCCTCCGTCCTATAATATAATAATCTAGTACCGGATAGGACATTTCATAGTACAACGAATCTAGACAGTACCACCATTTAGATTTGTTGTACTATGAAATATTCCATCCGGTACTAGATTGCTATATTATGGGACGGATGGAGTAGTTTTCTACCTTCACAAATAAAGTCAAAAGGAAAATATCAGAAAAAAATGTTTAGTAGAATCACCATGAGGAATGGACCTACCCAAATCTCTGATGATGTTCCAAGCATCTCAAAACAATAGCCATTGAAATAAATGGTGTTTGGTTCGCTTCAAAGAAGTTAAGACCTACCACATGACCATTGTAGTTGACAAGAGGTCCCCCAGTGCCAGCCTAGAAAAATCACAATAAATCATCAAGAATTCAAGATATGTAGCTAAATGACATCAAGAGAAAACGGAAAAATCCATAAAAACACTAAAGAACAGGCAAAAACACCCATATAGCATAGAAGGTCAACAACAAAATTACATCTCCATGCAATATTAAGTGTTCACACAATTTGTTCAGTTAACAAGGTCATGCTATCCTGGCTCTAGTTAGAAATTAATCCAGTGGCTGAGTTATCTTTGGTGGATCAATACATATGAGAAATTGTTCTCTGTGTAGAAATTAGTCATTTGAGATCCTTTAACACTAGCAGTTGCTAGTGGGATGTTCGGTTTGAGGAATCAAATCCTCAAATCAAATCCTGGTTCACATAATTTCTCAGAGTTCTGCACTAACATCTAACGGAAGAGTGGTAAAAAAGAGATGTGCAAATTTTTGATGGCATTATGGAAAAAGAGAGAATGATTGCAACTAGTGGTAAAAAGAAAATTTTCTCAAGCATATATCATTGTCTCGATATTGATGGGCATCTAATTTGAAAACAAAGACTATGTAACAAAATAGAACCACAAGTCCACAACAGCAATTTATGATTTCTGTTTGTGTTCTTTATATGTGATAAAATTAGTTTTGGTAATTTTTGGATACCCTATGAATGTTTAAGTTTGCATGGTGAGTGGTGGATAGATTGTGTACCTACCTTAAGAGTAAGGTTCAAGTGGGAAATGAATTGAAAGACCATCATTAATTTGAACCAACAGTTTGCATACCCCAACTAATGGACTGAGCAAGAAAAAAAACCATTTATAATGTTTCAACATGAATAGCAAATTATGTTAAAATATTCTTTACCATTGTGATCTTGCAATTTGACACCAATAGCTCCGAACACTCAAATATATTGGCCCTGTTGTTTATTTTGCCCCGTGAGCACATCAGAAGACCACCTTCATAAGCACGTCCAAGTGCTAACACGTCTCCTCTGTCAACAACATCCTTAAGGACAACTGCCTCTTGAAGCTTATGATTGGATGTAACTTCAACCAAGCCTACGTTATAACGGAAATCTATTGTGCCAATCTGACCATGGGATTTGTCCCCGCTAGTTAGAAGAACCTCCACCTAAATCAGTGATAAAAAAACAAGAAAAAATAAATTGTGGGTGGTAACATATTAAAAAATAAGTCCAGATTTGAGGAGCATTGGTAACATAAAACCACATGTTTTGCGATATTTATTGCTAAACCACAGGTTTTGAGGCAGCTGTTTCACAAAACCAGGAATTAGTCCTATTCAGCTGTCGCAACATATTAGGCCCACCTGCAGGTGCCACCTCAATAGCCAACCTGGCAACCTCCGGAAAGGAACCACACCTAGCTTGCCACCTCTCCAACACCACATCCCACCAGAACGCTGCTTGCTGTTGCGTCACCATGCTGCTCTCTCCAGCTGTGGCATTCCACCGCACTGTTGTCTTGTGCATTGGTTGACGACTTCTTCCCCTTTGCCACTAGTACAAGCTCGAGCTCTGGTTGTTCTCTTTGTTGTTGACATATCCTGTTCAATGATGGTTTATGCTTTTCAAGAGAAAGTCTATTCTTGGGGGTGTGGGCTCAGGGATGACAAGAATGATGCCGCTGCCAGACCAGAAAGAAGCACAACTGTATTTGTTTTAGCATATTCTATGCCTAAGCAAAATGAGGATCTGGTTTGAGATGGCTCAGTTGCTTTTGCTACTGCTTGATTCTGCAGGAAAGGTGTGCATGGTTCATGGCAGGAGGATGCCAGAAGTTGGCTGCAAAGGTGACAGTCCTAATATATTGCAAGGGTTGATTAGGACAGATTCTGGTTTTTGTGAAAGATTTTACCTCAAAACCTGTGGTGGTTTTGTGTTACCAGTGCCCCCAAAACTGGGGATTTTGTGAAATTTACTCCAAAAAGAAACTTGTCACCTACCCTGACATCATCTCCACATGGAGATCTAACAAGTGCAGCTGAGGTTAAGATTGTACCAGTGCTGGCACTATCATTCCATCGTATCACAAATCCTGAGCAAACACGTATCCTTTTCCGACCTGAATACTTATCAAAGTCAGAAGTCTAAGAAGTTATAGAGAAAAATGATTTGTTGCTAGAAACAAAGAATACCTGCAAAAGAAGATAGACTGATAATTGACTGTGAAACATGCAAAGCAACTTTTCGAGCTTCATGGCTCTCAGCACTACCATCATCAATGTCACAAAATGTATCCTCCACAGTGAGGATCGGACGTTCAGCCTCAGTTCGAACTAGATAAGATATTATTACCATTAGTTACTCAGACAGGCATTTACTTGCTTAGTTGCTTGCATACAGTTTCAAGTGCAAATTGGATTCCAGTAGAGACATGGGCCTAACAGTGCTTTTGCACATGAAATATGTATGCTTTCATGGTACTTCAAATCATGAGAGGCTTCAAAAGGCACTGCAGATCATATAGAAACACTCTTTCATGTCTAGTATATACTGCAGGAAAAAATGGCAGCAATATATTCATCGATAAACTGAAAATCCTGAACTGGAAAGCATATAGAACAATAAGAACAAGCTAGCTAATCTATCTGATGAAGAGTAAATTGCACAGGGCACTTCACTGCGGTGTTTGTGCAAGCAACGATTCCACCACATACTGTCTATCAAAATATGACAAATTAGTTGGGAATTTTATCACAGTTTTAATGACACCTAACTGGAATTTGGTGACACATTCTAACTTTAATAGTAGAGCAGGCAACACACACATATAGCATTCATCAACTCCTAATCCTACTGCACAGGATAAGGAAACATCAGTGCACCATTCACTCTAATTGCCCTAAAGTTTTCTAGGAAATTAAACGAAATAATATTGTTTGGTAATTACCACCGTCTACTGCAAGAGGAAGAAGACGAAAGCAAGGGCATCATATTACACGGACTAATATAGGCGGAAAAGCAAGCATACTTTCCTCAGCATCACGAGCCCTTCTTTCTGCATCAAGAGCACGCCAACGGCGCACATTTATGGCGAGCTGAGCCCTGGCGTCGTCGCTAGCGGCCGTGGCGGGGTGCCTCTGGGACCGAGGCGGGAGGAGGACGCGAGCTCTCCGTCTCGGAGGAGGTCGGGGGCTCCGTTCCCTCCCTCCCGCTCCCCTCCTCATCCTCTCGCGGCCTCGTCTCGCCGGCGCTTCCCCCGCTGCTGCTCCTCGGCCTGCTGCGCCCGAGGTGTTGCCTCTCCCGTGGACAGCATCTGGGAGAGGACGGGTTCGGCGACAGATCCGGAGACGGCGACCGGCGAGCGCGTGCGTGCGTGCGGGGAGGCGATCTTTCCGCCGGCGGGGAGTGCGGCGAGGCCAGGCCAGGCCAGGCCGGCTGGGAAAAAGAAGGGCGCGGCGGGTGGGCGTCGGCGATCGGAAGTCGGGTCGGCGCAACGTCGGGGTCCCGGGTTTAATTAAGGGCATCTTCGGAGTTAGGCCAGAATTCCTCTGAATCACGATTGAATTAGCCTGGATCCCGGGCCCGGCCCAAGCACAATTAGAAAATTGACAAATTTTAATTAAAAGTACTGGTTCTGTTCCTTTAATTTTATTTTTAGTATTTTAAGGTTCTATTTGGTACACCTCTAGATCCAGAAATTTTTAGAGATGATTAAATCTAACTCTAAAAAATTCTAAATCTGTAGCTGACCAAATTTTAATTAGTTGAGTAATTTAGTTTTAATTTTAAACTTAAAAAAGTGTATACTATTTTATTATGCCATGAAACCTATATCCATTATAGATTTTAGAGATATAGATTTTAGAGATAGAGCTATACCAAACTAAGCCCTAACATATATGTGCTACTGTACTCATTAACAGCTAGTAATTCGGTTGGGTTGGGGTGTCATTTAATTAACCTGAATTTATTAATTGTGCATAGATTAACGGAAGAAAGTAAGTTAAAAATAAGGTATTTTAGGACAAATATTTTTGCTAAAGATAAAATCTTTTAATAAACGGAGAAAGTACTACTTAATATTAAAATTCATAACTGTGGAAGGCTCGAACTTTCAATAAATGCAGGGTGTTTGAACTCTGTTAATAGGCGTCCAACGTGCCTCAGCTGTTAATAAGTGAAGAATAAGTGAGTACAGTAACACATGTTAAGCCGCCTAAATATGTACATCACTCGATTCAGAATATAAGTTATTATGATCTTATCTAGATTTATCTATAAATTAATATATATGACACGTATACAAAACATATATATTGATCTATAGATAAATCTAGATAACACCAGAATGATTTATATTTTGAAACAGAAAAAGTAATATAATGACATTCATATATTTAGCTACTTGCTTGTGCTGTGAGACTACTATTTGCATATAGTTAGTTCTTTCTTAATCAATAAAATCGGTTGGGCAGAACTTTGAAGTTATAAACATATATAATCAATTTTTACCAAACTAAATGAATCCCTATAATTCAAAAAGTGCATAAAGTAAGTAGATTTGTAACTTGTTCACGTAATATAATATTCAACTTTTGTTTTGTTAATCAAATGCAATCGTCAAAAACATCACATTTATAGTGATGTTCAACTAACTAATTATAATATTACTCTAAAATGCTATAAAGATTGTAAATTGCTCTAGAATACTAGAAAATTACAATATTTATAATATTCAAAATTAACTAATTAAACTATGGATAAATACATTAAATAATTTTTCTTTAACCTACGGCGCCATGGCTGGCCATATTGCCTCTCGCCTCCGCCACTGATACCACTCCCTTTAATCATTAATATATGGAGGAAGTATTATGTTTAGTTATACCGTTAGGGATGTCAATTGGGTCTGACGGGTAAAAATTCGTGTCCATACCCGTCGCTCGTGGGCGTCGTATACCTGCGGGTATACCCGTTTACCCGCGAACTAGACAATGCATTCACATGGAAAGAGGAAGAAGCGGGGGCTAGCGGCGAGGGCGGCGCTCGGTGAGGGAAGGCGTGAGCCGGCGTCGAGCGGGCTCGGCGGGGAAGGCGTGGGCCGGCGTCGGGCGGTGAAGATGTAGGGGCGGCGCGCTCCTGGTGGTGCAAGGCAGCACGGAGCTACGCGCGGGGAGACGTGGGGCCGAGCGCACGCCGGCGTAGGGCAGTGAGAGGCAGAGAGGGAGAGGGAGCCACCGGTAACTGGTGAGAGGCAGAGGGATTGAGAGAGGGAGAGGGAGCCGGCGACTGAGGATAGGTGGAGGGAGGAGAGAGGGAGGGAGAAGGGGGCTAGCGTTTGGGATTTAGATTTTTATACTTATGGTAATCGGGTAAACGGGTATGGGTAGTCAATACTCATACCCGTATCTGTTTACCCGTTGGGTATGATATTAGGAATATATCTGATCTTAATAGGATTTTTACCCACAGATAAACAGGTAATCGGGTTAAATTGCCATCCCTATATACCGTTATTTTTCGCTCTATGTGTGAATTTCTAAAACTAATAAATAGAAGATGGCACCGATTTTCTTCACTTATCTAAAGGACAGGAGTACGATGTCAACTTATATTAAAAAATAACATTAGTAAACCCGATTCCGACGCTTGGAAAAAACATTATCACAGCATCAAACTTTAGCTACCTTCTCTAATACGCGAGGATGAAATTAGTAGTAGAGTGAGGCTATGACCTTGAAAATAAAAAAGGGGCACTAGGGAGTACAATATTTTGCTGTTTGCAAGGTAAAGTAACCGATAAATTATGAGTAAACCCAAAAATTCGCTACTTGTCCTTGGGAAGCTGTATTATTGGTTTCGTAATCTCGTAGAATTTTCTAGAAACACACTGTTATATTTTTCAATGGAAAGAACACGCCGTATTCTATTGAAAAGGAACAGCAGCATCAGCATAAGTTGAAAATTCACAAGCATGCCCCAGACTAACGTGAGCGCATGAATAGTACAACAGCTAAGAAATCACCAGAGCCCAGACGCAAAGTCCAACCCGTCCCATGTGTTCTCCCACCACACCACAGCATCAGCATTTGCAAAATTGGCCGTTGATCGGTTATCTCTTGTACAGTTCTAATTTAGCAGTTACCAAAATAACTATAACTATTCGTCGGTTTAAAAATTATGTCCATCCATCGATCTAAAAACTGTAGTTGTTGAGTTGTTAATATTGTACATCAGACAACAATATAAACTACGTATCGTCATCGGTAATTCAGTATCGCTAACACCCCCTTCTTCAACATTGCTAGCTCGCACACACTCTGCCCAACCACACCGTCTCCAACTTCGGTTACGACGGTTAGTTCAAAAAATACGGTTATTGGACCGATAACTATAATTTGTTAATACTACATGTAATTAGTAATTCAGTATCGTTTATAACTCAAATTATGAATGTTAGTTTAAAATTACAGTTATTAAACCAATAATCATAATTTTGATAATTTTGTTAATACTGCAGGCAACGATTAAGGGACACATAGGGCCCTCTGCAATTCGGCTTAGCCTTGAGTCCTTTGACCCCACTCAGTCCTCACCGCTGCTCTCTGGCAAACACGCTGCCCACCCCACCGCCTCCAACTATTTAGCCTCCCCCGTTTCCGTTTCGCACACACCACCACCCTCCCAACAAAAACGCACGCCTCCGATCCCCACTCGGAGACGCCAGCCTTAGACCTATCCGCCGCCTCCGCCTCCGCCTCCGCCTCCGCCGCCTGACAGGGAACCCCCGCATCCCCCGATTCTGGTGGGGGCGTGGGGAGAGACCAAGGTACTGTTCGGCGCGTCACCCCGCGGGAGGCGACGGTGTCATCCGTCGCGTTGGTAGAGAGCCGCCGTGGCCGCTGCGATTCGCCGCGGCGCGGGGTTGATCGGGCCGGTACGGAGGCGCCGGACTCCGCCGCGGGGATGGTTTATGGGGTTTTAGGATCGGAATGCCGCGGAATTGCCCGGCTGGATTGCTCGTTGTGGGGGGTTCGTGGGATCTCGTTGTGCCTGAGCTCGTCGAGTCGTCGGATCTCTCGAGGACGTCGGGTTGCTTGTGGGGCGTTTTTTGGTTGGATGATAGCTTGGTTTTGGCTCGCTGGTGGTCATCGGATCTTTTGCTTGCTTAGATCCTTGGATGGTTGGTTGCGATAGAGTGATTTCGCTGTACGGATGCTTTTTCCATGCAATCGGATCGGTGATTAGATGGTTTGGGGTTGGAACCGTATGGTTAGGCAGTTATGCTGATGTGCATGCATGCATATAGCACGTATATTGGCATTTATGCAATAAAGTTGTGTGGCAAATGTGGCATGTAGTTCTTACATGATTGTCCTTTCATCAGGTCGCTGTGTGTGTGTGTGTGCTATGCACATGGAGCAGGTGCAATATAAGCGCATGTTTGCGTGCTATAGCATGAAATGGTTTAGCAAATGTAGCATGTAGCTTTTGTTACTTCACTATTCTATTATTACACTATGCTATAACTGTGCATATGTTTGCTTTAGTGCTCATTTATGTGTGTTATGAATCAGAAATGCTTGCTAAATGCTAACACAATGTTATTCTTAGAGGATTATTCTGCCGTTGTGCTGCCTTAGCTGCTACTGAGTTTGGCATTTCCACTTTTGCAGATAACTCCACCTAGGCTGATTTGTGAGCTGGTATTGGCGATATAAGCTTGTTAGCTGTTTTCTCTTGTGTCTTGGGTCTTGATCTTTGATTACGCGTCATTGAAAAGACTGTACATGAGAAAACTCTTTTGTTGAAACATTTCTCTTGTAATATGAATGTATTGAGTTTGTGACTATTTTTCGCTGTGCTAGAAGCATATATTTCAGCTTCAAAGCTCTTATAGTTTCCAAGCTTCCTATTGAACTGAGTACTTAGTTCATTAATTCTAAGCTTGTGACAATCATTCATGCAAATTCGTGGATATTAATTCAGAGCTCGGTGGCATATTAACATTGGATACTTGGTCAACCGGAAATTTGGAGCTCCTTATTCGTGTCATCAATGGAGAGTCTAGCACAGTTAGAGCTGTTGTGCGAAAAGCTTTACAATTCTAGAGACTCTGCTGAGCGAGCACATGCAGAAAGCACCCTCAAGTGCTTCTCAGAGAACAGTGACTACATTTCACAATGCCAATATATATTGGACAATGCCTCAACTCCATATGCCCTGATGCTGGCCAGTTCAAGTTTGTTGAAGCAAGTCTCTGACCACAGTCTTTCATTGCAATTGCGCCTTGATATTCGTAATGTTCCTTCCAAAAATCTATCTCGTAAAATCATATATCATTGAATTTTGGTTGTTGCTGTTCTATTGCATCTGCATAGCATGTTAACATTTATGTCACTATCCATTTATTCAGTTACGATGAGCTGTGTCGCATGCAACCATAGAAAGTAGTAGCAACTTGTCTGTAGTGCCATATAGTATGAGTTACCATTTTTAAATTTCTGTTGTTCCCTTGACTCAACATATTTCTGTTGTCCTTGAACTGTTATGCTTATTTAACATAGCTGGATTAGATATATATTACCTTTTTCCATTCTATCCTGAAGTTTATTTATGCCTCTGCAACACATTGGGAATGGGCAAATATTTATTTCCATTTGCTCATGTTTTTTTGCATCTGCAATGCAGCTAAAATGCAAAATATATCCTATAACCAATGTCCATTTCTTTTTTGCATGCTTTGTGCCCCTTTCTATTGCTAATTTTAAACCAATCTATTGTGATATGTTTGAAGGGAATTATGTCATAAACTATCTTGCTACAAGGGGACCTAAATTACAGCAATTTGTGACTTCATCCCTAATTCAGCTTGTCTGTCGAATTACAAAATTTGGATGGTTTGATGATGATAAATTCAGAGAGATTGTGAAGGAAGCAACCGATTTCTTAGCTCTTGTAAGTTTGCTGTGCATTTCGTTGGCATTTACACGAGAGTTTTATAACTGTTGCTAACATATTTAAGAAAGACTACCTTTGATTTCAGTGGAGCCGTGTACCTTGGCAGTTGGCACATAAATCCTTAGCAATTTCTGTGACTAGACCATTTATTTGAAACTAATCAATCTTCAAAAGATAACTAGCCTGCCGGATAAATCTGCATAAGAACCAAACTTCTATTAAAGAATTCATATGAGGACTAAATATGTTCTATAACATGCTCTGCTGCGAGTTAATTGATGCAATAAAGTTGCTTCTTATGCTTTTCGTTTCAGGCGTCCCAGGATCATTATTTCATAGGATTGAAGATACTAAATAATCTTGTAATGGAAATGAACCAGGTGCGACCTACAAAGGTTTCTGTTATTATTATGGTTCCATAAATGGTTTGTACATGATCAATATGATAAGGCAATTTTTGTTAATACATATATTAATCTAAATTTAACTGAAAATTACTTCAGTATTCAAACTTTTGAGAAGGTCAAGCATATATAAGAGAGTCCATATGTACTATCTCGTGGGCTAATCGATTCAAACCATAATGAAAATTTTTTCTTTCTTTTTTCCTTGCGACACTTAACAGGGAGTTATAATAATGAAGATAGACATATATAGGCATAGTTGCTATTGATCGGAATATTAATGGTTAATCCAACAATGTTAAGAAAAGGGAGTTAAACATTGATGTGGATGTTCAGCGTATTACTTTTCCAATTTAGTATTTGCGGCAATATAATATGTAGCACCTCACTAAATTGTGTGTGTGGGAGATCAGTAACATTCTTTTACATGCTTGGAGCTGTGATGCACTTTTAGATCATTTTAGTTGCCCACCTTTCTATTAGCATGGCACTAACTTTTATGCCTTTCTTCTTTGCCCTCTCAATTTTTTCTGGTATAGTTTATCGAATATGATTGCATGTCACTGAACTCCTCATAATGTTTAGTTCTGTTTTACTTAACATGAAATAACACAAATTACTTGCTTTGTATAAAAAAGATTCTAGTTATACAAATATCTTCTATCAACAGTGTTGCTTTTTTCCCCATTAACAATGCTCTCCTTAGAATGGTTGGACCAATAAGCTTTCTCAGTATGTAGTTGGTTCCTGCATAGTCTTTGCAAGCTAGCTTCTGCTTATGATGTTCACTAATATATTCGATTCTTGTTGGTTTACTTTGGTACTTCATATCTTTTCTGTATAGTTAATAATGTTGCATTCATTTTTGTCCATTCCTTTTCGATTTCATTTCCCAGATGAACTTTAATGTGTTTAACTGATATTTTGGTGTTGTTTATGCATATACAGGCAAATGGAGCGATGCCTTTGACACTTCACAGAAAAATTGCTTGTTCGTTCAAGGACCAGTTTCTTCTGCAGATCTTCCAAATTTCTCTAACCTCATTACACCAACTAAAGAGTGAAGGTAAAGTTTAAAGGCCAGTCTCTTCCAAATTTTCCAGTAGACTGTATTGGAATACCCAGTTACCCACACTGATCTCATTTCCATCTTCTGATACAATTTGTACTTAAAAATGCAGTACCTGATGACTTTAGGCATGATCCTCTTTCACTTGCATTGAGGTGCTTGTCATATGACTTTGTCGGTTGTCCAGTGGATGAAAGCTCTGAAGAATTTGGTACGGTGCAGGTATATTAGTTTGCGTAATTGTCACCTTCTCTGTAAAACAATTAACCCATCTCATTTGGTCTATTTCTTATTATTTATGTAAATTTTTATCCTGACGCAGCTTCCCGCGTCTTGGAGGCCTCTCCTTCAGGATCCTTCCACTGTCCAGATCTTTTTTGATTATTACAAAGTCAATGATACGCGTGTTTCAAAAGAGGTATACTTTGTTTGGGTGATTTGAATATCAATAATCAATAATAATATAATCTGTGATTTTTTGTGTGTGGAGTGCTTTGTTCATTAACAGAAGAGGTATAGTTTGACTAGTTTCACAGGTTTGAAACATACCTTTTGATTGGATGATTTTCCATTAACACATTTACAAAACTTATTGCTAATAGCAGTTACTACAATCTTCAAGCTTTCGTTGTGGTGTTGAAGTATTTTGATTGACTTCCATACAGCAGCAATATTTTCCTAATGTCTGAGTCTTTAAAAAGCATGTGATCTCCATGAAGCAGCAATATTTCCTAATATATGAGTCTCTAAGAAGCATGCTTTACTCCTTTGCTTGTGAATTTAGCTTCCAAACAGGCATTACATTTTTATTTCTTTATAAGAAATGTGCCATGTTCAGTGCAGTACCTTATTTTCTTGACTCCCTCCCTCTCTGTGGTGCACTTATTTACGTTTGCTAGCCCTTAATTTTTTCTGCAGGCTTTGGAATGTCTTGTGAGACTTGCTTCTGTCAGACGCAGTATTTTTGTTGAGGATCCTTCCAGGTCCCAATTTCTTTCTCATCTGATGTCAGGCACAAAGGAGATACTCCAAACTGGCCAAGGTTTTACACTTAGTCTTTGTGTTGCCATGTTAGTGATCTAGTTGTCCCTGTTACAAATTTTACTAAAGATTAGTATCAGTGGTTCAATTGCATTCCTCTTACATAAATTGAAAAACTTCTTATATGTTAGTTAATAAGCATTTATACTAAACATGAGTTGATTAACTCATCTCTGGTCATGCTATGTGGTGCACTGTAGGACAAGCCAGACGTGCTACTTATAAGTAAAAGTATGCTTTTGATTCAATATAAATACCATAAATAATCTTTCCAAATAGATACTTGTCTGTCTAGGAACTCCATGTGGGGACAAAATAGATGCTTTATAGCTACTTGTCTGTCTAGGAGCTCCATGTGGGGACTAAATAGATGCTTTATAGCCTTACATGATCTATTCATACATGTAAACTGCAGGTCTCGCTGATCATGGAAACTACCATGAGTTCTGCCGCCTTCTTGGACGTTTCAAAGTGAATTTCCAGGTTGCAATCCTGTTACAGAATGAAACTATTAATTCTTGTATGTTTTGAGTCAAGGATACATTCTTTATTTTTCCCTTTTGCATTTGTTACAGAGGTAATGACTTGTTTTTGTTGCATAATAACTGGTGATTAGTTGGCAACAATAGTGATGCATTACTTATGAATCATGCATAGAGTTCTCTTAGGCTTGTTTGGTTGTCCAATTCTGGCTGTATCATGGCTGAAATGAACTGGGCTCGTGGGAATTATGCTGGGATCCCAATGAGTATTTGAGATCCCAAACATGCCCTTATGGAGGTTATTTTCCCTAATTTGCTGTTTCATACTATTATATGGAAGCAACAGTATTACCATATGTTTTTTAACTTCTAGTCTTTTGACTTTACTAATAAAGAGCACTTAACTAGTCATACTTATATCTTTTGTAGTGCATTGGCTTTGGTAGTTTGGTGTAGAGGATATCATAGTGAGCAGTTGGTTCGTATCATATTCACAATCCTTTGTAGGTGAACTGCTGTGTTTATGGCGTTTTTATGTATGTGGGTGATCTTATGTTGCTTTACAGACATTTTACACTAGTTTATTAGCTTTTTATAAAAGCTGGAGATCTCTGTTTCAAAAAATATATATAGTAGCACTGTAATTGTGTTGTCGATTGAAGATCACAGTTGTTCCCAACTTTATTTTACCATATTTTCTATATCCACATGTTGTATTAATGCGATATTGTCTGTTGTTTGTTGTCAAGTTGCATTTTGTATGTTCCGACACAAAAGTCAGAGTTCTATTGTAACAACATTTTGTCACCACATTCACAACATCGAACTGTATTATGTTTGTTCTATGATGTTTGCTTGCTATTTGTTTATCTGTATTTTGTCATCTTCATAATTGTCCCCAGCATTGACTGCCAAATGGTTTGGTTGGTTCACTTGGTTATTATCAACGTTAGTGGAAAATGTTGGTTGTACTGGTTTTTAGTTATCCATTTTAATCAGAGTAGCATTTCAAGCTAGGAATGAACTGCTTTGTGATTAAATGTGTTAACTTACATTGTTGTACTTTGCAGTTGTCAGAGCTTCTGAGTATTGAGTTTTATGGTGAATGGATTGGTCTAGTGGCAGAATTTACAACTAAATCCTTGCTGTCTTGGCAGGTCTGTCTTCCTTTCTTTTTGGCCCATTTTCTAGTATTGGCTTATTCAACAATCAATTTTTTATTGTTGTAACTATTGAATATTTGTTATATAGTGGGCCAGCAACAGTGTCTACTATCTTTTGAGTCTCTGGTCAAGACTGGTGACATCTGTGCCTTACTTGAAAGGCGACACACCAAGCCTGCTTGATGAGACTGTCCCCAAAATTACGGAGGGTTTTATCACTTCTAGAATTAATTCAGTTCAGGTACTGACATCTACATGAGATGGTACAGCTGCTTCTATCTCAGTTCCAGAAGTAACTGCCATTACATTTCTGTTGTTTCTATTCATTCCAGGCCAGCTTTGCAGACGATTCAGCAGATAATCCTTTGGATAATGTGGAAGTTCTTCAGGAGCAGCTGGAGTCTCTTCCTTACCTTTGCAGATTCCAGGTTGCTACTGCCTATTAGTTTATGGTTTCTGATTTAAGAGCGAATTTCTGTTAAACTATTAACCAGCTCCATATTTATAATCATGTCCAACAGAAGATAAGATGAATTATGTAATCAACCGAACACTTGCTGTTAATGGAAATCAACCCTGTTACAACTTTTTAGTTAAGAGGGTTCTTCACGTGTCAATTTTTTATGGAACATATGCATTGTTTGTTTCTACTCGTAGCTTATTGTGTGCACTTTGTAATTTCTTGTGTTTACACTGGAATTTTCCTGCTTTGAATTACAGTGAATAAATGCAAATACAACGATACTGCAATGGTAGATGCTTCAAATTTCAGTAGCATTCTGCTAGTCATATTTTTTGTATTGTAATTGATAATATGCTGCAAAAACGAGAGCAACCACAGTACATTTTTTTATTTACTGCTTTTTTCAACTTCATATTCTCGATGAACTTCATAAAAGAAGTATAACAAATTTAAAAATGTTGGATCAAAAGGCAAGACACCAGTTTGGCAGTTTGTCTCTATGCTGTAGTGATATATTCTTTTGGGATATCATGGTGAGATATAGAAGTTATGCTTGTTCCAGCAATCCAGTATAATAGTAGCTATATGTTATTTTCTGCTGAGAGACTGGTTGATTTAAATTGTTAAGCAATTCTTGTAATCATCAACGCTTCCTGATTGACTGCTTCTTTTTTTCCTTTTGAGAACAGAGGCAACACTCTGCAATTCGAGATAGTATCGTATAGATATCTTATATTATTGTGTATGTCAGGTTACCACCATGAGGGTTTAGCTATTTCCATTGGTCCCCTTAAACAGTTGGATCTTATTATCATTTGTGCCATTTTCAGCTAAACTATCATGCCACTTTAAGTTTATACTGTTGCTTTTTATGTGGACATAATCCTTATAGAGTTACTAAAGTCACAACTAACCTCCTTGCCAATATGATGAAGCTATATTGTTTTCTAGACCTTTTAGTGAGAGATGCATTGTATAACATACCCTAATTGTGATTTTCTTTTGTTGAGTCACAGTACCAACACAGTAGTCTTCACATTATAAATATTATGGAGCCTCTTCTACAAGCTTATACGGTAAGTTTGTCATTTCACAGGCCCCTTTTCTGGTTGAAAAGAATGCTTTTCAAAGTCAATTACTTTTTGCAGGAAAGGTCAAGATTACCAGCTCCTGGAGATGCAAATGAGCTCGCTGTCATTGAAGGGCAGATTACATGGATTGTCCACATAATTGCAGCCATTCTCAAAATTAGGCAGACCATTGGTTGTAGGTTAGAAATAAAATGTTCATTGCTTCCTTATCTTCTGTTTGATTTCTTTTCTTTTCACTTAGAAGGTTCATTTTATTCTGCAGCCAAGAATCACAAGAGTTAATTGATGCAGAACTTGCGGCCCGTGTGTTACAGTTGATAAACATTACTGACACAGGGGTGCATGCACAGGTTAGATGAAAATGATTTGGTTGGTTAACATGGATGCTTTGCTAGTATATTTGCACAAATAATAATTTTCCTTTTGAGCATTATCTGCAAATGTAGAATGTGACACAGATTACCTGAAACTTCAACATTTTTGCAAATACTGTAAACAAAAAAGAATTGCTCATTTCTCCATTCCCTGCAAAATTTGGAATAACACCGCTGCAGCACATGTAGCTATTGATGCTATTTGGTGCTTCTTACAGCTACCATGAAAATGCCACTGATGAAAGCTATTAGTTTTTACATCTCAGGCAAAATAGGTTGACAATGAATTTATTTAGTGAGATTGTTTGAAACAACATCCCCACATGTACACTTAGTCTTTGGTCAGTTGGTGATCAGTTCACTTAGAGCAAAGTATCCTATTTTTAGTATTCTGTAGGATACATCACTTCTTTTTCTTGTTAACCGAAATCCCTTTCCATGTTTCGTGTTTTCTTTTTGTGGATTGCAATGAGCTGACTGGGTTGCCCAGTTGGAGCTTATTAGTTATTACTATCCGCAAATACCTTAGAAGTAATGAACCATATAGTGTGTCATAAGACACATTTATGGAGAGAATGGTTTTGGTATAGCTGTTAGGTGAACTTGAAAACATATTGGAGTGGTGACAAAGTTCTACTAGAATCAGTAACCAAGCAGATTCCCCCAAAACCAAATCAGTTTTTGTATTGCCACACTAAGGCTTATGGCATGCCCTCGAATTTGACCTTTTCTTGCTTAACCCATGTTAGCTTTTCTTATAACCTTCATAGACTTGTGAATGATACTAAATGTATTTTTTGGCAGAGATATCAAGAATTAAGTAAACAAAGGCTTGATCGTGCTATTCTTATCTTCGTGCAAAATTTCAGAAGGTCATATGTAGGAGACCAAGCCATGCATTCTTCAAAGGTTAGAAGAAACAAAATAGAATATAACAACTATATTTTTTCTGCATGTAACACACCCCTTTTGTTTTTTTGATCAACTGCCATAAAGCTCTGCTTCTTTGCTGCAGCAGTTGTATGGAAGATTATCTGAGCTTCTTGGACTGAATGACCATTTAGTTTTACTCAATGTCATTGTTGGGAAAATAGCTACTAATCTGAAATGTTATGCTGAGGTATCCATCATCTACTGATTCCAGTTATGTTTTGATCTATATGTTGTGGCTGACCTCTTGTATGGTTACAGTGTGAGGATGTTATTGATCATACTCTGTCCCTCTTCCTTGAACTTGCATCTGGGTAAAGTTGTCGCTATATGTATTCTGTTTACATTTTCTCATGCTTGTTATGATGACAATTCCTCATATGTATTTTGATGGCGCAGCTATATGACTGGAAAACTGCTTCTCAAGCTGGAGAGTATAAAATTTATCATTGCAAACCATACTGTAAAGTCTTCTCACAAGCTTTCATTTCATATTATCCTGTGCATGGTCTTAGAAGTGATTCTGTTTTCATTATTGACCTTGCCAGAGGGAGACTTTTCCATTTCTTGAAGAATACAGATGCTCCCGCAGTAGAACTACCTTCTATTACATCCTTGGCTTCTTGGTTTTCATGGAAGATAGCCCAGTAAAATTCAGGAGTTTCATGGAGCCACTTCTACAGGTGCATAGCTACTTCTATACTAGTATAAGTTTTAGCACACTCTTATCTGTTTTTATTCTTCATATTCACCATAGGTTGCAGTTAATTTGGAGGCAACCACTGATGCTGCTTTCCAGACTGATGTTGTGAAGTATGCATTTATTGGTCTGATGAGAGACTTACGGGGCATTGCAATGGCCACAAACAGGTGCATTATTTGAATACATATAGTATATGTGTATACCATCATTTTGGAAACTAACTTCCTTTTTTGTCCTGATACAGCCGCAGGACCTACGGCCTCCTATTTGACTGGATGTATCCATCTCGCATGCCACTTTTATTGAAAGCCATATCGCTGTGTGCTGATGAACCAGAGGTAACTCCCAAATAGCATGCTTTACTTGCAAACCTATTGAATGTTCTTGCTGAAAAAGTTTTATCTTTATTATTTAGAACCCTGTATTTCTAGATATTATGTTCAACCACTATTAAATATTGCTTTATGCTTTCATGCAGGTCACCACACCCTTGCTCAAATTTATGTCTGAATTTGTTTTGAACAAAGCTCAAAGATTGACATTTGATTCATCATCACCAAATGGGATCCTTCTATTCCGGGAGGTTAGCAAGTTGATTGTGGCTTATGGATCGCGTATTTTATTGCTTCCAAATGGCACTGATATTTATGGAAGTAAATACAAAGGCATCTGGATTTCACTTACTGTTCTTTCAAGGGGTGAGTTTACAATTGATGTTTCTAAAACACTGTTCTGTACTCTGCAATTTTATTACAGTTTCAGTTGGGCTACCTAGTGTTATTCACTGTTTTGTGATGCTTAAACTTTCTGTTTTTATGAATTCCATCCTTTTTAGATTTATGTATAGCTTTATTGCACTTGTTTATTTTTAAAAATCTATACTTGATTTCCCCTTTATAATGTTTTAGGTTTCAATTCTGCTGTGAAATGCTATTTGCATTCCAACTTCATTTTATATACAAACCATTGAAATGCTTTGATGATAGGGTTTGATGTCCTTGAAGGGTATCATTATTTTGCCAACTATTACAAGCTTGGGGATACATGTGTTGACAACTTATAATATGTGTGCAGTCAGCATCAGGGTCAAAGCAGACAGTAGTAGTTTGAAAGTTTTCCAGATGTTATTTCATAGATTTTTATGCAACAACTTGCTGACCTATGCAAACTATTAAAGCTGATTCATAGTTTTGTACAGATTTACGACTTCTGCTTGATTTCTTATACAACCAGTTCATGTCCCTTTGTTTGGAAAACCTTGTAGGTCGGGGGGCAGCTTAGTTCCTGTTTTGTAAACTGTCTATGATTCAAAGTTTTCATTGTGTTCTTAATGACTAAGAATAAAATTAGCTGAGTTCCACCCAACTGTGAGCCTGATTATAGTGTTTAAATTGTATCTTTTGGGAACCTTTTATCTCACATGGCAGACTTAAGATTTGTAATCTCTTTGCTTCTTTTATTTCTGCTGTTCTTATGACTGGAATCATTGCAGCTTTATGTGGGAACTATGTCAATTTTGGTGTATTTGAGCTGTATGGTGACAGAGCACTTGCTGATGTCCTTGATGTATCTTTAAAGATGACCCTCTCAGTTCCATTGTCTGACATACTGGCATTCAGAAAGGTATTCCCAGCAACTTTAATGGTTTATTTTACAGTTGTTTTGTCGTCCAGTGCTATTGCTTTTCTAGGTATGTTTATTAACGTCTCAAAATATTCGTGCTAAGTTTATAGCATTGAAGATGTAAAGTTCACACTTCTCAGTTCTCACATTAAAAGTTAATAGGAATATTATATGCGTACAATTTAGCAAAGGCCATTGTGGGAGATTTGATAATTTGCCACTCAAAAGTTTTGGCTATTTGATTATTTGTCACTCATGTGAATGACATGTGGGACTATCTGAGTCTATGATTGGGCTCGAGTGGAAAATAATCGAAGCCGTTTTTTTCAAGTGGCAAATCATCAAATATCCCTACATACTTAGTGTGTTAATTTGTTGACTTGCATTGTATGATTAGTTAGGGTTCATAATCCTGATAACAATCGGTCAGATCCTGTAACCCTGTCAAGACTGAGATTTGTGAAATCTGTCATATTTTGGTGAAATATATAAAATTCGACTGTTATTTACTATTTTACTTATCTTAAAATAGGATATTTCAAAAAATATATAAAAAGGCACTGAAATAACCAGAAAAAAAAAAGTTATGCCAATAGTGGGCTCTAGAGTCCTGATCTTAAACTTTATTGGAATCTGGGAGCTGGGATGCTACAATTATTTTTTTATTTTGAAGCCAAACATTTCAAAACATTTTTTCAAGAGCACACTCCAACCCTAGAACTATAATTGATAATCAGTAGACATCAGTGTGTTTGAAGTTTCCTTATTTTTTCTATATGCTGTTTGTATTCTCCTTGGCATTATCAGCTTCTACCCTGCGTGCAAGCCTAGTCTATTTATGTAAGTGATCTCCCTGCAATTACTAGCTGGCACCTTGCAGGAAAGATTAATGTTATGTTGACGAACCTGTCTGTTTCCACTGGCTTGATAACTGATAAGTATGCAATCTGGACACTGTATTCCAGGCTTTGTGATAACACATTGAATTATGGTCAGCCAGATGATTGAACTATTCCTGTTTCATATATGGAAGAATTCGTAATAAGTTTTTTTGTTTATTTCAGCTATCGAAAGCATACTATGGATATATCGAAGTTCTGTTCAACAACCATATCACTTTTGTTCTCAATTTGGATACAAACACATTTGTACATATTGTCAGCTCTCTTGAATCTGGCTTAAAAGGTCTAGATACAGGAATATCAACACAGGTATGTGGCATAGGATCCTTTTTACTGCTTGAAAAATGTTCCTTGCTTCTTGTTACAACACCATTGCCCATTAGTGGATCAGTGCTTAAACTCTGTCCTACTTGGGAAAGACGAGGTTCCAACTTGCTACTGGTGGCTAGTAAATGATTCCATCATTATCTTATATTATCTTTTATGTGCTTCCCTGATCAGTTTCCTTTCTTTGAATCCATTATTGCTCTTTAGTGCCTGCTGTTTGTCTAATTTGTAAATTGCCGTTTCCTTTTGACAGTGTGCCTCTGCCATTGATAGCTTAGCAGCCTTTTATTTCAACAATATCACAGCTGGTGACGGCCCTCCATCATCAACTGCACTAAATCTCGCTCGACATATTGGAGAGTTCCCCAGTTTGTTTCCTCAGGTTTGTGTTGCTAATCTCTCCTTCCATATTCTGAAAGGTTTTTATGTAAACAAAATGTTTTTGTTTTTGTGACAGATGCTGAAGACACTTTTTGAGATCATTATATTTGAGGATGCGGGTAACCAATGGAGTCTTAGTAGACCAATACTGAGTCTGATAATGATCAGTGAACAGGTGCCTGTCTTTTTAAAATTTTAAAAACATGTTCCTAATCCTCTCTTTTGCTACTCTTTTCCAAGTTTTGTATTGGCTTAAGTTCATTCTAATGTGTTTTCCTTCTGCAGATGTTTAGTGATCTGAGAGCACAAATATTAGCTTCACAGGTTAGAGAACTCTCTTGTTTGATGTTCTATTATATATTCCTGTCTTTCTTGTTTCGTTCTTCTCTGCTTCACTGCTTTAAACTTTCTAGTCTCAAGTTTTCAGCATTGTCATCAGTATCAGCATGTAGACCTTTCTTTTATTTTTAAGTCAAGGAGATGAGTTTTTTTAAATGATCTATGTACATCCTTTTGGCATGTTGTGTCTGTATTTTGGGTCTGTATCACTGGCATGTTGTGTCAGCCTGTGATCTACTCTTTGTCTATTAAGAACCACTCTTAATGAAGTGTTACATTTGAACACATAGATATCTAGGCATACACATGGTTTAAGTTCTTCATGTATTGAATGGTGGAAGCACACCTGAGATGATACTGCAGTAGAAATACAAGTGCTTCAAATAATCCAAACATGCAGATTTCATATTTTAGGTGTTTTGGCCGAGTAGTTTATATTTCAGAATTATGCTGGATACTGTAATTACATTATGTAGATATCAGTGGTTTCAAGAACCCTGGCTTGATATGATGCAATCCTTAATTCTTGGATGATGGTTCCCTTGGCTTTTCGCCTGGACATTTATTGTTGTGAAAGCAGAGGATGAATTACCAAAGCTTCGGGATAATTAACAGACTAACAATGTTCTATGAAACAAAAAAAACGAAATGGTAGAGACTGCAGTCTAATCAGGTTATATTGCGTTGTCAAGATTTCTGAGTAGTAAGAAGGTTCAAGTTGGCGAGAAAAGAACAAGTAGGTTCTTGTTGATCTTTTGAAATAAATTGAGCTGCCATATGGTAACCTCTAGTGTATAAAATCACCTTGACATATGTTCCACTTGGCATTAGCACATGGAAAATAAAACATATTGGCTAACTATCTTTCATTCCATTAGCAGAATGCATTATAGAGTGTTGCTGATGTTTTGAAAATTATATTTTGGACTTGTATTGACCTAACTTTTGTTAATATATGGCTTTCGACGACAAAATGATTATCATTGAAGAGCTAATGCAGTTCAGTTCTTGCTTGCAGCCTGTGGACCAGCAGCAACGCCTTTCGCAATGTTTCGATAAGCTGATGACTGATGTTGCTAGGAACTTGGAACCAAAGAACAGAGATAGATTCACTCAAAATCTTACGACATTCAGGCATGATTTCCGGGTGAAGTAACAATTGTTTGGGACCAGCTACCAGCTTGATGGAGGTGCACTCCTGTGCTGTAAATACTAGGTTTCATTTTAGGAACCACCATTCCCGTGGGGGGAAACTTATGCTTAAAAACTCAATTTGGTTTGGATTGGCTGAAAGATAAAGGGTTCTGTTGCTGCATGTGGTGGCGAGAAGCAGTACTAAATCTCTTAACCTATCGTTTGTACCAGAGTGGTGAATGGTGGAGGTTAACTTTTTTTTTCTTTTTGCATACCGTAGTGTTCCTTCTCTTTTGCTTGTATAGACATTCATGTGGCAATCAGTGATTGCTGTTTCCCCATGTTAGGGGGAAAACAGCCATCGCTCAAATATAATTCATTCGTTAACAGGTTAGAAGAAGGAAAAAAGGGTGTAAATGATTGTGTTGGCTTTTGCTCGTATGGTTCAGAAAGAAAGTGGGGAGATGGAAAATTTGCCCTGCAGTTCTCTATATTTGTCTTTCCCGTATGAAATTCTGTACTTATTATTATCTGATGTTTGTTCCGAGGGCCAGACAATTCTATACTGCACTGCTCTGTTGCTGTTGAACTGTTCAGAAGTTGAAGAAGGATTTGTCGCCTGCTGGAGCATGACGACCTAACGAGCCCTTGTGCAAATTTTTGGAGCTCGACCGCCCCTTCTACCTATAGGGCATGAGCCTATGGTAGGCATAGCTCTACTCATGTTCAATGTGTCTGTTGAAGTAATTATTCTGACTACTGATTCGATTCTCTGTTTTAAATTTCCTTGCTCTTCCAGTTTATTGCAGGCTATTGTAACCAGCGGTAATCAATTGGCTTTGAGAAATTAAGCTCTCTGCAGGCTGGCTTGGTTGACATTAAGGTAATTAGTCCATCTTGGTTCCCATGTTTCCTAGCAAATTCTAGCTCGTTTTGTAGGTGGTAGAAGAGAAACTCAGTTTTAGTTACGTTGTCTTGTTGCATTTCCTCTTGCACTGTTAATGCCGTGGTATTTTCATGTTTCCTGTTGTTTTCATGCCTGCCCCTGCATGTTACCCCCAAGCACACGGCTGATCTTCAGTTCTATAATTTACTTGTAGCGCTTCTTTCATCTGGGCTTTTCGCCGATTCGCAGGTTCGGAGTTGTCTGCTACAAGGTCTCACTGGAGTTCGTACGTGCATCAATGTGCATGCACGTAATGATGCAAGCGTAAGAGCAAGGTAACCTATCCCCATGTGAAGTTGCGGAAATCACGCACGCGTGTTGTGAAAGAAAGCATCGTTGCCACTCGACAGATAGCGCTGCCAACTTGGCTGCGATGAGCTCTGCCCAGCAGGTCCATTTTTGCTCTCAACCGTTTGTTTGCACACTCGCGGAGGCATGCATGCAACGGAAACGGCGCCCGGTCAGCATCCTGTTCCGTCGGCCGTGACGTGGTGCTGACGCGAGCGTGACCTCGGCCGTGTCCATCAATCAATCCATGCATCAAATGACTCGGTTACTCGTACAGTCGTACCTAGCTACCGTGGGGGACCAGCCGACGACGCCGTCGCCTTCACGTGTTGTCAATCAACGGACGGACGGCCGCCGGGACGCCATGCATGCAGATAGATGTACAGGAGGGAAAGGACACGCCAATGACTGCTACTTTTTGTTTGACCCCGCGTACGACCACATAGAAGCATAGAGCAGGTTTAATACTTAAAAATTATGTGTGTTTGTTTATAAACCTATCTTATTTTTAAATTATTTTACTTTTCAATTTATAAATTTTGAATGCCTTGTATAATCATAACTTTTGTTATCTATGTGTCAAGTAATTTTTTTAGGTTTTCGCTAGATTGTAAAAATATTTTGTTCTTTTTTATATCAAAATATTTTATTGTTGTCTTTCAAATTTAGAATGGCTAAATTTAGTAATATAAGTTATATTTGACTCAATAACTAAAATAAAAATTACATTGATAATTTTTTTAATATGTAACATGTCAATTCAGAATTTATTTGTAAACTTATAAATAAAGCACATAAATTTAAAAGAAATTTAAGGGAATAGCTAAGTTAATATTTATCCGTACATGTGGTCGACCGCATGCCCTGCTTGTACGGTCGGGAGAAACGTATTGAACCTAGGTGCTATCTGGTGGAAAATATCACACACACACGTATATATATATAATATTGTCTTTTTGTACGTTAAAAAATCTGCATTAAAAATATCCCATGTTAATAACCGAAGATAGCACGACGTATCTGGGAAACTATATATAGCGAGATTAATTAGAGGTGGCTACATAGCATGGATAGCTATCCTATGAGTGGTCTCTGTCAGCTGCCCATTGTCCACGGTGCGCATGATTAATTAGTAAACCTCCAACAAGAAAACAACATATTATCTGGAACGTTTTTCTGATGCATGGTTGGTAGTCAATTTATATGATTAGCACACCAATTAACTAGTAGTACCATGTATGATTATATGTCGTTTTTGTGGCATGTGTGCGATGGCATTAATTTGCACTGCCATCGATCTTTATACGACGATGATATGGACCTCTCTCTCTCTATATATATATCAATGCAGCTATATGCCTACAGAGTAAATTTCACCGGTTTCACTAATTAATTACTCGGTCGGTCAAAAAGACTTTATTCAAAATTTGACCCACGAAGAATTTGTTTTTAACTTGTTTGCTTCGGTTCGGTTCATTCGTGTGCAATTAATAATTTTTTGGTTAACCAAGTCACACCGAGCTAACAGGATTATTGATGGACACCTAATTTATTTCTGCACATTACTAACATGTCTAATAATTAATACAAAGTATTCCTGAAGTAAACGGTAAGCAGCATGATGGGACGAATGTCATCTCATTTCATCTCTTGTAGTCTTGTTAAACGATGATAGTGATGAATATAGGGAGTAGCTCAGTAGCAGCCCCGTCTTGTCTGACGCAACAAGATAGAAAAGGACGCACTCCCCCAAGAAAGTGATTTTGATTGATTAACTAATTTCCAAAAATGTATTTATGACAGCAGGGTGGTGGTTTCTCCTCAATTTGAACAAATTGTCGGCCAATTTGAAGAAACTGTTGCCCGCATGTTATGGTCCGTTTATCACATCTTCAGCTTCGATGTTCATTATGAATTGAGTTGATATAATAAAAGTTTGTTTTAAATTTTCATTTCTAGTCTAAAATAAAATTATTTGATTTAACTAAATATTTTTAATACCGTCACAGCTATCGATATAATATTTGTTGGAGCTAGATTTTAGAAGTTCTAAAAAATCATATAGACTGTAGCAAACAAAACCTATGCCACACCTTTTATAGGGTTGTGGTAATGCTAGACATCACCCTAACTGCCATTTCCATTAAAGCAAACAGCATTAGATCAGCTTAAAGCACCAGACCACAGAAGCCCAAAAGCTGACATCCCCAATCCAACTGGTATTATGAAGTGCTAGATGAAGAGTGTGTAGAAAGGTAACGACTGAATAAAAATTCTTGATTTATGAATAAAAAATAAAGTATTGTATACACAGTAATTGATATATAAAATTATCAATGACGTCAGTTCATCACCGCAACTTGCCTTGGAATAAACTTCATCTGCGGTTTGGTTTAATAGCCTTCCTCTCTTTTCGTCCGATGGCTGCCACAAATAAGGCCGAGATGTTATTAAAGCAAATATTAGGATTTTTCGGCAACTTGTTCTAAAAACACGCAGAGCGATTTCCAAATAGCCCAGAGGAGCTACTGCAGCTAGCACCACTCCCAACAACTGCAGGAAAATAGAAAAAATCAGAAAAATTTGGGAAAATTCTTGAAAAACATAGCAACGTACTCTAAACCCTAAAGAAAATCTGCAATACAATAATAATAAAATTTACATAAAAATTGTAAATCCTTTTGGTGAAAAAAATAGAAAATAGAAAATGGCGAAGGTAGGATGTGGGTTGGGTCAGCCTATTTTTTTCATTTTCACCGAAGGTGTCCTTGTAACATTGTCAAATTTCATTTTTTTTAAAAAAATTCATCAAAAACCATCTTAAGTCATCTACTGTTTATGATAGCTTTTTCAGAAATTTAAAATTTTTAAATTCAAATCCAAAATTGAATTTGAATCAACTGGTAAACACGAACCGGCCACCGTCGGCGAGTATACCAAAGGGGTGCACTAGATCTTGTAGCACTTAGCAACGAGGCCCTATGAATAGACATATAGAATTTTTGGTCGGGAAATTCGAATGAATCATTGAGTGAAAAAAGAGCAAAGAATGATAAAAGACGAGACTCTACTAGTCTTCACTCTCGTGGTTTCCTCGATTTCTGTTTTCTTATTCGGGATCTTACTTTTCATGGTTCTCGTCTCTGCGACTCGCGATTTTTTACAACTGTCAGATAACAGAGGTCCTAGACTCCTAGTTAGGACGTGGCGTCCGTCGTCACGGTGGCTCTGACGACGCGGCTTCGCTTGTAGACGACTGACACGCTTCACCCGCGGCGACTCGATGCAACTCGGTCTCCTGTACTGCCACCACACCATGACACCAGTATTGGCTAGCTTCCTAAAGTACTAGATACAAATAGTATTTTCTCTTGTTTTTTATATCAGTCGTTTTATTACTGTGCATAAGAATTGGAAATTATCGCAAATGGCTATGTTGTCACTGTTTATTTAGTTTTGAAAAATAAGTTGTTTATTTATAAGAACGATAGCATTTTTTCATAAGACCGAGCGTACAAATAAAAAAATAAAAAAACTAAAACAATTTATATGAAAAAAAATCTATATTTGAAAAGAGTGTCAAGAAGTTTCTGATGCCGATTTTGGTAAGGCTGCTACAACTGCTGGGCATCTAGATGATCTGGCGCACAGCGCATGCGGCGGTGGTGGGGCCAGCAGAAGGGAGGATAGGCATGGCCCCACCCCAGCAGGCAGCAGCCACGAGACGACGCGGTTTCCGCACCTGTTTATTTCCTTCCCGGCAACCGGTGGCCACGTTGGCAACTGGCAAGTGACCATGAGTGCATTATTACGCGTACTTATTTTAAACTCCTAAATAAATAATTTATTTTAAAAAATATATGTAAAATTTCTGGTTATTTTAGATCTATTTGTCAATTTTTAACACTAATCTATTCATTTAAATTCTCAAACTATTTAATATCTCATCAACTTTAATAATTCTCCATCTGCCTCAAAATATAACCATTTCTACCATTTAAATTTTGTCCCAAATATAACAACTTCTATAACTTTTCTCACTGAATCTTCCTATTTTATCCCTATCTAGTACTACTTGCTGCTGCAGGAGAAAACCTCTGACAAAGCTCGTGGCCGGCGGAGATCCCGGGCGGAGACGCGGCAGGTGGAGCTCGCGGG
>KE371759.1:337619-354707 GCA_000418225.1 Zizania latifolia | reverse complement strand
AGAGTTATATCAGGTTTGCATTGTACTAAGCAAGCACAAAGGTATATCTGATTTTTGACTGTCGGGGACAGTCTCAAGTCACATGCAAACTAGAATGGATAGCATAGAAGAATTGACAAGATAATAGAATTGCTCGGTAAATTTTGAATCTCATGTTATTCGACCAAAGAGGGATGCATGAAAAATATGCTGTGATGAAAGTTTCATCATGAAACACTCAGTTTACTCATGAACTCCAAATGTGCACTGTATCCATACCCAAAAATAACTAGGAAAAGATAATTAGCAAAGCATAAACATAAAATATACTATCTTCATGTTCCCAAGGAGATTGATTGCCCTTTGATGATTTGAATTTGATAGTGATAATATGAGAGGAGTGATGCAATCAGTTTTGTTGAAGGTGCATCAGCCACAAACATCAAGGCATGTGCCTCGCCTCGCAGAGAATTAACCAAACATGATTTAGGACGAGAAAGAAAATCAGAAGTTAAATGCTGATACAAATAAATGAAGCTCAATATCATAGTGAAGTAATGAAGTTGGGTCAAGTTAAAACCAAAGCTCTTCCTTTTCATTTTTTAAAGTCTAACTCACCAGCGTCCACACAAATTCTAAGAAAAGCAAAAGATCACTAAGATGTGGATGGAGTCTATCCTTATCTTCATCTAGAATTTGAAATCAACATCACTGTTCAAAGATTCAACCAGCTAGGCCTTCCTTCAGGTATACATGAGGAAAATGTGCACTCACTGGAAGCTCACCATTCCTACTTCTTGCAGTGCTTCTGCAGGACAAAAACTTAATGCTGAAAACAGGCTGAGGCTAGGATAGCAAAAGGCTAAGTAAAATATTACTTGTCTAATTTTTCATAAAGAATTGCGTCATCTGTTAATGCTAAGGGGTTACAGATGCAGTGTTTCATGTGACAAATTAGTTCCTGCTTAGAAACACAAAGTCCTAGCTGATCCAAACTGCTAACAATGCCATTTGTGGATTTTGCTAACTTTTCTTGACTGCTGCAAAAATAGTTGGTCACACACTTTCTCTACTCCTTGTGCCTCAGAAAACTAGAACATAGCATCTGAAATGCAACTTTTGGCATTAGCTGCACTGAATCCAATGTGTGAAAACAATACAACGAATGTTATTGTAATCATCAAGCAAACACCCACATGTTCAATAGTTGTCTGATGGATATAGTTTATTTCATAAAAGATGAACCAAGGTGCAGGTACCTCATAAGCTTTCAAAAATATTGAGTGTGTGTGACCCATATAAAAGAAAGGGTAATATTATGGAAAGAAACCACAAATATCCCCACTTGAACTATAAATATTATAACCCATAAAATTTCAAGAGGATTGAAACATTGAAACAGAAACAAGACCCTAGTTTCCCAACTGACACAAATAGCAAATTTCAGAAGAGAACAGTCCCAGCTTGGTTGGGGTTGCCTCTCCAAACCAAATTGAATCGATCAGAAGCCCTGCTTTTACGAATAACATGTATCACACATAATTTATCGGCAAACTAAGCTGCATCAGATTTAAACTAAATTACTTGGATGTATAGGGCGCACACTGGACTAAATATTTCATGAGGTTTTAATTAAAGTAATGTAGAATGCATAGAGCACACACTGTACAAAGTATTTTAAGCTCGAATTTTGTGTGGCCTGACTCCTGGAAGTAGCAAAAAATAATTTGTTTTCCCTATTTCGGGACCGTGTTTCATTTTAAAGCTTTTAAATGCTGTCTATTGGATAACAACATGTTAGAATCCCAGAAAGCAAGAGTAGATGAGAGAAATTCTATAAAGTCCTTCTGCTCCTTACTGACATCTATGTAACCCTTCAATAAGCATTGTAGGTGAACAAAAACACTAAAGGTCAAATAAGCAAACAATTTATTCTTTTTGGAGGATCTAGCTTTTCATGCAAGAGCACCAAAACAGGGGCAAGCAATGGTCTTCGTTATTTCATTGTTATTTTGAGGTTGTTGTGTAATAAATGTACCTGTGTTATCTGACTGAAGTAATAAGAATCATCTTTAAACCTTCTACACGAAACTTAAAAATCCAGGAACATCCACAAACCAAAAGAGAACAAGACTGATCATCTATAATATTTATTTGCACAGCACGGCCAAAATAACCTTAATGGCACACCGTCAAAACAAATTGGAATTTATTATCGGATCAACAAAGCTCCACATGACAGGAAGACGGCACATGTGCATAGAGTTGTGGCTATAGAAGAATGAATTATGCCATGAACCTAAATTATATACCTGCTTGACAGACTCGGCGATCTCCGGCCCGATGCCGTCGCCGGGAAAGAGAGTGGCGCGGACGGTCTCCCCGGACGCCGTCGAGAACGGCGCCGCAGCAGCCCGGCCCGTCATCCGCGGCAGGACGCTCCCCTGGAGCAGCCTCCGTAGAGCCATGCTTCCCCCGCTACCCTGGCACAAACCAACAAAACCGAGCAGACGAACACGTCAACCCTAGACTCCAACAGAGGCGGAAGGTGTCGACTAGTCTAACACCAACACACAGTCATTGACCAATTGGCCAATCCGAGCGTCCTCCACTCGATCGAACGCGCGCGCGCCGAACTCTCGAGCGAGCGAGCGCGCAGGAGGCACCTCGCCCCCGTGCCCCGACGGAACCTGAGGCGGTCTGGGTAGAAGAGAGGGGGAAGGAAAAGGATCTATGAGATCGGAGGGGGAGAATGTACCGGACGGCGAAGACTCGCGGCTGCGATCGGCGGCGAGGAGGAGGAGAGAGAGAGAAAGACGGATGGGAAAGGGGAGGAGAGGGTGGTGGTGGTGGAAGCTGGAAGGAGACTTTTTCTTAGCGTCCTCCCATTTATTTGGCCGTCGATCTGGATCGGACGGCTCACGTTTCCTGGGCCCACGTTTCCCATTTAGTGACCAATGAATTATACTCTTGTTTTTCTATGCTAATATGGTTTGTTTCACAACATCAAATTAGTTTATTAAATCTATTATAAAATATATTTTAACATTGCATTTGTTTAATATTATAGATATATATTCTTCCTTCAAATTTTATTAAATTTAGAGAAGTTTGACTTAAAAACAAAAGAAAAGAAATGTATGCTAAAACTCTACGTAAGCGGGCTATTGGCCCTGGTAATCTGGTGAAAGAAGCCCAATAGAATGGGCTAATCCAATATCCCGCAAGACGAAGCCCAAGCCCAACAACCCATTAGCCCGGGCTTGGCAAACCCTACCCTCCCATGCCTATATAAGCAACTAAACCCTAGCACCCCGTTCTTCCACCTCGCACTCGCCACCGAGCCGCCGCCACCGCCGCCGACCGAAACCCTTACAGGCCTCGCCGCCGTCGATTATCCTCGGGGCGCAACCATGGTGTCCGTAAAGAAGACGGTAACGTCGCCTCTTCCCTCCTCCGGTTCCTCCGCCCCTCTCGATCCGCCGCGCGTTGGTTCCTCCAAGAGCGAGCTAGATGCGGCATTTCGCTTGGATTCCCTTTCCCCCCTCCACATCTTCTCATGTTGTTCTCGGTGTGTTGTGTTTTGTTGTTGTTGGTGGTGGTGGTGGTTTTGCAGAAGAAGTCCACGGACAACATCAACAACAAGCTGCAGCTTGTGATGAAGAGCGGCAAGTACACTCTCGGCTACAAGACCGTCCTCAGGACTCTCAGGAACTCCAAGGGTAAAACGAAAGCTCTCCTTGCACGCGGCATGCTCTAAGTGTATGTGGCTTATGGCCTGTGCTTGTAATGGTGGTGGTAGATGCAGTTGCGAGCGTGGAGATTGATGAATGTGCCGCGAAATTGTAGCTTAAGTCTGCATCCGAGTTAATTTCGGTGTCTGATGTTTGAGTTTGCGCATCGTATTAACTGATTACCAGTGGATCTCATTGCCACTGTGTATGAGTCGATGCCATAGCGATTAGCCCCACTGTCTACTATTCTGAATGGGATTGATACTTCGGTTCAGTAGCTGATGGTGGTGTATATAAGCATGTCATATTAGTATTTCTGTAGACAATAGTTAGCAAAGAGTCTGATATTTATAGCTGTTGCATAGATTTTAAGTAAGTCCTAAAACATAAGTTACCTTCTGTGATTTGTTTATCTATCGCACTAAAATGTCAATATGATTTAGAGCCATACTTGTTTCTTCTATGCTTGGTACATATGTTTATCAGTGGTCGCCGTAATTGAGTGGCCTAAACATTGTGTACTATATCATCTCCGTTTTAGTTTTGGATGAATTTGTTGGGTTAACAATGTATAGAGAATGTATTTTTGTGTATGCACCGTTATGTACAGGAGGAAATGATGACCCTTTCCCCAGATGATCGACAGTGAACAAGCTGTGCGCTATTATTTTCTCTTAGGAGATAATCAAGCCAGAACTCTGATCCTCCAAAGTTAATATTTAGAGTCCTTTGCTTTTTCTGAAAATGTGCCCATTCATGCTTAGTTGGATTATTTCCTGATGCCTTTACAGGCTTTTGTGGTAAAATATTATCTGGTACTGCTTAGTATGGAGGATATGATGATCCTTTCCCCAGATGATCGACAATGAACATACTGAGCATTATTATTTCTCTTTAGAGAACCAAGCCAGTATTCTGATTCTCCAAGCTGCATGCAGTACATTTTTTATTGTTTTGTGTGACCAGTGATTGTTTTCTTGATTGTTAACTGTTTAACTTTTTCCTGACGCCATTGAAAATCATTATTATGATCTTTGCCAATTTATCAATCCATGTCGTGGATTTTTTAGCGTTGAAAACTGATTACCAGTGGATCGAACACTGAGATGGTCATTGTGTATGAGTCAACGCCATAATAATTCTCCATATTCTGCACACAGTAACTGTGATATCACTGCTTATTAGCAGAAGTGGGAATATAATATACTTTATGATTAGTGGCTCTTTGTTGTTGGTCATGTCCTATGAAAGTTTAAAAAAATGTTCAGCGGTTGTAGGAAATTTTGCTTTCGAGGCAACTTTTAACTATTTGTACCATTTCCTTGTGACGTTGTTTGCATGGATTTGTTTGTTGTTACATTTAGTGTGTGCAATTTCATGGTTATAAGAAGATCACTGCCCTACTTTGTTCTGTTCATGGTGGCTAGCAGACTGATGTCTGATGTGCTACTATGTCTTCATTGCAGCGAAGCTAGTGATCATTTCAAACAATTGCCCTCCTCTTCGGAAGTCTGAAATTGAGTACTATGCTATGTTGGCCAAGGTCACTGTCCACCACTTCCACGGAAGTAAGTTGGCATTCCTGTTTTTTGTTATCTCATGTGACCTCAGCAAAGATAGTATTTTAATGCATGCTTGGGAGTTGAGAGTAAGGATCTAATCCAACATTAATTGATGCAGTTTTAGGGAAATATGTGGAGACCATTATAGCGCAGATAGCCCCTTTTTGTGGAAACACAATTCACAAGACTAATGTTTATTTTCTGCATTATTATTAAAATGGGACCGACAGAAATTGCACTGTTCGGCCTTCCGTTGTGTGCCATGCAAAGCTGTATTTTGGTTGGTGCTAGGAATTTTTAATCACTTGCTTTATGACAAGTGTGCCATGCAAAGCTGTATTTTGGTTGGTGCTAGGAATTTTTAATCACTTGCTTTATGACAAATGAACTGTAAACTGTGCATAAATTACTACCATCCCTATGCAATACCAATCTTGTGATTTCATTTGTTCAAATGTCTTCTGTTCTGAGAGTAACAGCTCTATGTTTGATTTCAGATAACGTCGATCTGGGTACAGCCTGTGGTAAATACTTCCGTGTCTGCTGCCTTAGCATTATTGATCCTGGTAACTTACCGTCTTTATAAGAAATTTCTTTGTCATGCACCTCAGGGCTGGTAGTAATGTGGTCCAATTTGGCTTGATTTCAGGGGACTCCGATATCATCAAGACCACGGGTGAGCAGTAAGGAAGGGTTCCAGCGGCTCATCGGATTGTGTCACCTGAGCTATTATAGACATTTTCGTTCTTGCTGGGCTTGTTTTGGTCTCGTGTATCGAACAGCTTTTACCAGTCAACCAAGTTTCGTGGGAACATTGTTTTGGATTGGAAATTTTGTTCCTGGCTCGAATCATGCTTTTAATTTAACCGCTTGGCTCTGTGATCGCTATCGCTTGATCGTTAACTGTCTTTTTCTGGTGGTGTTGTACCAGTGATGTCTGCTGGTTTATCAGCTGCATCCCCTGCAAGCTGCAGCGTCCTATGGTGCCGATATATCCCTTGGCAGTTTGGTGTTGCATCTGAGTTCGGATGCAGTCGTAACTGATACTGCAGCTTACAACTGAAAGCAACATTTTGTGTAACAATGTTTTGCGATCCAGTATTTTTTTTCTACAGTATTTTTGTCTAATCCGTGCCCTTAAACTCGGATCTAGTGACATCAAATCCAATGTTTCTCTAGTTGATGGGTGATAGCACACTGACCGTTTCTGAAATTTTGACGGTAATTTTGTAAATGAAAATCGTGAGCAATTTTGGTGGTTAAACCCAGAAAAATTTGCAGGATTTTCATATCAATTGAAGTGAGTCCTCTAAATTTTTTGCGAAAATACTAATTCCAGATTGGGCTTTAATTTACAAGATCGTCACAATGATACTCAACGACTTATTTGCTTTGGGGTTATTAACTTATTACGAGAATGTTTTGCTAGTATGCGCGCGCGCGCACGTTCAAGCCCTTCGTTTTCCGCTTGATCCTAAAACTTCAAAAATATTTCAACCATGCCCTTGGCCCCAACTATTAGCCCTATGTAAAGATGGCAACGGTCCCGTTTTCCTTCGTTAGGAAATGGGTTTGGGAGGATCTTTCCTCCGTGGATGAAAAAATGCAAAAGATTCCACCATTCCTCGTCAAATCCGACCTGATAATCTATTATATATGAGCACCGTTATAATACACCAATTATTTCTTAAGAGGAATAGTTCACGTTAATTTGGACTATTGATTTTAGTTAAAATTAAAATTAAACTAAAATTATAAATACTAATTAACCAGCTATTACCTATCCTCGCTACGCCCACCAGCTCCGAATGAATCCCACCGCGCCGTTGCATGCAGCAAATTGGAGAAAAATCAGGAAGATGCATGTATGGGAGAAAAGGAAGGAGACGCGCGCCATGCAGGAGAATCAAGGACCGTTGCATGCAGGAGGTTTGAGAAAAATCAGGAATATGCATGGGAGAAAAGGAAGGAGGCGCACGCTATGCAGGAGAAAATTTTGGAAGACCGAAAAAAAATATGATGAATAATTTTGGAAGATTGGAGAAAATAAAAAAATTACCATATGAATGGTTGATTCTAACGCATGACAAATATTAATGATTGATTTACATAATTATTAAAATGTAAAAAAATTAAAGGTGACCTATTACCTCATAGGAGATAATAGGTCATCATCTTTAATCATGGCCACTAGATCAAATCAAATGAAAGGTCCATATTGTTTCAAGTGTACTGTAAAATTTTCCCCATATATATACCAAAAACTATGATAGCTACGTATATGTGCCTCCTATCCCTGCTACCACCACCCAAGAACCCTTAGTCGTCGCCGGCGGCCAAGTGCAGTCTCCTATCGCCACTGATGCCCGGTTATGGCCCTCTCTCCTATTGTTGTTTTGGTTGTGGCTCCCTCCCTCGCCACCACCCAGATGTGGCCCCTACCATCGTCGTCACTTGAGCACACCCCCACAGCAACTGCTCGCCCGTGCCTTTGACACTGCCGATGCCTAGTCCTAGGTACATTGTTTGTGAGGATTTTCTCCCCAACAAGAATCTGTCAACTCGACAGAAAAAAAGTATCCCTAAAGCCAAGGACAAGGATAGAAAACAAGAAAAATTTGCTATGACAAAGATAGGTATAGCCCTACAGGCTACAGGGACCCCATCCCCGCCGAGGAGTGTCCCCATTGCCATCCCCAGCCCCATGGTCGCTAGTATGTTTTTCTTCTAGGTGAACTACCAACTCCTCTTTTTAGGAACGATAATTTTGCCTAGAGAGGATACACATTGTACCAACCCAACGAGTATATATTTAGGTTTAAATTTGTGTCTATATGTTCATGAACCTGGTTAGAGTCTAGTCAGATTTAGGTTTGATTTAAAACTCATGGATACACATTACCTGATTAACAAAGTTTCATTTTTTTCTTAGAATTGGGCATAGCCTACTAACAGCCAACTAACCCATGCCACCCCTACTAGTGTAACTGCTTATGTTTCTCCTCCTTTTGCTACTGCTACTTTTATTGATTTTACTACAGTGCTAATACTTCTACAAGCTATGTTATTATATTAAACACATGGATTTCGCAATGGATTTTAGGTATCTTACAGGTGTTTAAACATAATTTTAGTTTGAAACTTATGGGTTTCACATGTGTAGATTTGATGGTGTTTTATAGGGTTTTGCTGAATTGAATTCATAGGCTGTATGTAGGGCTAGATAACGAGCCAGCTCGACTTGTTATTATGTTAATGAGCTAGCTTGATTCGGCTCGTTAACATAACGAGCAAAAAACCTAGCTCACCTCGGCTCGGTCCAACTTGAGAGTTAGTTCGTTTAGTTCGTGAGTCAACTCTTTAAAGAATGATTAAATAATGAATATTCAAATAATCACGTATCAAACATTAAAATATAAATCAAATAGAGTACACAAGGTTCTAAATATAAACATCCATGATTTTATTACTATTTTCATAATTCCATCAACCTATCACCTATGTTATATGTTCCATACTTTTATACAACAATTTCATAGACTATAGTAATAAGCTTATAACAGCAAGTTATCAAATAACAACTAGACACTAGTAAATAAATTACAAAATAATAAGTCACACACTAGCAAATAAATTATAATAGGTTGCTTTAGTGGTCTATGTTGACTACTTGGGCTATCGGACTATTAACTGCTGCTTGTTTGGGCTTAGCTCATTAAGCTCGTGAGTCAGCTCGAACTCACTCGCTATACTAACGAGCTAAACAAGTTGTTCAGCTGGTTAGAAAAAAAATAGAACAAACTGAGCTGGTCATAAGTTAAACAAGCTAACCAGCTATAAGTTTTTTTTAATGCCTAATTCTTAATTTCTTACCTAGTTTACACTTCCCCTTCCGCCCTCTCTCCGTGGGCCGTCAGTGGGCTTGCCCACGTAACAGAGAATCATGGCCGCTCGTGCGTGGATCGCCGGGCGCTCCGCGAGCCGTCCGATGGGGGTGGCCGCCCCGGGGTAACCCTAAAGGAAACCCTAGCCCACCGCCTCCACTCTATTTATATACGGCGGCAGCGCTATCACAGCGTACTCCGGTCTTCCGCGGCTTGGTTCCCCCTCACCCTGTTCGTCTGCAGATCTTCTCCACTAATTTGTCCAGATCTTTCATTTGATTCTTCTGTTTCTCCCGTGCTCTCTTTTTCTCTGTTCCTCGCAGCTGATTCGATGTGCTTCTTCTGTTCCTCCCGTGTTCTTGGTTTTCCGCTCCTCGCAGATTGTATTTGGTTTTTGACTTTGATGTGATGCGTTCCGGAGTGTGTGTTCGTTTTGGCTGGTGACGCAGATGAGGAGACGCGAGATATAATGGGTAATTTGCGTCTGAGGCATCTCTGTGATGTCACACCCTTTTTCACCTTGGAGATCTGATGCACCGAAACACCGCCAATCTTTAGGTTTTGCAATTTCTGAATTTTCCCCCTCTTTTTGAGAGCTCTCATGCAATCTGGTCTGTTGCATTGCTGATCTCTTGTTGGCTTGATTGGGTTGGATGAAATGACGATGAAATTGTTTCCCTATTGGTTTGATTGGCCGCCATGATGGCCTCAAATGTATTAGCTCTATCTGATCATCTCGCCCACGACTTTTTTTTCTTTTTTTCTCCCTACTTTATTCTCTGCTCTGTATCCTTGATTTATCAATCTATAATACTATTTTCACAAGTCTAAAACTTCTATAATTTATTTATTAATCTGTAATACAATTTTTTATTAAAAAGTAGCATTTTGTTTTTTTAATTTTACCATTAAGTTAATAATTTTATCTTTAAAATAATGTATTAGTACGATAGAGTGGGTGTCTTCCAATCTAAGTGTAATGTTTAGTGTCGGTCTTCGTGCTATTGAAGTTCTATGTTGGCTTTGGCAATGTTGACAAAAATGTGGAGGGACAAATTACCTTCGAACGACGGCCAGTGACTACAAAAACAAGCTGAAGCTTTTAATTTCGAGCTACGGACGGTGTCACACAAAAACCAGTATGGAATAGACGAAGCAGAAATCAAACGCCACTGTGGTGGTTACCTTGCCTAGTTGCCTGCATGGCTTCTGACGAGCTGGTCCGGCAGAAAATTCAGGGAAACAGGAGTTGGACGGCGTCTCATGCCTAGGCACCGTGCTATGCCTATGCTGCAGACAGACAGAAGGCCACCTCCTTTAGGCCTGCCCCAAGAACAGAATCAACAGATGGAGTTCTCCGTCTCTGATGAACTGAAACAGCACACAAGGTTGTAGCAAAAATGCATGTTAAGCTGTTGTCCATACTCCATAGCCCTTATGAGATAGGCCACTAGTAAGGGTATTGTAATTGAACAAGTTTGGTGATGCCTTTAGCAGCTAACAGTGCAACCACAAGTTAGCGACTTATTAGGGTCAATCATGGGGCCAGCGACTGTGACTGTGAAATTCCAACATCAACAAGTCTGGTAATCATGTATTAACATGCAGGGGCAATTTGTGTATTGTTAAAACAGATGCATAACTTACTTTGGCTACTGACTATTGTGATTGAATCAAGAATTTCCTTGCCACCAATAGTGGATCGCAGCAAGTCAAGAGTGACGCAGAGCTCACGTTGCACTTACCCTTAGCCGGCCGCAAACTTTAACCGACTCATGGTGATCAATCAATCTGGCCTTCGTATTCCTTTCAGCAAGAGATGACAAACTTGTGTAGAAAAAATCTTAGTTATGATATCAGCAATGAAGTTACTTTCCCC
Source organism: Zizania latifolia (assembly GCA_000418225.1). Classification (NCBI taxonomy): domain Eukaryota; kingdom Viridiplantae; phylum Streptophyta; class Magnoliopsida; order Poales; family Poaceae; genus Zizania; species Zizania latifolia. The sequence continues at coordinate 343,669 of KE371759.1, read as the reverse complement.
TGTTTTTCAAGAACCTGCAGTCATCGGCAATGGTTAGAATTGGCAATTGGCACATGGGCATTTGACCTCTTATTCAGGAATATGAGGAAAAAAACGACAATTTAAGCCCAAGTGATATAAAAGCTGCAACTTTCGATTCAATGAATTTAACATCAGGTTCCATAAAACATGCCAAATGGCAGTATCCAAGATTCTCATGGCCTTCCCCCTCCCTAACCGTATAGACATAAAGTTATACACTAAAAGTTTAAAACCATGTCAAATGTGTGTGAGAGATGCGAAGGTGCAACTATCTACTTAATTTTTTTTGGAGAAATACTTACTGCGAGTCTGCACTAGTGAGAAAGTTGTAGGCGAAAAGCAATTGAAAAGGAAAGCAAGCAAACCAGCGAGACACGGTACTAATGACTTTATGGCCTTCATCAAATGACAGTTGACGTCTCACACGGAGATATTGGTACCCCTCTCCCATTCTCTTGTTCCTCTTTCTGCAACATTTATCTGCCAATCTGTTTTAAACTGCACGACAGCCAACTACTGAAGTAAAGGGGGGATCCTTCCCATATTTCATTCTCCTGTAGAAAAGATCATGATTCCTAGCTTCCAGCCTTAAGGTTCCAGAGCTACCTCTCCAAGAACTGCGCAGCTCTAGAGGACACCTTGGACGCGGGCATGCATCGACATCAAGGATAAGTTCTCTAAGGTGGCCATGGATGATCCATCTCACAGATTCCTCTTGTGGTTCATATACTTTGTAACAGGTGTTCTCCTGGAGTCTACTGCTTCTGTTCATTCATGGTACCCCTTACATCCTAACAGAAGACATAAGTTTTGGGAGTACCAGGAACAGAGTAATACCTGGGTGGAAATAAGCATGCCTTTCAGTTTGATGTCCTGCATCAACAATACATGCACAGAGGTAGGATCAATCGAGCAACTGGAAAGGAGACATGGCCGTGCTTCAATTTCAAGTCAAGAGAAGGACACAGAAACTGATGGTGCTGATCAGGCAGATAGAAATGATCCAGTCCTGCCCAAAAGAAGAAGAATTTCCTTGACAAGAATGTCAGAATCATCTGTTTGGGTGACGGGGCAAAGTGGATCAATTTATGAGAGGTACTGGAATGGGGTGGGTATGGGTGATTGCTCCTCATGAACTGCCAACTTCAGCTGGCTATGCCACAGCAACTTTCACTGTGAATACAACTATCCTTGCTCTGTCAGAAGCTGGAATCCTCTATCAGGTAAGTTGCATCTCTATTCATCTAGCAGAATAATAGTTCTAGCTTGTTCAGACCATTGGTTCTAGTATTCCAACTGATATTATTATTGTTACTACATACAGTACTACCTAGGTTAGCTCTACCCTTGTATGTTTTTTTTTCAAACTGTTGAAGCTATAAGTAGAACCGTAGTTTATCTCCCACCCTCAGGCCTTCTATTTCCATTGCTTCTTTGGAGTGCCATTAGTACCTAGATGTGTTCAAGATTTGAAAATATTGAGCAAGTCAGCAAGGAGCAACCGACATAAGTCATGATTAATGGAAACAGTGCCAGCCCTGGGGCAGGGCCAGCAGTGCGCCCGCCCTGGGCCCCCACTTTTCAAGGGCCTCATATTTACGATATGTTAGTTTATCTCATGTAGTCAATTAGCAACTTAATTTTCTTCTCTGTGGTAAAAGACTTTAACTTCTCACTTACTATATTTTGTAAGACATATGTTTAAAGTTCTTATTCTTACTTTTTATGTTTTTGTGTATCTATATATGGTGTATTGTCCACTAAATAATTATGTGGATTACTACGAGCAATACTGTATTTTTAATATAATTTACTTATTTTCTCTTCCTAATAAATTTTCATGTATGAAACACATGCATGGATGCTTTTGATGAACAAACTTTGGATTAGTTGGCATTGACACAAATAATTCTATTCTTGGAGGTAATAGGTCACCTTTGATTTTTTTATACGGACTTTTTAATTTTCTGCGCTAACTTTTCAATTTTCTGTACATACTTTCTAATTTTCTATGCTAACTTTTCAATTATCTGCTGGTCACCAAGTATTTTTTTATTTTAGTTTATTTTTAATCGTAACTAAAATCAATGGTCTAGATTAATTTTAAGTAAGAGGTAATAGGTATACCATAACAGAACTCATTATATTATTGCTATATCAGTATAAGGACCCTAAACTTTGGTTTGCCCTAGGCCTCTAAAATCTGAGGACCAGCCCTGAATGGAAAGGGCATATGAAGTCTTACATGAATAGAAGAGGAATAAGACTACAGAGCTGAATATAAATAGCTAAGGGAATAATTTCCCTAAGAAAACAACAAAGCAGCAGAGCAATAGAAATTCCTGGTCGTTGTGCTACAAAATGTACTGAGTATGCAATACTAATTCATGAGTAAGGTGCCAAGAAAATGATCAGGCACCTACTATAATGATAATAATAATACCATGCAAATGAAATGATATATATATACTGTTCTTTTAATTAAGGGTATGGATCATTCTAAACTCTAAAGGCATCTCTAAATAACCAGAAAGACAAAGGTGCGATGAATGGATGAAGACACTCAAGTATTAGAAACATGTGTCAATAAAGTGCATGTGCACCTAGGTTATGCAACTGAAAGTAACAAAATTAACTCTAATGTCCTGAAGTGAAAAGGGTTTCTGAATTGTTCAATCTTCAGTTCCAAACAGTCCATCTTCTATCATGCTAGCTCTAATAGTTCTACATCCTTTCAGCTACAGCTAAATGAACATGGACAGCTTATCTGGACAGACCTGACATTCAACTCCAAGCAACAATTCATAGATCTTGAAGAAAAACACAAAGTCAATCTACGCGCATAAGAAACGGGATAGTATCCTATGATGGAAGGTAAGTCTACTTTCTACCCTGATGCTTCCTTAGCGCAATTTGTGCATAGAATAAGATTCTCTAGATAATTATTGTTCTTGTCAATCAGGATACTTTTCCTATCTATCACAAATGGATCCCTACTGGAGGTCACAGAACTTCAGCCCTTAAGGTATGAAGCAGTATTACTGAACTTCATCTTAATTTTCATTCTTCCGTATCTTTCTCAATATTCAATGAAAATTAGCATATGATGTTATTTCTCTGAAAAATAGAACATTTGGGGATAGCCCCACTGGAAACCATATGATGTTAATATTCAAATTCGACATGATAAATGAGTACAGTAAAGCCATGCTTTGTGAAATTTTCATTAATCATCTAAAAGATATTTTCATGTAATTTTATTGTTGTGCGAGTGCATCTAATACATAAAGAAAACTGATGAGATTGAAGACATCACATCTTTAATCCTATTTAAAGTACAAGAATGGGTGCCACATCATACAAATGTCGCTTCGTTAGATGGCCAACCAGAATACTTAGTGCTGTACAAACAGGCCACGTGGCATGAGACGGCACAACTTGTTAGTAGGGATGTCAATGGGTACCCGATACTCGTTTACCCGTGGGTAATTACTCTATTAGGGTACGGGTATGGGAAAAATTGATACCGACGGATATATAAATAGGGAAAAACTTATACCCATCGGGTAAACGGGTATGGGTATGAAAAAGTAGTACCCATACCCGTTTACCCGTATACCCGAATATTAACTAACCATAATAAAAAGTCCAAAACTATAACAGCCCAATACCAGCCCAGTACAAACCCTAAAATCCCTCACTCTCCTCTCTCTCTCCTACCTCCTCTCCCTCACCCACGCTCACTCTCCTCTCTCTCTCCTGCCTCCTCTCCCTCACCCCAGGCGCCGTTGTTCTCCCTGTGCACGCCGCTGCCGCCGCTCTCCACCGCGCGCGCACGCTGCTCTCCACCCTGCGCGCGCGCGCCGCCGTTGCTCCTCCCTCACCGGCGCGCAGCGCTACCAGCCCCCTCCCGCTGATCTGCTTTGGAGCGTGGCACCGCCGGCCTCCAGCGCGCGGCCCCGCCGGCCCCTCTCTCCCCCACCACGTGTGACTGCCGGCACTGATTGAGTTCTCCGTCAGGTATGGGTATCCGTCGGGTATGAAGTACCCATACGGGTACGGGTATGGGAAAGATTTCATACCCGTGAGCGGGTACGGGTACGGATACGGGTCTATCTAGTCAGGTACGGGTATAGGCAGACAGTACCCGCGGGTATTTTACCCGTTGCCACCTCTACCTGTTAGGCATGGCTTGGCAAACAGGCCATGCCGTACTGGCCCATGTGTCAAGGTGACAGTCCAAGCACGACCCAAGTGACAGTCCAAGGACGACCCAAGAGGCCAACAGACCGTGCCATGCTGGCCTAGGCACAAGCCATGAAGTGGCACGTAGGTATGGGCTGTGGGCAGCATGGTGGCTCATTTAGCCTACGGAAATTTTTAAAAATAGGAACAAAAGGAACTTGGGCCTTAGAAAAGAAAGAAAAGGAGAGAGGAAAATAGGGGAAATATGTTGGACCACGGGTTGTTGTGCCATGCTAGGCTAGCATGGCGTGCCGCGGTGGCCACCCAAGCATGGCCCGGCTAGTTGTTCTAGGCTAGAACGGCCCATTACCACCTAGGCCCATACCGTATCGAGCCTATCACAGTGTTGCCTTGTCTAGGTCGATACGGCTAGGGACTCATTTGGACACATCTAACAATACTTCTTAAAAATAATGTTGGCATGGAACAATAAAGGTTTGAACTTTTTCTTGCACTTATTAAAATACTCATATTACATGTGAAGTTCTGACCAGTTCCACGCCTAGCACTTGGTTAATTGAGTGAATGCTGCTAAAAAATTGGAAATCAAACAAAATTGCAGCTTTTTTTATCCCTACTGCCATGGCCTACTCAACAAAATAGTGGTCCAATATTACTGATGCACAGGTGGAATTACCATGGCCGTGCCACCAGGAGATGTGTCAATTGTCATATATATATCTGACGCTGAAAATGCAAGACCAGGGACTATGTTCACAGTAAGGTATGTTAAGCATGTGCTCTTTAAGAGGTGATGGGTTGTGTCAGACTGCCAGTCCAATCTACTTTAGTGGGAAAGATTCAATGGTATACTGCCCTTCTAAACTTCTGTAGGTTGCTTTACGGAAATTCAAATGGAAGGACTGCCAGAGCCCTCCTGATACCAAGATTGCATTTATAGTGGATCAGGAGGTCTTCAGAAGAAATGTCATCTTTGTGGTTGGCCGCAACGGCCGCTTATACCAGTACAGGAGAATCACAGAGCTATGGCACAAGCACTACCAATCACCTCACCTCGTCCTCTCACGACTACCAGGGACAGCAATGAGGCCGTTTCCTCTCTCCCTCGCCAGCTCCATCTTCATGGTATCTGAACACGGAGGCCTAGTCGACTAGTCGAGTATCAGTTCAGCCCACAGGACGGGTGGGAGTGGGTGCAGCACGGGACGCCCCACCGGGACGTGACCAATGACCATCGCCGGCGCCCCGGGGCCGTGCTTCGACGGATCCCAGCTGTTCGTCATCGGGTCCGACGGCTTCCATTCCGCTCCTTCTTGGGAGTAACTACTAACTAAAGCCGCTAATGCCTCTTGGGCAATTCGACGAACAGGTGGCGGCTGTGCGACCAGTGCCGTTCTCGGAGGACGCGGTGGTCTTCGAGCTACAGCCTACGGGGCGGGAGGGTAAGCACTAAGCAAGCGAGCGAGCCCCTGCTCCTCGCCGCAACGCATCGTGCTCACTTCGACGGGAAGAGAGAAAGGTAAGTTTGCCCAGTTACCTGATCCTATGTTGCGTGCCGTGGTTGCAGCTGGCGGAGCTGCGGCGAGGAGCGGAAGGGCGCGGCCTGTGGGAGTGAGCGCGGATCATCGGCACGCCGGCCAGCGCCTGCATGACCAGCTACTGGACGGCCGTCGCCACGTAGCCGCCGACGCCGTCGAGGCAGGAGCGCGCCGCGGCGCTGAATTTTTTTTGGTGTGCTGTGCGCCGCTTTACGGCGGGAAACGGGGATTCGAAAAGGTATGCACGTTTTAGTTAGACTAGCAATACTAGTATTTTATACTGTA
>KE371759.1:266040-332543 GCA_000418225.1 Zizania latifolia | reverse complement strand
GAGGCATTTCATCGAACACCTTCTGTGCGTTGTTAGCGGGAATATGTTTTTACTCGTTTGGCCATGTCAGCACGCCACGTATGCGTCAGTCAGCGAAAACCGCCGTTCTGCCATCCACGTCAGCGAAACAGCACGAAAAGTTAAAGAGTGAACCGGTTTTTAAATTTTGGGGGTTAATTAAACGGTATTTTAGTTAAGAGGGTTATTTAAACTTCACGATAGTTTGGTGTAATAATTTGTAGTTTGAACTTTTATTTTTAATCTCCCGGCTGGCGGCAGCAGGTAACAGTCGAAGAAGGAAATCCGCCTCTGGCGTTGAATGCGCCGCGCGCGGAGACGGGTAGGGTGCGGGACCCGCGGGCTGGCTCGGGCGGTGCACGTGGACCGGGTTCACGTGACGGGTTTCCTCGCGCAGCAGAAGCTCTTTGGATAGGGGAGGCCGGGAGGGCGTGGATACCAGGGGAAGTCCTAACGGCTCGGGACGCCGTGAGAATCCGATGGCCGCGATTTATCCACGTGTATGCAGAGGAGGGATGTCTGCCGTCGGATCGTTCGAAGCTTCGGATTCCTCGCCCCGTCGCGCTAACGCCGTACGGTCGGACGGGCTTCCCGGAGCGTCACGTCTCGCTGACTCGGTGAGCAGAACTACCCGGGAAAGACCAGCTCTTCTATCTGACAAGTGGGGCCACCTTGTGATCTGGTCCCACCACCAGTGAGTACAAGAAGCGGGTCAGCTGAAGCGTTGTTAGACTCGTAGCAGATCGCTATGGGCGAAGTGGGCACGTCAGGAAATGCTCCGCTCCGTAACCGTAAGGGAAAAGGGAAAAAGCCCGACGCGGTAGCACGCACGAACACACACGTCGATGGCACGTGGGACCATACGATGGGTGGCCCATGCGTCAGCGACGGGGCCAGTAGCGAAAGTGGTGAGCACGAGGCGCGGCCGGCGTTAAAGTGCCCGCGCGGTGGCCGTCGTGCGCGCGGGCCATCTGGCCCGTCCACGTGTCGTCGCCGCTGCTCCTCCTCAGGCCCGGCGGAGGCAGATGGACGTCCGAGATCCACCCGAGCCAGAGCACGGACGGCGCAGATGCTGGCGCCGCACAGGAGGCGCGGCAGCCGTACGCACCGGTTCTGTTTCTATTAAATTACCATTTTGCCCTTCCGATCACCCGGTGCTTGCTGCTACAAGAAGGGGGGAGTGGTAGGGCGAGGGTTTCGAGGAGGGGACAAGGGGAAGAGGGGATTTGCCAGGCCAGCCTCTCGGAGAGGTCGCCTCCGTTGCTGCTTTGGTAAGTCCAGGAGCTCCTCCCCGGAGGTAAAATCTAGGGTTCTAGGCCGGTTTCAGTGTCGCCTGCGGATTAGATTGTTTTCTGCGTGAGCGGGTGCGTTTGTCGTTGGGATTTTTTTGTTGGGTTTTTTCTGATCCGTCCGCGTTTGTTCGTCGTTCTTCGTTGGAAGATTGCTGCATTTTCTTGCATGCTGTTAGAGTTTGATTTGGTGTTTTTTTTTTTAATTTTTTTCTGTTACCTTTCGTCGGTGGCCGTGTTTTTCGTGGGTTTCTTCGTCCAGTTCCGTTGATGTTTGTTCTATGGATGATATTGCTTACCCTTATTGTTCTATACATTTTTGTACGGAAGACCCCTACTTTTGATCCATGTTTTGGTGGAGGTCTGCTTCTTGTTTGGTTTTGTTAAGGTTTTAGAGAGGTTTTACTGTTTTCATAGCTAGATTGTTTTTTATGTGTAGGTTGGTTTTCTTGTAGCATTGAAGGTTAAAGGCTGGATATACTTTGCTCCTCTCTTTTGGGGAAGAGAAGAAAGAATACTGCTTTTTTGTGTCTTCCTTTCTGGATTTACTAACACATCTTTTCATTGTCTGGTGTGCTGCCACGGATTTAGTGATTTACTAACGCAGTTTAGTTTTTTTATGTTTAGATTTACTTTGCTATTGTTTTTTGAGTTTCGTATGTTTGTGCGCAGGGTAACCTTTGGACCTGTTACAGTTGGCTGGTTGGATAGTGAGTCTGGTACTCTGATCTTATGGCTATTACTGTTTTAATGTCTGTGAGCTGAGTAGGAATTAAATATATGAGTGCTCCTGTTCCCTGTTTCCCAATTTTTTCATGTCAATATTACTGTTGTATGAGGAAATGGTAGGGCTTTGAGGGGATTTATGGTTGGTGATCTAGCCAAGACAGTAGTTATTTGTAGAATCATGTTTTCTTGCTCGAGGCTGTAGTTTTTGAAAATGTCCCAAGTTGATTTTGGTCATTTTCAACTTGTTTAAAGCTTCGCTGTTTATTATTATGTAGTGTATTATTATGTCGTGTTTATTATTTTCAATAGAATTCATTTATCCTCCTTTCCTGTTTATTATTATTTTTACTGGAATGTCTTTGCCAAAACGTCCACTAGAACTAACTTTGTGAGAAACTACTGTTGTAAAGAGCTGGCAGTGCAAGTACCCCTTCATTTTTCCATTATATGTGTCAAACATAATACTTATATGACTAACCTTATGTAATCATGATAAGAGTTGGTTGACTTGACAAGTTACAGATGTTTGTGTTGCATGGCAGAGTGGTTAACTTAAAATGTACGTGTTAACACACAAGTGTACTATGTTTAAACCTTGTGATCTGCATACTAATTTTCTCATGTTGTGGTTCATTTTATATTTTCATTTGCATGTGAAATTTTATAGTTGGACCTCGAACATTTCTGTGTAATTGTATTTTTAAAGATTGATTTTGTTTGTCAAATTAGGTATGCTCAGAAAAAAATTTCTGAACCCACTAATATGACATTAATCTTTTGAACTTGTTTGTCTTCTGCAATAAAGTTCAGAGTTAGTTTCCAATCTTTGAAGTAAACTCACAACTTGTACTTTTAATAGATAAAGCTTGGAAATATCTTCCGCAGATGATTTTTTAAATCAAGCATAGAATGCAAATAATTGACAGTAAATATATGTAGGTATTAAGGACTGCATAGTTTGATATATCCAACAATGGTCGTTCAACTGGAAATTAACCACATAAATTTACTTCATTGCTGTTCTATTTGTTGCTATTGTGTCCTTATCTTATCGTGTTAGCTTTTATGCTCTATTTCAGAGAGGTGTACTTCAATGGAGGACATTGATGAGTCTGAGTTGCCGCCCCCACCATCCGTGCCACTGAATGTTGAGCCAATTAAAGCCGATGAAACTAAAAAAGTGTCAAAACCTAAGAAGGCCCTGGTGCCCCGGGCTGGTTTTGGAAGAAAAGGGCAGCAGATACAGCTATTAACAAACCACTTCAAAGTTTCTCTGAAGTCAACAGATGATTTTTTCCATCACTACTACGTCCGTCTCCATCCCTTGTTAACATTTTTTTGAGTTCCTTGTGATCTGATGGTCACTGCTTTGTTTTGAACACAGGTGAATCTGAAGTATGAAGATGATAGGCCAGTTGATGGAAAAGGCATGGGCAGAAAAGTGATCGACAAACTCCAGCAGACTTATGCATCTGAGCTTGCAAATAAAGATTTTGCATATGATGGTGAGAAGAGCCTGTTCACTGTTGGTGCTCTTCCACAAGTTAACAATGAGTTCACAGTAGTGCTGGAGGACGTTAACACTGGAAAGTAATTAGCTATGAACTGTCTTATCTATCTCTTCTTCTTTGCATGATGCCAACGTTGTTGTTACTTCTTTTCCTTGCTAACATATATTTTTTGATTTTAGGGTTGCAAATGGTGGCAGTCCAGGCAATGACAGTCCAGGAAATGACAAGAAAAGGGCGAGAAGGCCTTACCAGACAAAAACTTTTAAAGTTGAGCTGTGCTTTGCGGCAAAAATTCCTATGAGTGCAATTGCTCAGGCCTTGAGGGGCCAGGAATCTGAAAACACTCAGGAAGCAATTCGCGTCATTGATATCATTTTGAGACAGCATTCGGCTAAGCAGTATGTTGTTTTCATATCCGTTAGAAGTCCTATCTTGCAAGTTTTCTTGTGTATTGTTTAGAATGTTGACAACATGGCTGTTTGTCATCTTTTCCCATCATTTCCTTCGTGTTTGCAGAGGTTGCCTTTTGGTTCGCCAGTCCTTTTTCCATAATAATCCTTCCAACTTTGTTGACTTGGGTGGCGGTGTGATGGGCTGTAGAGGATTTCATTCTAGCTTCCGTGCCACACAGAGTGGACTTTCACTTAATATTGGTATGTTTTATATCATATATGACCACCATTTTATATTTTGTTGTAGCTGATGTATATGTTTACTTGTGCAGATGTCTCAACAACAATGATAGTGAAACCTGGCCCTGTAATTGATTTTCTACTTGCCAACCAGAAGGTTGATCACCCAAACAAAATTGACTGGGCAAAGGTATAATGTGTCTTCATGTTAATGAGTAAAACCTAATTTAAGGATGAATGGCAACAGCAATTATAACCCCTTGAGATGAGTTGCGTTTTTTAGGCCAAGCGTGCTCTGAAGAATTTAAGGATAAAGACGAGCCCAGCAAATACGGAATACAAGATTGTTGGTTTGAGTGAGAGCAAATGCTATGATCAAATGTGAGAGCATGTTGATGTGTTGTCATGATGTTTATATTATTACCAGTCTATTACTACATCTGCTGGACATTTGGCCTTTTTGCAATTTGTCATATTTGTGTCCAGATGATCTTCACTCTTTTTTAAGTATTCCTACAAACAATCATTTATAGAGGTACTTACCTACTCGTGCTATTCTAGGTTCACTCTAAAGCTGAGAAACGGTGACAATGGTGATGCCGAATGTGTCGAAGTATCTGTTTATGACTACTTTGTGAAGAACCGGGGCTTAGAGTTGAGATACTCTGGTGATTACCCCTGTATCAATGTGGGGAAACCTAAGCGGCCGACTTATTTTCCAATTGAGGTCATTGCTTTTACTTATTCCTATCGAATATTTTTGCTTGTACACATTCTTTTGCTGCATTTGGTCAATGTTTCTATGTTTTCAGCTCTGCTCTCTAGTGCCCTTGCAAAGGTATACTAAGGCTTTAAATACACTTCAACGGTCTTCACTTGTTGAGAAGTCCAGGCAGAAGCCTGAAGAAAGGATGTCTGTTTTGTCTGATGTGAGCTGCTCCTTTATGCCAGCTTAAAAGCTGCAGTAGTGCTTTCGTGACTGAATAATTATTGTTGGTATTTTGGCAGGTTCTTCGAAACAGCAACTATGATACAGAACCTATGCTTAAGTCATGTGGCATTTCAATTTCTCGAAATTTTACACAAGTTGCTGGTAGGGTACTGCAGTCCCCCAAGGTCAGTCAGAACTGGCAATGCTGTGTTTTTTTTTTCAGTTAACACTTTGTGCTGTTATCTGTCTGCAGTGTAGATCAATTGAATGTGTTTTCTTGCAGCTAAGAGCTGGAAATGGGGAAGATCTTTTTACGCGTAATGGGCGATGGAACTTTAACAATAAGGTCGGTGTGTCTCAACTGTATTCCCACTTTTCTCTTTTGACTTGCATGTTGTCATGCATATTGTAACTTTGTTACAGAGGCTCATTAAAGCCAGCAGTATCCAGCAATGGGCGGTGGTCAACTTTTCTGCACGGTGTAATATTAGGGACCTTATTCGAGACATCATTAAGTGTGGGGGCATGAAAGGAATTGTAGGTTTTTCTGTTTCACAAAATGTTGCATGTTTCTACAAAAATCTCCTACTTTAATTACTGGCTTTGCAGAAAGTAGATGATCCTTTTGAAGTCTTTGAAGAGGACCCATCAATGAGACGAGCTCCTCCTGCAAGAAGGGTCGATGCCATGTTTGACATGATAGAGAAAAAGCTTCCTGGACGACCCAACTTTCTGCTCTGTGTTCTTGCTGAGCGGAAGAATTCAGATATTTACGGTTGGTTATGCTAGCTTCATGCTGTGCCTGTTCAATTAAGCAAGCCTTCTATGCCATTCATATTTTTTCTTTAATAGGGCCCTGGAAGCGAAAATGTCTTGCTGAATTTGGGATTATCACCCAATGTGTGGCCCCTACTAGAGTCAATGATCAGTATATTACAAATGTACTATTAAAGATAAATGCAAAGGTTTGTGACCTTCCTTTCCCTATGGTGTTTACTTTTTTGCATTCTTGTGAGTATTAATGTTTTCATTATTCTTTTTTTGACCAGCTTGGTGGCTTGAATTCACTGCTGCAAGTTGAAACATCCCCTTCTATTCCTCTTGTATCCAAGGTCCCAACAATAATATTGGGAATGGATGTGTCCCATGGTTCGCCTGGACAGTCAGACGTACCTTCAATTGCAGCTGTAAGTAAACAGTCTTTCATATGTTTGGCCCTTTTTATCACAACTGAGATATGTAGAACTGCAAAATATTACAAAGTGTGCAATGATTTTTTTCCTTTACCTTTTTAGGTGGTTAGTTCTCGCGAGTGGCCTCTTGTATCAAAATACAGGGCTTCTGTGCGTTCTCAATCACCAAAGTTAGAAATGATTGATTCGCTGTTCAAGCCACGAGGACCTAAGGAGGATGATGGTCTCATTCGGTAAGCAATTTTATCTGGCCTATAGTAACTTTGTGATTTTCCATTCAATTATCTGTGGGTTCTAATGATATCTTCTGATGCCACCTGGTGTTGGAAAATGTTCCAGGGAGTTATTAGTCGACTTTTATACCAGTAGTGGTAAACGCAAGCCTGATCAAATTATTATCTTCAGGTTGGCTACCCTTTCTAAGCTACTTTCAAATGCCACTAAAGTTTAGTGAAATAGTAGAATTGCAAAAAATAATTTCTTTAACTGTGGATAACGATTTGCTTTGTGCTTTGCCTAAAGTGTTCTCTGTGCAACTGTAATTTTTGGGGGTACCATGCTTATTTCTATGCCTTTGATTTAGGGATGGGGTCAGTGAGAGCCAGTTTACCCAGGTGCTGAATATTGAGTTAGATCAAATAATTGAGGTACTTTTCATTAATGACTTGTCTGTTTCTTGTTTGATTTTTGTATGCAAGTATCATTTGCTGAACAACCATGCTACTATATCCCTTTCCGTTGCAGGCATGCAAGCATCTTGATGAAAATTGGTCTCCCAAGTTCACGTTGATTGTTGCACAGAAAAATCACCATACCAAATTTTTCGTGCCTGGATCTCCAAATAATGTTCCTCCTGGTACTGATCATTGTTCATCTCAAATGATGTGTCAAACTGGCTGTTCTACAACCATATTCTTGATGAATAGTTTTATAATGGTCTAAACGGTGGAACTTTTAGGTACTGTTGTGGACAACACAGTTTGTCATCCGAAGAACTACGACTTCTACATGTGTGCACATGCTGGAATGATTGTAAGTATCAAATTGTGTGAGTTTTTTTCTTTGTGTGTGGGCGGGAGGGGGTGCTGACTGCAGTTGGGTTTTCAAGGTTCTTGGGTGCTTGTTTCCTTGTTCTGAAGCAGTGAAGCTTATATGTTTTTTGGATATTTACTGTATTGTACTTAGTTACAAAAGCAATGTAGAATGTTCTTGGTAGAATGAATTCTCTTGTTCAGTTGAATTCACCGGTTTATCAGAAAGGAATTCTGGATAGTATTGCTAGATCCAACTTATGATTTACATTGGAGGAGTTAATCCATTGATGATCTTGAATACTTTATGCTACTAATTCTAACTTTAGTTGGACTTCGTTTTCATCAGTTTGTAAGGTTCTCTAACCTTGTTGCACCAGTTTAAAGAGTAAATTTGCCATGGTTTCATGCAACTATCTGCTCTCTTGGCAGATGAACCGTAGTAATACCCTGTCGCACTACCATACATTTGTTAATCTGGAGAGGTTACTCTCTTATTTTGTCATTAGTATCATGTGTATGAAATTCTGTGTGCTGGTTATAGCCTTTTTTCAGTCATTTTATAGGTTTAGCTTATGTTGTCATGTACATTTTTAACCCTTTTTGTCGGTCCATGTTTTCTTTAGATGTGCCTTACGATCTCCCACTTTATTTGATGGAGCTAATTGCATGTACTTGTCTGTATCAGGGAACTACAAGGCCAACACATTACCATATCCTTCATGATGAGATAGGCTTCACCCCCGATGACCTTCAGGAATTGGTTCACTCACTTTCCTACGTGTAAGTTATATATGCCAGGGTCCCTCTTCACTTGGAAAGAAACATTCCTGACACTTGGAATTATTGTGCTTTTCAGATATCAGAGGAGCACTACAGCCATATCAGTTGGTAAGTTACTTGCTCATGTGGTTGAGATGTGTGTTGGTCATTGCTCCAAACATGATGCTCATGTGTTTATTTACCCTTTTGTTGTTTCATTACAGTTGCGCCCATTTGCTATGCACATCTTGCTGCTGCTCAGGTTAGCCAGTTCGTGAAGTTTGACGAGATGTCAGAAACGTCCTCAAGCCAGGGCGGCCACACCTCGGTGGGCAGCGCTCCAGTGCCTGAGCTGCCCCTCCTGCATAACAGGGTCAGGAGCTCCATGTTCTTCTGCTGAGCTGCTATGTTCTGTGCTTCACTTCTGGTGGATGTTTCGGTCTCAATGTTTCGTAGTCGTTAAGTGACCACTTGGATGGATGTTGTTAGGCCGGTCGCCACACTTTTAGTGCCTCAAAACTCTTACCTTTTAGGATGCTGCGGAATTTCTGAACTTAATCGCAGCTCGTCTGCTCTGTGCTTGACCTCTTTTTGTTTGGAGTGTGCTTCACAGCTGCATTTAGGATGTTACTTTTAATTAGCATGCTGAATGTCACTTTTAATTGGAATGCTGAGATTTATCTGCTGCAGTGGTGTTTTTGTGAGATATTCTGTTTTGCTCATTGATGCTGTAGGTGCACGTAGAAGCGTTTAAGCCGTGGTATATATTTTTGTAGCATTGGGCAGTGTTTGCTACCTACCAGCATATTACGACAACAGGTTACGATTTGGCAGTTGGCTTCTCAAATGCGAGTTTTCCGCGATGGCAATTATTCCTTCCAAGTCCAAATCATGTGGTATGTCATGAGTTTGGAAAGGCGTGTGATAATCTTTTGATCCTTTACGCTTATTTTAAATGATGGTTGACATAAAAAAGTTTTACGATGACATCAATATAATGGGGATCTATTATCTAGTGAGGTATAATAGTTGAAAAACTGAAGTCTAAACTCCACATCCTTATGTTCGATGCTCGCAGGAATCTGGACTACTCTGATTGAGTGTCTTTCATGAAGGCATTGAACAGATTAAGGCCAGACGTTAAAGTACACATAAAATCAGGAATGTTTGTGCAAGGCTCAGGAGAAACTCTGGATGCTATGTTTGCTCATTTCGATGGATTGTTCGTAATCTTCGGTTCGTAATCTTCGATCCATTAGAGTTCTTGCTTACTCCGATAACGAAAGAACAATCAAGCTTCTCTATATACGTTTGATCGTAGCATATGAGAAGTCAATATCTCAAGTATTGAAGAGTCATCAAGTAACGACACGTTGACTTATAATGAACTCTTGAGCAAGCTTAAGTCTACTGAGATCTTCGAGGCATCTCTCGTCTAAGCATAGGAAACTCCATCCATGCCACAGAGCATGGCATTAGCTTCAAGTTCTAATGGTGGAATTAGAGCTGGAGATATCTTAAATGATGCTCTTATGAGTTAGGATAGATTACTTAAGAAAGCAGTGTGTGGATTAAAAGAACTCAGTTAGAGGCCGAAATATGAGTCTATCTCTACTAAAAAACTTGCCTTTCTTAGTTGCTTAGGTCTAGGTTGAAAGACGATGAGTGTGAGAATTGCTTTTTGGTTATGAGTGAACTTGCCAAGCTTCGTAAGGTGTATGCTCAAGTTGTGGGTCGACTAAGTTGCTCTTGGCCAAGACTAAGTTGTGTGCCGATAAGGCATGTTTGGCTTTGGGGTTGTGTTTTGAGAGAGGTGCATACAAAGGGGAGAGTAGGAAAATCTTCATCACTCATACCACTCTCGAGACTGAAAAAATCCGAGATTGATACTTCACCTCAATTCACAAAGAAACCAACTCAACCCATTGAGATGAAATTGAGATCCCCTGCAGTCGGCCCGCCGACTGCAGAGGGAAGTCATCTGATCCAGGCCGTTGGATGAAGATCCGACGGTGCGGAGGGAGCTTCGCGAGTGGTGGGACCCACTTTGCAACAGTTGGGAGGCCCCCTTCGCACCGTCCGATACATGCTGAATGGCTAGATGAGCGACTGCAGAGAGCAGTTGAAGTCAGAGGAACCGATTCCATCGAGAAGAAGCTAATCCTACGACCCAATAGAGCTCCGCAACAAACGATGAAAGAGCATGTGAGACTATGAGAGAGTTCCGAGTGACCAATAGACAAGTTCCCAAGAGGATTTTACCATTGCACCTATTGTTAGAGGAATGGTCGCTTGATTGATTTTTTGCTTTCGTCGTGAGAAGGACGAGCGACATGAATGGAAGCGTAATAGTCGCGACATATACCGATGACCTGTTGGTGTGCATGAGCTGGAGGGGAGTACTCGAGACATGTACCGATCATTTTCCCAGCCACACGCGCTCGTGCTGGGTATCGGGTCTAGACACAATTTGGCTAAATGGGTCATGTTGATACGACTCATAAGTAATTGTGTCGAAGTATAATATATTGAGATTGATTTTCACTTCGTTCAGAAAAAAGTTGTTTTTGTCACAGTTTGAGTTCTCCATGTCCCAACGTTATCGCAGTATGTTGATATCTTCACCAAAGATCTTTCTACTGTTGTGTTCACATAATTTCGATCCAGTCTTAGCGAAGCGAACGTTGTGACTAGGGGCGTGTTAAATAATGTGTTATAATCTTTCTCTGTTATTTCTTTGACGTGTATGTATGCATTGTAGATATCGTACTATGCTTTATCTCCTGCATGTAATCTTTATTTCTTGCATGTAATCTAGCCAGATTAATTCGTGCTGGTCTATATATATGTACACGCTACAATCAATAAAGTTATTGGTTGCGTGCTGGCCTATATATATGTACACGATGTAATCAATAAAGTTGTTGGTTGCGTGCTGACATATATATAAGTACACGCTGCAATCAATAAAGTTGTTGGTTGTGTGCTGGCCTATATATATGTACACGCTGTAATTAATAAAGTTGTTGGTTGCGTGCTGGCATATATATATGTACACACTGCAATCAATAAAATTGTTGGTTGCGTGCTGGCCTATATATATATGTACACGCTGCAATCAATAAAGTTGTTGATTGTGTGTTGGCCTATATATATGTACACACTGTAATCAATAAAATTGTTGGTTGCATGCTGGCCTATATATATGTTTGCTGGTAAAGTAGAATTATTATCTTTCAGGTTGGCTACCCTTTGGAAGCTACTTGCAAATGCCACTAAAGTTTAGTGAAATAGTAGAATTGCAAAAAATCAACTCTTTATTTGTGGATAACGATTTGCTTCGTGCTTTTTTGCCTTCAGTGTTCTCTGTGCAACTATATTTTTTGGGGTACCATGCTGATTTCTTTGCCTTTGATTTAGGGATGGGGTCAGTGAGAGCCAGTTTACTCAGGTGCTGAATATTGAGTTAGATCAAATAATTGAGGTACTTTTCATTAATGACTTGTCTGTTTCTAGTTTGATTTTTATACGCAAGTATCATTTGCTGAACAACCATGCTTTATATCCCTTTCCGTTGCAGGCATGCAAGCATCGTGATGAAAATTGGTCTCCCATGTTCACGTTGATTGTTGCACGGAAAAATCACCATACCAAAATTTTCCTGCCTGGATGTCCAAATAATGTTCCTCCTGGTACTGTCCATTGTTCATCTCAAATGATGTGTCAAACTGGCTGTTGTAGAACCATATTCTTGATGAATAGTTTTATAATGGTCTAAACGGTGGAACATTTAGGTACTGTTGTGGACAACACAGTTTGTCATCCAAAGAACTACGACTTCTACATGTGTGCACACGCTGGAATGATTGTAAGTATCATATTGTGTGTGTTTTTTTTCTTTGTGCGGGGCAGCAGTGGGTGCTGACTTTAGCTGGGTTTTCATTGTTCTTGAGTGCTTGTTTCCTTGTTCATTCCTTGTTCTGAAGCTTATATTTTTTTTGGATATTTACTGTATTGTACTTAGTCACAAAAGCAATGTAGAATGTTCTTTGTAGTATGAATGCTCTTGTTCAATTGAATCAATATCTCTTGATCCGTAGTAATACCCAGCCGCGCTACCATACATTTGTTAAACTGGTGTCGTTAATCTTTTTTTTTTTGCTGTTGGTAGTATCATCTGTATGAAATTCTGTTTGCTGGTTAGCCTTTTTTTCAGACCTATTGTAGATTTTTAGCTTATTTTGTCGTGCATTTTTTGTTGTCAGTCCGTGTTTTCTTTAGATGTGCCATTCGATCTCCCACTTTAATTGATGGAGCTAATTGCATGTACTTGTCTGTATCAGGGAACTACAAGGCCAACACATTACCATATCCTTCATGATGAGATAGGCTTCACCCCTGATGACCTTCAGGAATTGGTACACTCACTTTCCCACGTGTAAGTTGATATATGCCAGGGTCCCTTTTCACTTGGAAAGAAACATTCCTGACACTTGGAATTATTGTGCTTTTCAGATATCAGAGGAGCACTACAGCCATATCAGTTGGTAAGTTACTTGCTCCTGTGGTTGAGATGTGTGTTTAGCCATTTTGCTCCAAACTTGCATACCAGTGTTTATTTAGTATTTACCTTTTTTGTTGTTTCATTGCAGTTGCGCCCATTTGCTATGCACATCAGGCTGCTGCTCAGTTTAGCCGGTTCGTAAAGTTTGACGAGATGTCAGAAACGTCCTCAAGCCAGGGCGGCCACACCTCGGTGGGCAGCGCTCCAGTGCCAGAGCTGCCCCTCCTGCATGACAGGGTCAGGAGCTCCATGTTCTTCTGCTGAGCTGCTATGTGCTGTGCTTCACTTACAGTGGATGTTTTGGTCTCTCTTATGCTTTGTAGTCGTTAAGTGACCACTTGGATGGATGTTGTTAGGCTGGACGACCGCACTTTTAGTGCCTCTAAACTCTTAACCTTTAGGTCGCTGCGGAATTTCTCGACTTAATCGCAGCTCGTCTGCTCAGTGCTTGATCTCATTTTTTTTGGAGTGTGCTTCAGCTGCATTTAGGATGCTACATTTAATTAGCGTGCTGAGATTTATCTGCCGCAGTGGTGTTTTTGTGAGATATTCTTTTTAGTTTCATGAGAAATATTCGGGTATAACTCTCTTAAATTTTGATCTGGTTGCGATCTCTCAGCTTAGAGTTAAGGAAGTATTTGGTGAAAAAATTTAAAACTAGCAACCCAACAGGAGATAAGATCCTCTTGCTTTATAGTCACCTTCCCACTATATGAGGTTGGTATGGGATAACTCATCATAGTTGAATCTACTTGATAGATTGTATGTTGATGGCTTAACATGTTGAAATTGTGTCACTGTGTTAACCATGCGCTATTCTCTTTATAATTCACTAGTATTTATAATTCACTAGTATTGTACCGTGCTACGCACCGGTGAAAATAAAAAAATAATTATATTATTAGTCAAGAGTTGGATTCTTTAGAACTTTAATTTAATAGTTAGAAAGATTGTGGCAGCATCAAAGAATAATTACAGGTGTAAATCAAACTGTCATATCCTCAAATAATCAAATAAAAGCACAAGAAAAATATTTGCTTGCAGTTCAAACCATCAGGATAGTTTTGGGAGTTGGACTATCCTTGGACAGCCCTTCGAAGTTCCTCCAGCGAAACTAATGATCGGGATAGTTTTGGGAGTAGGACTGCCAAGCAGAAAGAATGGGTGTGTTCTGCTTGAGTCCGGTCTCCCCTTTTATAGAGTACGTTGTGAAAATCGGGAACTCATCCATATAGAAAGAAAGCATCTTCCGATCATGACACTCATATTAGATGGAAAGAGATCAAACAAAAAAGGAAAGATCTCAGTATGAGGAAAGTCATTAGAGGAAAATATATCAGCTTACTAAAGAAAGTTTTTTACATGAAAGATCTTTAATCGAAAAGATATCCATCCACTAAGGAAAGTCTTTTAAATAGAAGGTTATTATACAGAAAGATATCTATACACTAAGAAAATCTTTAAATGTAAAGTTATTATACGGAAAGATATACATCTTATAAAAAGAATGATCTAGATAATCTAGAAAGTCTTGACTGATCATTATGGAAATATGTGGGAGGAAAGAGATTGATCTAATCCCCTATAATTTTGCGCTGAAAGGAATGGCTGAGATTTAATATTTTTATTTTTAATAGAGTAAAGATAAAGGGCTGAGATTTTTCAGATAGTAAATTATTAAAGATGAAGGGTTGAGATTTACCAGAGGGGTGATGTATCCACTCTCTTAACTCGTTAATTATATAGTATGATAGATAACTAAGGTATCCAACCGGCCAAACTCCTTGTGGACTGTTGGGCGAAAGTGTGATATTTTCTATCACCAAGACTGACGGACCAATCAAATGACAGCAGGGTGTAGTTATGTAAATTTTTAAATGCTCACCAATAATTTTCTTATAATTTTGCATAATAATTTGTTATTAAAAATAATCCACAACCACGAAGCAAAATGACAAAAATGCAGGACAAACCCTCGTGTGCTTCGTAAGAGCAACATTCAAACACAATCAAAATTCCCACGAATGTAGTCGGAAAAAACGCCACATGAGGGCTAGATTGGCACAAGTTGGCACGTTAGAATTCTGGCCCATTCTCGACTCTATAGAATCTCGGCATGCTAAACTATAGCACTTAGTTTGTTGTATGTTGGTAGGCTGTAGGCAGAATGTGGGCCCAGCATGTTCAAAGACGGAATCCATTCATGGCCGTAGTTGGGCTCACTGGGCTGATTTTCGCATGGTCTAGCCATGCAACTAAGGCCGAATTCGTTCGAATATCAGATGCCACAAGAAGGCCTAGTTTTTACGGGCCAAGTACACATTACTCGGCTCTGCTTTAGCAGAAAGTAAACCTGAATTCCCATCCTGTTTACATTGATGGGCTAGAAATTCACTCCATGGTAATATGATGGCCCAGTTTTTGCTTGCTGAATAATTCGTCCGGCCTAATGCATGGGAGAGCAGAAACGGACTAAATTTATTTATGCGCCTAATTAATCCGTCCCTGTCGAAGGCTAATCAGTCTCAATGGCGTAGAGTATTTGAAATGCAGTCGCCGGCAATTAAGCTGCCAAAATCAGCTCTGGATTTTGCTCGGCTATGCACGCACGTTTTTCGTCTGGCTGCAGGGACAGCACGCGTGGACGATGGTGTGACTTGATGTTGAAAAGTTTGGTTTCTGTGACAGATTTGTACATCACGTGTACTACAGGGTGTTTTTGTATGTCTTGAATCAAATTTATTTTAAGTGTGGCTTAATTTATAAAAAAATTATTAACATTTGCAATACTTGATAAATACACTATCAAGGCATATTTTTTTCTATAAATTTAGCCAAAGTTAGATAAGCTCAAATAAAATGAGAATACTTTATAATATAAAAAAACTCACCAATCAGTCGCTATTGCTGCTGCTGGGTGGACGTATGTGGTATGTCGATGCATTTGTGCACGCGTAGATATAATGGGGTTGCATATTCATGGAGCGGATTCTCTGAATCACCATCGCTTTCGCCATGGAAGAACGCTGCCTACATTTGTGTTTTTCAGTAACTCGATCCATCCAGTGAAAGGGCCTGACGCACTGATGCTACATTGCTAGTTGATGCTCACTACTCTCCATCTACACCGAAATACAGTATCTTTTATATTTCAAAACTTATCAAATATAACAATATGTTACTAGTAAATTGTCACTTTTATCTCTTAAGTACGTATAATCCTTTAATTTTATTACTCATTATTTGATCTAACTACTTCTAGACCTACACTTACTCAGCCTGAAAAATATATTATAGTCTTTTTCGTACTACCTTATTAATACATACGCCTAAGCCATAAAGTAATTATATTTTAGGACGAAGCAAGTATATAACAACCTCATGCTTATGCCTCTCATTTGATAAATGGATATTTTTTAAAGAAAAGTTGGAGAAATTGAACTAATTCTCGTAAAAGATTATAAATATAGTTTAAATTAGTTAGTAGGCAATTAAAACACCTCAAAAAGCGAGAGGGCGGGAGCACGATGTTCGGTCTTGAGTTTGCTGTATATATATATGTAGCAAATCAAGGAGAAGAAGAAATAATCCTGTATAGTACACATTAGGCACGGGCGAGTTGTACAAATGTTTTTAATGTGTTAATAGTTTCAATCAAGTTCATTGGAAGCCGTATTACTGTATTTTATTATATTAACGACAAAAAACTAATCACTACTACTACTAATGTTTATTCGTTAGACTCGATTCTCAGACGTAGTCTTTTACCCGGCATCCAGGTTTGGAATATTAATGACCACATTTGCTATCGTTAAAGTATTAATGACGTGGCCATTGTCGTTAATACTCTACCGACAAAGTCTCTAATGACGGTAACGACAACCATTGTATAGTTGTTAACGACTTTTAAGGACCACATTTTCTATACTAATGATCACCCGGATGGTTAGAAATGTACTTTTAAGATAAATGTAATAAATTAGTAGTTAAAGTAAAAACTGAAGTATTTCTTACTAATAAAAAATAATGTTGTGAAGTTGTAGATAGCAGTTATTGAAGGAATAATTTTTTAATTTATGAAATGAGATTAGGTAGGAAAATAAAAATAAAATATTTTTGAAAAACAAAGTGGAGGGTTTACTCCGGTTGTGTTTCACTTCGATTTTAAACGGGAAAAGAAGAGAGGAGAGCAGCAGGCGAGGTGGGTCCCATGCCGCACGGGGGCGCGGAGACAGCAGAGCGACGCGGCTGGCCCACGTGGCAGGATGGCGCGCGAAGTCCAATCCCCACGTGCGCGCGAGGCCGACACACGCACGGTCTCCTCCCACCGCTGTACGTCTGTAATGGAGATTTCCCTACGTTTGCCAGAATTTTAAACGATATAATTTAAAAATATCTATATTACATCTTCATGGCTCTAGACGGCCAAACTTTTGTTATGTGATATTTGTTAAGATTTAAAAATTGATTAATGAAATTAAGTTTGGATAAAGTCGAGGATGAAACAACCCTTAAATGTCTAACTAATTAATTACTAATTCAGAAATAAAAGATAAAAAATGCAGGCCGAGATTTGATTAGAGGAATCATTTTAGCAGTTTAGTCGATCTGCCTAATAAGCCAAAGGGATCGTTCACACTCTGTTCCTCGAACAGAACATGGCGTAGTACATCGCTTTCGGCTATCAAATCAATTACGGAATACAACCTAAGCAGCCAGCAAGCTAATTAACAAGACGAAAGCGACTCCACAAGTAATCCACAGTTACCACGATTACCAGACCAGTTTACACTGTTACTAGTTCAATTTGACGTTTAATGATCCGGTTACTATGAATCGTTTATGGTAAAAAATAATCGAAAACTACGATTACCTGTCCGAATTAAATAGTTCGTAGAACCCTGGTGATGAACAACACACGCTCTAACCTCTCGTAGATCCGAATAACTTTCGGAGTTAGCAGATGCTCACATGCGTCACGACTCACGACACGAAACCGAAGGAAGCTGCAGCCAAGCTTCCCACGCCCGTGCAATTTGTCGTTACAGGCTGCTATTCATCTGCAGTTTCTTTGCCCGTTTGGTCCAGCTGCAAAATGTGGCCCACTTTAAATTTTAATTAAATCAATTTTAAAGTTTTTATTTACTTTCGTTGCGTATAAATATCTTTTCATGACAGTTAACCATATAAGTAAAAACATTTATATAAGACTAGTATATTCCGTATGCATAACTAGATTTTCACGGTATACTCTTTTTTAAGATGGACGGAGAGATAACTCATCATTTTTTTTGAAAGGAGTGCGATTGTCCAAGATCGAATCTGGGTGAGAGGCTCTGCAGCTGGCCGCCATCCTACTAAGCTACGGCTCAGTTCGCTCTTCACGGTATACTTATAAGGCAATATTTTAAATGTTTAATAGGTGATAGGTAAGATATATCTTTTCTTGAAAAATACGTATTATAATTGTCAAACTCGAGAAGATTCCTAAAATTTATAGGCACCTCGACAAAATAAACTTGTGCACCTCCTTATCGTGTGTGATTAATTAATTGATTAACATGCATATATTGGGGCCGTTGTGTCCTGCCCGTCAAAGAGAGCACTACATCCTACGTACGTGTAGTTGTAATGACAGTTTTTGTCGTGTTCTTACACTGATATAAAGAGTACTTCTTCTCCCTTAAAATAAGTGTACTCCTAGATTCAAATTCTAACAAGTTTGACCCTAATATATATATATATAAATGACTAAAAAACCATACTACCTACTTGAGGTGAGTGAGTGTATAGACTCAAGAGTAATTAGATAGAGTAACAAATAATCAAGTTAGTATAAGAACTTTATAATAAATTTTAAACTATAAAACTTGTTAAGTTAAATGAGGGGTGGTGAAAGTATGAGTGGTCGTTATGGTAAGATGGGAAGAAATTTAAACATAGTTGGTTGGAAGGAAAAATAATACTATAAAAACATATTTGTTGTGGGATATATTTTAAATCATACAAGTGCGCTTAATTTAGGACTTAGAAAGTAACACACAGTACGGGTTTAATTAATCCATTCTGCATGTGAGAAAATTAAACATATAAGATGTATCACGTGCGCCAATATAATTAATTAGACTATTAGAGGGACAGGGTAATCCGAGGTTGATTATGATGTCGAGTGTTCGCATTTGGATGTACTACGAAAAACATATTTTATTTCTATCTTACGAATAAAATGCAAATGCTATTTTGATATGGATGGATGCCAATATGTTATTACGAATTAAATGCAAATGCTATTTTGATATGGATGGATGCCAATATGTTATTACGAATTAAATGCAAATGCTATGCACATATATGTATTTGTTACTTGGATACGAACGTGAATATGCAATTTAGAAACAAATGTAAATGGCGTTTAGATACGAATCTAAACTTATATAAATCTGTTGGTCGAATATAGATGTGAATACAGCTTTTTTTCACAAACGTTTCTCTTATACGATCGCACTTACCACTTATAATTACACGTACGAAGCCAGATTTAAACTGCTAGTATAAAAAACGATTTTGGTAGCTGCGCCGACAGGTCAATTAATTAGGGTTTCAGCTTAGTTCAACAACGGCTGCTGCGCCCACGGTTGGATCAAATCGACCGATGTCGTCTAGCTAGCTACTGATCGACCTACCGTATAACAGTGTCGTCCTGTACGTGTACGTCTGCCCGATGGATCTCCTTTATTTCGACCTGTCCGGTCACAGGTACCAAACATAAGAATGGAACTAGCCACCTACCTGGCGCCGGCGTATGGATTATTAGTATATGCTTGCAAAGTACAGATATGGAGGAAGCATAAAGAGCTACTCTAATTAACTAACTAATAAACGATGCTCCGATCGACCAGACATAGTACGTACTGTAGTAGCTAGTGCTACTCCATCAGTTAGTGTACGTTTTGCGATAGTATATGCAATCGTCGTCGACCGGACTAGCTACTCAACACTTCGTCCACGTCATAGATTAGACGCTTGAAAACACGTTGATACATTTGGTTACTATACAAAGATATTTTGATAGTATTTTTTCGATTACAAGAAGACGCAAATACATACATAACATTCTCACGCAACCGTGAGTCGGTGAGTGCACTTCTGTCATTGAAAATCTCTAGCTAGCTTCATTAGATTTTATTAAAAACACAATCATGTGTGTTTAATATTTGTGTGCCTAGAATTACTCCATCATACGGTGATTCTTCGTTCCTTGATAACACTATAGTTTTATAGGTTCTTAAACATTCTATGACAAAAATCTGGCGGTAAAAATTGCACCTAAAAACCGCAATGAAATGAAAAACGATGTGATTTTATAACCAAAGGATCATGTGCCTCAGTAGATTCGTGGTGCTTAGGTGCGCTAGCTAGACATGCAACATTATAGGCCAAAAATAACTTCGAGCTCGGACAACAAGTATAACCATGACGAATATTTTTGTTATGAGATATTATTCTCATACGCTCTGCATATATTTAAAATCATTAAATATAAATACCATACAATCGTATTTAATATAAATAAACAGAAAATATTAATACTAATTAATTTTTATTATTTTAACTGTAGACAGGAGTTATAGCGTTTGGGAGTGGGAGCACACACGCAGGTGGTACGTGCCACGTATGACGTGCTGCACAGGTGGGCCAGCATCAAGCAATACAGGGCACAGGCAGTGCCAGGTGGGACCCACCTCCCCATCGGACCGAATCCTGGAAACCCGATATTATTCCCCGCATGCATCCGGCCGTCCACGTCCCATCGCCCCCGTCCCCTCCTGGCCGTCCACACGTGTGGCCTCGCGTACCCCGCCCTCGACGACACGGCCACGCCTCGCTCCGCGACAAAAAGCCACGCACCCCGTCCCCACAGCGTCTCCGTTACCGGCGGAGGTGGACGGACGCGCCGCTCGCCCACTCGCCGCGAGGCCCCGCTGCCCGCTGGTCACGTACTCACGTCAGTTGACGGCGTTTGCTGGGTGACCGTGGCCCACGGCCAGGCCTGCCCGGGGAGGCGTGCCGGCTCGCTCGGGCGAAAAGCTGGCGCCTGCGCGCGTGTGCGTGTGCGGTCGTGTCAGTTCGTGGGCCCCACCCTTTGTCGCCTTCCTGTGCCCGCTCGCAAGCCGCACCGCCGGTCACCGTTAAACCGCC
Organism: Zizania latifolia; assembly: GCA_000418225.1. NCBI lineage: Eukaryota > Viridiplantae > Streptophyta > Magnoliopsida > Poales > Poaceae > Zizania > Zizania latifolia. The sequence goes on along the minus strand of KE371759.1, from coordinate 311,684 downwards.
ACCGCCTCCTCATCGGGGTTACCAACTCCCAGTTAATCCAGCCAAGGTCAGTGCTAATTTCAGTTAATTACAATATTACCCGGTACTCCATCTGTCGTAAAAATAATTTATTTCTAGAGTTTTCAACTTAATACTTTAAGGAGAGATTTCATATTGAATGGAAATAGCTGTGATTGTTTGAGACGAATAAGTAAATGAAAAAAAATTAAAGGAGAGGTAGTTTGTTTGGTTGAGATGAAAGAATAAATTAAGAAGTAACTATATTTTTAAAAACAAAATTTGTATAATACCAAGGGAGTAACTATTCTATGTTATTTATTTTGTTTGACAAGAGATCGTGATAAGTTTATTTTGGTATTAATTTTAAATGCTATTTTTTTTTATATTTTCAAACTGACAGAGCTCCTTAAATGAAGCCGGCGACGCCACGAGTGAAGAGTAGGAGGAGATGGGAGGGGAAAACAGTTGAGGGGAAAGGAGGGAGCAAGTTGCTTTGCTGTCTCCCTGACACCCGCAATAATAGAGTGCGAGGCCTAACTCTATCTCTCTAGCTGTAGCCGTAGCCCTGTCAAATCTTTAACCAAAAGTACTGGACTACACTACCCGTACTACCTATAGCTAGCCACCATCCACGCCCCTGCCCCATGGCCCATGCACTAGCCAGGGCAGTACTCCCTCCTCCGTAAAAAAAAAACTCTAGCCGGTTAACGGCACAATGTTTTGTAATTTTTAAAACTCTTTTTTAAGTATAATTTGTTTTGATTATATATATTATATTATATTTTTATTTTTGAAATTATTAAATAAATATTACATATTTTAGAAACAAACAACTTATAAAAATAAAATAAATAAGACAAAAATCGAGTTAGTTTCTTATAAAAACAACCTATATAAGAAAATGGAACGAGGAGAAGTGTACTTATTTGTAGATTGGTAGGTTATTTGAAGGAGAATACGATTAAAAATAAAAGATAATGGTATCTTATTAAATGATAGATGGTTTAGGGTGTGAGAGTGGTTAGATTTAAGATAAAAAGAAAAATAAATGGGAGATGTTTAATGAAACAGATACATTGACATTCTATAAATTATAGTATAAATTTTAAATGGAGTAGTAACCACCCACATCACCCATCACACCTGCATGAGCACACATGACACAAATTATTCCTTGTGTCACCTGCCTCAAAGACTGTTAGCTGTTTCCTGTCTTTCTCTATGATCACTCACAAGTCACACCCCTTAATTCCTCTTTTATTCACACTTGTGATAATGGACATGGATATTTAGGATTCGAGATATTATGACTGTATATTTTTAGCATGCCAATGTGAATACATATGAAAAATAATGTATATCACAATGACATACGCATATTTTGTACAGGTACAAGGTTCTATTAAACATTTTACCTTAAAACATGGGATTTCTTGGAATAGATTGCAAAACATTAGCGTAACACTGCAAAATTGGTAATGCTGATTCATCCATCGAAATGGGCTTTTTGAATAAAGGGCTGGAGCCCTACAAAAAATTTTAGGACCCAAATTAAAATTAGGACAAGTTTTAGCACTACCATTTAATACGCTGTGTATTTGAGTTAAAAAAAATGTTTCGTTTGCAGCCAAAAAAACACAAGCATGAGAATAATACTAGTACAAAGATAGAAAAATAATAAAAATAATATTTGGTTTAACCTGCATGAAAATAATACTAGTTCAAACGAATATGGCCCTAACGAATGGGAGTACTACCGCATCTTCAATTTTTTTTCTTCCCAAAAAAAAGAAATTTTGAACGATTTAAACAAAATTACGTAATGATTTTTAAAATTTTTAGACCCCTCATTCTAGAATGTAATTAAATTTTAGAGCTAAAATAACAAAATAGTACATATAAAAGGTATTTTTTACCTCCAAAATACTCATACCGATTACTCTAACCAATCTACTTTGAAAAGAATAATATAATATTCATGATCATCTCTTTAATACATGTGTCCATTCCTGAAACTTGATAAATTCTAATCTCTTAAATACATGTGTCCATTCCTGAAACTTGATAAATTATAAAACAGAGGAAACACCTTATACTAAAATTTACTATATCTAAAAACAAAGAGCCCGTAGTAATTAATACCTCTACTTCATTTGAAGGGGCAGTCCCATCAGGGGCGTTTCGGCCATTCTACAGGCAGGGAGATGCCAGGAGAAAAATTAAGGGCCAGGATCGCATCAACTGTATACTGCAGTTTCTTCGGCGAAAGAGGCAGCGCGGCCAGAGCTGGAGCCCAGCTAGCTGCGCTCCATGATTGCCTACGCCCCCTCCAAATGCACCCAAAAAGATCTCGCCGCAGGTGTATCACTTTCCTCCGTTCCCAAACAGTGCTACTCTCTGAATACTCAAAATTAAAACAATGCTCCTCTGTTTGTTTGGACTGAAAATTGAAACCCTTTAACCGTTAATTTGAATTCAAAGTTCAAACTCTAACTAAAAATACCAGTACTATATTTTAGATTATCAATATGTATGAGAATACAGCTTTTATAATAAATAATTAGATTATGTAAAAATGTTTCTTGTCGAACCATCGATCCTTGCCATCAGCACCGACAAATATTCAGGAAAGGTGGCAGATGTTTAGCAGAGATTAAAGTTGAAAAGAAAGATTATTAAATAAGAGATAGTTGCAAAGTTTAAGGTTGAGAATTAATGAAGGGGATGATCACTCTTACTATTAAACAAGAGATGGTTAGAGTAAGATAAAAATAAAATTGAATAATAGTGGGGTGGGCTTAGGTGGTTATAGATAATTTGATCGATGGCCAGATAAGCTTAGACAAAGACGCTCACCACATGCTTGATGAATAAATATATAAATATTACTTATCTCATCTCTAAAAAAACAAAACTTATTCCATCCCATAAACTATATAGATAATGATAATGATATAAACCCGTCTCATAAAACCAAAGATAATTACAAACTCATCCCAAGATAACCTCAAACCAAAACAAAATAGACCTCCTCAGCGGATCACAGGTGCAATAAAATCTTTGGTCAAATTCCACCATAAATTTTGCCAGAAAATGTTGAACTACTCTAGCTTCTACCGTTCTACCACTATCATACAAAGAGCCAAAGATCAACAAATGTGACCTTTCATATAGTTGCTGCGCCGCATACTCTTTATTTCAATGTGTAAGTCCCAATAAGAGTACCAAGGGATGAAGCTGCTAACCGGTTTTCAAGCCGGTTATCGTACGATACTTTTTACCGGACCGACAATCATATACCGATATACCGGTATCTGACTTTAATACCGGAATCGTGGTAATCTGTTAGATTACTGCAGTTTTGTGAAGAGATTAGTGAGATGAATGAGTACTGGGGAGCAGGGGAACATGGACACGATTTAGGCAGACATTTTTGACTCGAAAAGGCAAAGATGCCGAAGAAGGCTAATGCCAGTTTATTAGGTTTCATACCGTCGGCGGATAGCAGCAGCCAGTATCAGTAGTGGAAGATGTTGAACAAACAGCAGAGACGGGCAGCCATGCAGATATGGCAGATTCACCCACATGATAGCAGATGATACTACCATCTCTGCAACCATGCTGCTCTAGTAATAACTGGAGTAGTAGCAAGGTGCTGTAATTTAAGCATAAAGCTGGCCGGTGGAAGTACTGAGCAAGTGGTGAAGGTTGAAGGTTCAGACTTCAGAGAGAGAGAGATATGCAAGCAGGGGAAGGTACGAGCTCATAATTTTTCTGATTTGATTCGGCTGCGATGAAAATTATGAGGAGGCAGGTGAGGTGAAGATGAAGTAGTAGTACTGTAGCAGCAGCAGCTTCGAGTGTGATGCGCACAGTGTAGTCAAAACTCTCCAGGTTCTTTTTTCCCCCTCACACGCGTCCCTAACTTTTTGTCAGTGATTAGTTGACGCATGTGGCCTGGCTTAGCACTGTTCCGATCGTTGAAGATGGTCTCGGTTTTCGTCGGAGAGATCATCTTCTGTCTTCTGATCGATTCGGGCCAACTTTTTCTTCAGAGAGTGGCCATGGCATGAGGCGATAAGAGGAAGGAGACGAGCAGACCGATCGAGCGATGCAACGCAGCTGAAAAAAACTGTGCTGCAAGAGACGCAGAGATAGATGGATGGATAGCTCCAGTGGCTTTGAGACGATGCGAGTGCAAAGAGAGGCGATCTGCTCGGCTCATCTGCTGCTGATCACGCATCGTGTGCTGGTTTCTGCCAGGAGATCAGAGAAAAGCAACAGCAACAGCAAGCAAACAGTTTCGTCCTGGCTTACTGTAGCTTCCGGGGCCAAAGCCAGATGGGGTTTTCCGGCCGGGCACAAACTCAGTAGAGGAGTGCTCCCAAATCTGTTTGTTGCACACGATCGACAAAGTTTTTTTGTTTTTGTCTTTTTTGGTGTACACATTTTCCACGGTTAGGTTGCATTGCATTACGGGCAAGCAAGCCTTCATCCACTCTGTATTGAACATATTCGCACCACTATTGATAACGTGTAAATTGTAACGAGAAGGATGTGAGCGAGTTAGTCTATCTGAAGGTAGGCTATCCGGAGAAGCCGTACGGTGGAGTCCTGGATGTATTATTGTTCTGATAAATCATGGAGTCCACAATTACACACAAGTGGGTATAATTTCACGGAATTTTAGTGAGGTTTAGAGTTCATTTACTAATATGTTGCAGCGTGATTTTTTTAAATATATAAATTTAATTTTAGAAATTTGGATAGAAGTATTATTGAGATGAGTATTGCATGTAATGTAACGTGTGTCTTTTCAATGTAATTGAAAAAAGAATATAGCTTAAATTTGAATTTGTATACCGAAGTTTGTTGAAAAAAGAAGGGGCATGAGCCTGTTTGGTTGCCTTTCCTCTTGTCCTAGCCTGTATGCCTCATCCTGGCTGGTTTCGGTAAGAATGCAATATAAATACTTACACACATATATCAATCAGATCGACTATAACAAAATTCATGACGTGAAAAAACAAATAATTATAATTAATCGCAAACAAAAGCCACAATATTTGCAACTATATATATATTTCTACAAATCGGTGATGAGTGATAGAAAAAAAAAAGGAAAATTGTTCCATCCGTTTTCTGCCGAGCAGTCCTCCATCGAGCTCTTCCATGATCCCTCCTCCGTCGAGCTGCTCGTCACCGACCTCTGTTCTAATGAGCTAGTCGTCGAGTTAGCTTCACTGATCCCTTATTGTTGAGCTGCTCATTACCAAGGTAGCATCGTCGAGCCCTCCCTCTCCATCGATCCCTTATTGTTGAGCTAGTCGTCGAGTTAGCTTCACTGATCCCTTATTGTTGGAGGAATCTTGCATGAGCTTATTCGTTGCATCCAGTATACAAGCTATGGATGGTCCAACCCACAATAATCATCTAGTTACAACAGATTTTCAATTATTCACACATAAACATCTTCGATAACTGTTAAATCACGATAGATTCGACGATATTTATCATGCCACGGTAACTAGCCTCTAACCAGTTATGTGCACCCCATCAACCAAACAACCCCCATGCCATGATGGTTTTGCATCGAGGAGAGAATCAACCAAAAGGACAGCATGCAGGCCACTCGCTGATAAGACAAAGTTTTGTGGAATAAAGATGGGTAGTTTACTCAGGCTAAAGTAACCCTAATTTTGACCGGAGAAAGAAAAACAGCGACGCCCGCTTTTACAAGCAGACCTCTGCCGTTTTCTTTTATTTTCAGACGCAGACGCATGACATGTCCATTTCTTCCTTTACTAATCCAGCTACAGAGATGCCGTTACACTAAACTAGTAAGTACCAGTACAATTTACTCAGTACAACTAGTTTGATTTATTATTGCAGTAAGAATCTTACTTTACACAGAGGTAGATAAAAAAATACATTTTTTCTCTGAAAATATATACTAGTACCTTTTTTACGTGGAAAAGTGAAACTGGATGGTATATCGGATTTGGTCCTTCCATGCATGCGGATTTTTACCGCAGGGGGGTAAAAGGGTTAAAACGGGAATAAAAAGTTAAGTGCAGCGGTGTTAGGGTAAAAAGAACCGGAAAAGTTGTGCAGCTTCCTTGTAATTTCTTGCTCCTACGGGTCACGTCACAGGGAAAAAAAACTCCTTTTCCCATTTTCACCCCTCCTTTTATTCACCTCTCAATTATAATTTCCATTCCTCTTTATTAATTATAAACAACAAATCGGAATTTTTTACCTCGTCTGTTTCACTCGCTGACCTGCCGGCCACACTAATCTTAATTACCCCTCCGTATCAGAAAGAATTAATTTCCAATATTTCAATTTTATCTAAAAAGCTTTATTTCTACCTTCTTACATACCATTATTTTACAAATGACAAAGTTTTATTCATTTAATATTACATCACAATACTATTTTTATTAATAAGGGATACTTTATGTATTGTTTAGTTGTCTGAATATCTTTGGATGGATGGGCAATTAGCTGTTAAGTCGAGGGTAAGAGTGAATAAAATGATCACATAAAGGAATATTTTTTTAATATGCTGGATAATCTAGAAAAAATGTTGGATAAGTCTAACCAAGTTTGGATGAGATGATGTGGCATCTCCTGACATGTCATCTCCTACTTAGTTAGGGTGCTTATTTTTTTGTTTACAAATATTTAAAATAATTTTTTCTCCTAAATTTTTTATTCAATTTATCATCCAAATACACCGTTATATTTATTACAATTTAATCTATAAAATAAGATAAAATAAAATCTCATATGAAAAGATATATGTAAATAGATGGCCGGGAAATTGTTGCATAGAGAGGGCTTGTTTGTACATATAGCCAGGTGAAAAATATATGTAGATAGTAGTACAATCTAAGGTTACAACTTGGGAGGAGATCATATTTTTTTCTTGAGAATTAAAGACGCCGTGACCCTAAGGTCTTGCGATTATTTATAGCCTTGGGTTTCATGGAGATGCACATGTTATTTGCATATTGATGTACTATTTTATTTGGAAGTATATAGTAGCATTATCTATCGTTTTATCAAGAAAAAATGATTTTATTATCTAGTTCCATGATGTATCTATTATTTTAGATCACACCGACCTTTACGAACCGTTACTAAATCGACCAAAAACAAATCGACCAAAAACTAAGTAAACATCAAACAGGCTACGACCGGAAACTAAGTAAACGCTGAACATACCACTACGGTTACCACATTATCATTTCTATTGTAAAACGGTTGTACAACCATCATCATCTTGGATGATTATAGTCCAAAATAAGCATGCCATAGTCTGTTTCATATATCATATGACAACATTTAAGAATAATTCTAATCTTTATGAGTATAATGCGTGTACCTTTTAGAAGACGTTACTATATTGACTGAAAACTAGGTAAACGTCAAATAGGCCATGATGGTTACCGGTACCGTTTTGATTCCAAAACTGGTGTACAACCACGGTTATCCTTGATCGACAAGTCCAAAATTAGCATGGCATTGTCTGTTTCATATATCGTAAGACAACATTTAAGAACAATTCTAACCTTTATGGGTATAATGCGTGTAGCTTTTAGGAGGTGTTACTAAATCAACTGAAAACTAGGTAAACACCAAATAGGTTATGGCGGTTACCGCTACCGTTTTGATTCCAAAATTGGTGTACAACCACCGTCATCCTTGATCGACTAGTCCAAAATTAGCATGGCATCGTCTGTTTACAATATTTAAGAACAATTCTAACCTTTACGAGTACAATGCGCCGACCTTTTGGGAGGCGTTACTAAATCGACTGAAAACTAGGTAAACGCCAATATAGGCCACGTCGGTTACCGCTACCGTTTTGATTCCCAAATTGGTGTACAACCACCATCATCCTTGACCGACTAGTCCAAAATTAGCATGACATCATAAATTTCATATATCACGCAATAGCATGAGGGATCGACGGAGATGGATAGCTACTCCCACCATCTTACAAAGATTTTGTTTAGCGATTCTTAAACAAATTAGTAATGTGAAAAATGACTTTGGTGCATGATTAATTGTGTTAGCTCTAATTTCAGCTAATCAGGTGGCATTATTTAATTAGCTGGAGCCTATTAATTACACATGTAATCAAAATAAATAAACTAAAAATTAAGACTTTATAGGATAAATTTTGAAACCAAGGGAATAATGTAGAGTGTGGCAACTAGGAGGAAAATGTTGAAGAAGGTGAGAAGGTGGGTGCGGTGTTGGGGTGCACATAGGGAGGAGGGAGTTCTGGTGGGTTTGTCAAGGCTGGGAGGGACAGAGTTCCACCCCTGATAGTGGTTGGGGTTGGACTCCCCAAACCCACACGAGTGGCCTCTGAAACCCAAAAAAAGTATCATCAAAACACCCCCAACTGAAGAACACAGAGGATGTGAGTGATCATGTGAGAGAAGCAGGACAGCAACAACACCTCCCTCTCCTCTTTTCCAAAACCAAATCCCCTGTCTTTACAACCAACTCAACCCATCTCAACTCCAAACCAAAACATTTGAGAGATAGAGATGGCGTGTGTTTTTTTCTTGAGAAAAGCATATGTAGAAAGAGAGTGAGAGAGAGAGAGAAAAAGGAGCTGGTACTATGGCATTTATGTATTTCTGTTTTCTTTTTCTTTTTGTTTGGTTGGGTGAGTTGAAGCAAAGGGAGAGAGGCCTCTATCCATCTGCTTCCTATATGAGTCATCTCCTTTGCAGTTTGCAGCAGAAGCAGCAGCAAGAAGCTAGCTGTGAGCTGTCCCTTTCCCTCTCCTCTCTTCTTCCGTTACTACTCGCCTTCCTCCCTCTCCACTACTTATTGAGGCCACCTCCAGCGAGCGCTCGATCCATCGAGACATTCTTGAACCCTTGAGAGGAGAGGAGAGGGAGTGTTGAGTCGAGTTGAGAGAGGGAATGGCTCACGAGATGATGGGTGGTGCGTTCTTCAGCCCTCCGCCTCCGCCTCCGGCGCCGGCGACGTTCCGGGGGCAGGTGGTGGCTGAGGAGGAGGAGGAGGTGGTGGTGGTGGAGTACCACGGCCTTGTGGACGAGGCGGAGGAGGGCGGCCTACATGGCGGCGCGGCCGGGCAGGGGAAGCTCTGCGCGAGGGGGCACTGGAGGCCGGCGGAGGACGCCAAGCTCAAGGACCTCGTCGCGCAGTACGGCCCCCAGAACTGGAACCTCATCGCCGAGAAGCTCGACGGCAGATCAGGTAAATAGAAAGAGATAGAAAGCGAACGAACGAACGCCATGGTGCAATGCCGAGAACGGCCGTTGCGTTCTGGATTCGCTCGGGCGCCGCATTCAATGCGCAAGAAAATAATGCAACTTTGCGACGACGCGTCTTCCGTTTCTGTTTCTTGATCTGTGTTTTGTGGTGTGATGGTGATGGCAATGGCGATCGCGGCGGCGCTGACTCATGTTTGTTTCTTTTCTTTGTTTGCTTCTGTGGGGACGCCGGCGAGCAGGGAAGAGCTGCCGGCTCCGGTGGTTTAACCAACTGGACCCGCGGATCAACCGGCGGGCGTTCTCGGAGGAGGAGGAGGACCGGCTGCTGGCGGCGCACCGCGTCTACGGCAACAAGTGGGCGCTCATCTCCCGCCTCTTCCCCGGCCGCACCGACAACGCCGTCAAGAACCACTGGCACGTGCTCATGGCGCGCCGCCAGCGGGAGCAGTCAGGCGCCCTCCGCCGCCGCAAGACCTCGTCGTCGTCGCCGCCGTCCCACGCGCCGCCGCCGCACTACCCGCCCGTCGCTCTCCACCACCACCACCACGGCGGCGGCTCCCCTCCCCTGCCCCTCCACGTGTACGGCGCCGCCGCCGCGTATGCGCACGCACCGCGGCAGTACAGTGCCACCCGCGCGTACAGCGGCGGCGAGTCCGACGAGTCAGCGTCCACCTGCACCACCGACCTCTCCCTCAGCTCCGGCAGCGCCGTCGTCCCCTGCTTCTACCAGAGTACGTCATGTCCTTCTACCGCTGCATGCTCAGGTCCCAAGCATGGCGTTCGACTGACTGACGCGGTGGTGTTCTTGTTCTCTGCAGGCTACGACATGTCCGCCCCGCACGCCGCGGCGCCGGCGCCGGCTTTCGCGCCGAGCATGCGCTCCGTCTTCTCCACCCCGTCTCCGGCGCGGCAGCACCAGGTGGCAACAGGCGAACAGGGCACCGACAAGCTCACCGTCCCCTTCTTCGACTTCCTCGGCGTCGGCCCGACATGACCGGCACATTAGCGTTGGCGGCGGCGGCGGTGTACAGGAAGCAGCCAATTAAGATCGTTGCGCAAGTGATCAACCCCAAGAACAAGAAAGACTAGGAGGAGACGACTACGAGGAAGAAGAAGAAGAAGACGTGCTTAAAATCAATGGCGTTTCACCCAAGTTTTACTGCTGCTGCCAACAAGCAGACGAGCAGCCAACTAGCTAGATTTAATCAGATGAAATGGACCGAGGAAAAGAAGATGTAATGGTGTGTGCAATTTGGAAACAACAAACTGCCCTGCCTCCTCTCTCTCTCTCTAGCTCTTCTTTTCATGTTCTGTTCGTCGCTTTCTCTCTCTTGTCCTCCCCTCATCTTCTCTCTCGTCTCCTCTGTATGACGACGACGAAGAAGAAAAGAACAAGTAGCCTATTGCTCTCGCAATGCAACAGCATGATCGAACAGTCGCATTGTACGCCTCTCTGTCCCGTCTCCGTGCTGCTTTCTATCTCATGGAGATCAGTTCACAGTCAGAGCTTGTTTCTCTTGTTGCAGTGATAGTGATCAACGAGGAGGTCTTGCTTTGGCACCAAAAATTTCTGAACTTCTCGCGTTCATCTGCATCTGCCTAGGATGGTTAGCCCCCCTACAAGACAAGATATGCCATTTACCTCTCATGCCTGAACTTCCTCTTGGTAGCCACAGGCCACAACTTGATGGATCATCTTGTTGACCACTAAGTGGGTCAAGAAAAAAATTTCATTTTTCTACTAGTTTAAAAAAAAAATCTATTTTCACCTCACTCTCTCTCTCTAAATGGATTATCCTGTCTTCTACAAGCCGCAACTTGATTGATTGTTTGCCCTGGTGCTGGCTTTGCTCCAGGTTAGTTTCTCACTGAACTTGTGTGTGCAAGCTGCTGATGAAGATGTTAGTTGTGCACATGGCCATTCTATTCAGCAGATTCAGGGCTACCTGGTCCCTGGTCCTGCTGAGTAAGCCATTGTCTTATATGAACAGGGTTTGCCAAGAAACCACCATACAAACTGCTTGATCAATCAAATGGAAAAACAATTCAGTTTCAAACTGGTTCAGTTTGACTGAAGTTGTGCAGAGAATGTACAAAAATGTGTACTATACCTGCATGTGAATACCAACCCTAATGATTAAGCTGCTTCTGCTGGTATCAAACTGTTGCCATGGTCAGTCATGTTCAAGCTAGTTTACCCAGTAAGTGAGGACTGGGTCATGGTCCAAGCAAGCTAGGTAACAGGCTCCACTGGGATGAGCATGCACCATGCAGTGATCTGTAGATCTATACACTTGTTCTGGTGAAGTCTGGTCTGAAGATGAACTTGGGTCTTCTATTATCTGAAACTGATGTGTGAATATCAGTACTCCGTTTTGCCTGATTGGATTAACTGACGAGCTGGTCGTGTTCAACGGCCATGCCAAAGATGGACAGTGTCAGAACCGAATTGCCATTCACATCCTGATTTCTGGCACCAGAGAGTTTTCTCTCTTTCACCTACCACTGTTTTTCAGCAAGTGCTACAATCTGAAGGGAAGAATTAGTAGTATGCAAGCTAATTAAAGAACTAGTTAGGGCTTGGTTGTTTCATCAGACACAGTGGTTGTGGTTTGTTTGTTTGGTAAAATATAGTAGGCGTCATTCTGGCAGCATCAGGAGTCATGCCATGCTATATGTGTGCTTTGGAACAGATTAGCATCTGCTTTTGCTTTAAACATTGTTGTTTAGGTGAGTTCATGAGCTACCTGGAGGTTTAATTACTTTTTCCTAAGAAAGTAGCTAATTAGCTGAGAAGACTACACATAGGCCCTGGAATAAAATTCTACAAGTGACTTAGTTACTGTACCCAGGTGACTTACAAGTTACAATTAAGTACGGCTACAAACTGATTATACCTAACAGGTCAATCCCAATTAATCGCATTAGCACTTGATAGCACCACTATAATTTACTACCTGGTCAAGCTTCACCCCCAATCCTGGCACTGTACATACACAATAAAATCACATGTGCAGGACGAAACCAGAATTATCTCAAGCCTAGGGCTAATTAACATAGTAATATATACACATTTATATTTATATCTTAGTGTTTTTTTAAAAAAAAATCAATATAACTTGAGGCTTAGTGTAGCGCTAGCTCCAGCCCAAACTGTCGTACTCCTGTCTCAGTGGACATAGATCACTGTTCATTACTTCAAGAAGGTCAGAAAACAGGTTGTACAAATTTCAACCTTTTTTGTGAAACGCAAATTTCAACCTTCAACAAACGAAGGAATAAAACACGGATTCCTTCACACAAGGAATATCTCCTTACCTAATGCAATATTTTTCCTTTTGTCTTACTACGAGAAAATCAAAGGGAGAGAGAGGTAAGATCAGGTTAAAAATGCGACGTCATTGCCAGAGAAATTTTGGAGCAATGCGCCCACCTCCCATGCACACCGACGGAAATTCGCTGAGGATTATGATGTTTCCATGGATATCTACGCAGGCATGGACAAGTCAGATCATACATGTATTTCTTATATAAATGTTTATTATTGTCTCTGTCAAAGAATAGATTTAAATGACTTGCCTTGCTGCACAAGAACAAAAACAGGAGCTTTATCAACGAAAATGGGCTCATCAGGGACTTTAGAAATTACACATCAAAGCAATTAATTACAAACAGTATATAAGATCACTCATACTGTGTGTGAAAGTATTTTTATTATGTAGATCTCATTTTTTAGAAAATTATGCAATTTGAATGGTCAAATTTAGAGTTAAAATGAATTGGTTATGAATTTTTAAAGGTTTCAGTACTATTCTGGATTTTTAGAAAATAAAACAGAATTATTAAAAAATTTAGAAATTATTTTTTAAATATTTTTTATTTGTTCGTGGGGTTATTCAGACTTTAGGCAAAGTCAGAGGGTGTGATTTAGACTTTTTTGTTGATCTGCCACGTCACCAGCGCTACATCAGCAAAACCGCCCACGGTTTTGCCACGTCAGCAAAACCGCCATTCAAAGGTGTAAATTGCACTGTTTTACAATAGCGCGGGTACTTTTTAGACGGTAAAATTCTTTAAGAGGTTATTCAGACTTCAACGATATTTGAGGGTGTAATTTAGACTTTTTCTTAGTCTAAATATTAGTTCACGTGGAACTAAATAGAGTACGAATGGTTAAATGATGTACTCCTCTATTTTTAGCTAGCTCTACCAGTTGTCTCCTCTACTATCTATATTCGTGTTGCAACAAATTGGTACTACCACTTGGCTGCCCATTTCATTTGATTTGCTCTTTGATGGATAATAGATGCATGGGTGTCAATTTTGCCTATGGATTATATATGCTCTACAATATATATAGAAAAATATGATTCAATTTGTTGCAGCATAAATCAATTACAACATGCTTTGAAGGCAACAATTTTCTTCATTGTTATTTGAAATAAATCGAGCTTATACCCTAAACTATAGTGAAAGTTCAAATAACCTCTTCAACTTTAAAATTTATCAGCGGGCATGGGCACGTGACTGGTAGCAACTAAACTGCTACCACCACATGCGCAGCCCATCTGGTAAAAGGATATGCATAGTAGACAATACTATCAAAACAACTTAACTAAAACTGAATTTAAAGTTGAATGTGTTATTCGAACTTTCGTGATAGTGCAGAGGCGTAAAATACTATTTTAATTGCCTGTTTGTGGTGGGCCTAAAATATTGCAAAATTTGGGTCCTGAAATTGTTGTAGTACAAGTGAATTGTACTATTAATTTTTTTTGTATAATATGGTTGGTGTATGAACTTAGAAATGACGAGTAGTTAGCTAAGGGGTTTCAATTCGTCGAAAGTGGTTAAATTTCCTTAGTGGACCGGCTCAACTCTGATTAATTAATAAACTTACTATAATGTCGAAGCTGACAGAAGAATCTTGCAATTTACATTCGATCGAGAGGTAGTTGGGAACTATTCTCGGAAGATATTGCTGAATTAATCGTCTGCGTATGTGTGCAATGGCCAAGCATTTCGGCAGTTGAACACTGACGATATGATGCATGAATTGAGAAACATCATTCTGGGACAAGCTAGGTCTAATCCACACGTACTCAACGAGTTTGTTTGCCTCGGTTGGTGACACGATCGATTGATGGATGACTTATATTATATTTTGAATGAGGAGGTTTGATTATAAGAAAAAATTGACATAGGTTGTTTTCAGATCATGCATGGATATTTCGAACTATATAACTTTCCATATGTAGTGCTGATGCTATGCCTCAACGAATTCTGTAATCAATTCATTGACCTACGATTGAAGTTGATAGATCAAGTCTTAATTTATTGGTTTGATTCCAACTGTCAGAAAACCACAATTATATTAATTCTGAGTTGTTGTACTTCTTAAGAAACGTGTCTGCTGTTAATTTATGAATATCTCTTGGTATCTAATCTACTATACAATTAAAACAATTAAAACCCCTCTACATTCACTTTCAGGTAATTCAAATTACTATATTAATCCGAGAAAAATAAAAATATCCACACCGTTGATAACGCATGCAGATAACTTGTAATTCAAAACAACGGTAGATTTAGACACACAGCAACAAAACATACATAACAAAATTAATTAGTTTAGGCGAACCACATTTATTACGGTAGGGAAGCGAGAGTGACATGACTCTAGCCACCATAATTTAAATTAATTTTGGTGTCTATAGTCAAAGGGTCGTGTGTATCCTTATCGATGCAAATGATTAAAGGCCAAAAGTTACTTTCACTATCTAAGAAGTTATGGGCAAATTAAAACTGACCTTCCACACGTACTCTCTCTAGTAACCACCCTAACGGCATCAGTGCTATGCTGCGTTGTGCATTTGGAGAACCGGCCATACCTGTGTCGAGCGGATGACGATACAAACGTTTACGGTTAGGAATTGGATGCGAACACGCGAATCATGCATGCACACACCCGCGACATGAAATGCGGGCAGATGCGAGGCAGGCTGGGAGCATCGAGGGGGATCAGCCACCCAGCTGTAGTCCATATTGAGACGTAACGTTACCCTAAATCCCAATAGACTTTGATTTGCTCTACTTTTGTAGCCTATGTTAAATTATTCAATCATATACGACGAGATCACTACACACCGTGGCGGTAAAATACCATCTCGAATCTCGTCTCACACTCTCACCCTTAGTTAGAGTTTGGCAGCTGAGAGCTCTCCGAGACGGCGCTGATGACGTGAGATATTGCCGTGATGTAGGCGTATCCTCCTCCCCATGTCACGCGATCGACGAGAACGGCATGCAACCATTCCTCCTCCCGGGAAGCAACAACACAAACAGACGATCCATCAACGCGTGTGTGTGTGAGATGGTTAGCTAGCTGGGGGAAGAAGAAACATAACCGATCGATTCCCTCTAGGAAGCACGCAGCTAGCAATATACTCTCATGGCGATTGGCTGCAGTCATCTCTCTCTCTCTCTCCTTGCATTGGTGGCTGGGGAGCTAGCTAGACGAACATACGTACGATGCAACCCCGGCCGGCCGGGCAGCAACAAACAGCGTGTGAGTGATGTGTGAGTGAGCGCCCATGCACTTTGCATCGGATTCTCCATATATCTCAGCTGGGGTCTTGTCACACGGCATAGTAGTGGTGGTGGCCGGCCGGTTGTTTCTTGGAAAACAGAAAGCGTCACTGACATGAGCCATAGCTCAAAATGAGCCAGCGGTTTTGTTTTCACCGTTTCTTTGGTTGAGAGGGACCCTTTGTTTGCTAAAGAGGGCGAAAGGGTGTACAGAATTATTGTGGTGTAATGGGATATGAAAAAAGTTCGGCTGGCAGGGCGGTGGGGGAGATTGTGGAGATAGGGTGTTATGGCTGTAATTTGCTGGTCTCTCCTCGTGTGGCGGGCACTAATGCTAATTTTGGCGTCTCTAAGTTTAACAGGTCGAAATCCAGTAGCCTCAACAGAGAACGGTGGACGAGGAGATCAAAGGGCGACATTGGCATGGGGAGTTAGGGTAGGGCAGAGAGTGGGTTGCGGTAGGGATTCATTTGGGAGGGTCGTTGAACGAATCTACAACATTTGGGTTGGATCAACGAATCAATTGTTGTATATGATTTTTATTTAAAACCGTTTGTAATATTATTACAAACTTTTTAAAGAGCATATGTGATACTATTTTTAATATTTCTTCAGAAACCATCTCATATAATAGTATTATAGGCATATCAATGAAATATATCTCTCTGATGAGCTTTTTGTGGTACTGAGACACATCCCAACAAGTACACCCAATGGAAGCATATTTATGCAAGCAATTAAAGCCACGGAGAAAGATAGTGTACTCGGAGGGCTAAAGATTACTAGCACTCTCAAGATTCCCCTCTACCAACTGACCAACCCATGCCCACATTTGTCATCAATGAAAAAACCAGCCATAGATTGATGTGGCTCACCTTAGCCATGGCATGCACTATACATACGTACATGCACCGCCCTAGCTATCTTGCTGCCTCTCTCTAGCCTAACATGCATGTCTGAATAGTGAATACTGGAACGGTATCCATGTAGTAGCAGTGCCAGTGACTAGTGATATGTGTACAGCAGCTAGCACTGTGTACTTCCATGGTCACTACACTGTGCCACTGCTAGCTAGGTCCAATCCGGTCCCCAATGTTGTTCACTTCACTTCATTCACTCACCTGTACTGCTACGTACTCCACTTGGAAGATAAGGCCGGCCAGCTAGCTAGCTGTGAATTGGTAAGTTGGCTGAAAATAAGCATGACAGGCAGACATGCATGCATGACCTGACTGCCCAAGTGTTTTTGCATTGCTGACACTGACAAATTAAGGAGAGCAAGATAAGAACCAGACCAAGTGACCAACCCTAGCTAGATTCCCCAACTCCAAGTTTTGGACATGGAGGTGTCTGCATGCATAGCTATTGTTCTTCTGGTTCGCAAATTATATTAGCTCAGAGTGGTATTGTTAGATTTATAATCAAAACTACTTTACTGAAGTTTTATATTTGGAGCTGTATGTTCATCTCTTTTGTATTGCTTAAAAATCAATGGTCCAGTTTATATGAGTAAAAATCAAACACAAGGGAACATTGGGAGTAGCCCACAGTAAGTAAAGTACACTGATCGAGTGATCCTCCTGCAGCTAGCTAATCTTCGTCAGTCTACAGTAGCAGTAGTCGTACTTACCGTGCATGCATGCATGAATGGCAGATTGGCAGCGTTGGTTGCACGCATTGCTAGCGGCTGCCGCTGCTGCTGCTGCACGCACGCACGGGCGAGTTGATGGGTGAGTAAATCCTGGTACGTGCGTGCAGGTTCATTTATTGTGCCTCCCTTTGTGAAACTTGCATTATTCAGTGAAGTCCGTATCAAGTCATATTACATTTACATGTACGTACGACACTCTAAAAAGTACACTCCAAATACATCATTATATTTTTACTTGTGCGTTCAAAATACGTAGTAAAAATTTACCAATCCTCTCTCACCTCTCCATCTCTTTTCCAATTCCCTTTCTTGACTTACGTGTACAGCCGGTGTCTTACTCTCTATTCAGCAAATTTATTGACAAATCACAAAAATACTACTGCCTCCATATAATTGAACTCATATATAAAATTATTTTTATATTATATTAATTTTATAGATATTGATGATATATTAAGAAATAAATTAATAGTCAAAATATCACTTTAAATATTTATACACCTTGTATTTATTTTTTATTTTTTTTGACAGAGAGCCAGTACGTGACACCCTACGACTCTATTCGATGAGCAACAGTGAGACTGCCCTTAGCGCTTTACTGTAGTGTGCCGGCAGGTCGTGGCACTGGCACGTGTACTCGCAGGTAGGCACGCAGTAAATGTGAGGGAGATCACACGTGTACGGCGACTCTGAGCCACATGCATCATGCATGCACGCATTCATGTGAGCGTGCAGGAGCCAGCCGCACGTACTGCCGTAGTGTACGTACGATCGATATATGTGGAGCTAGGCTACATGGCGTATTGAGCCATGCACCGCTGCATGCTAGCCTTGTTTACTACATCACACGTACTTGCAGATATGTCGCGATCGCGTCGTGATCATCTCTATCCGCCCGTACGTATATATGCACGTATGATGCTAGTACTGCATGCATGCATGCATGCAACGCACACGCACGTACGTGTGGCAGTACGTACGTACGTCTTGCAAAACGCATCGATCGATCGATCAACATGTATGGTGTACGGATCACATACATCAAGATTGAAATATACGATGCGTGCATGAACAACAGGGCGCACAAACAAACTAAACAGTTTGGACAAATAAATCGATGGAAGATCGATGTCAGTACTAGTCTCTCTTGGCCGACGATGCAGACGTACAGACACGCACGCATGCGAGGGAATGGCGATAACACAGAAAACAAAGGCGATCGCGACTCGAGGGGCGTCTCTTGCCAACAGCATGATCACGCCCATCACAAACTGCCATGTACGCACTGCTAGTGATAGCTGGTGATGTAAGCACATGTCGCATCAGCCGTCTTAAACAAATTCTCATTTTTCACTTATATTAAATAGGGATGCTATAGTTTTTTCTTCGTCTTGATGGCATAGTAAAAAAACCAGACTGATCGAGCGGTCAAGTTGTCGGTTCACTAGCTTATCGGTCCGACCGTTGGTTTTTTGTTTATTAATATTATATTTATTTTGTATTATTTTAATATAAAAATAATATAAGTTAATGAAAAATATGTATAATTAGATATTAAAAATGCAATTTAAATATAAGATTATAATTATATTATAATATTATGATTCAAGGAGGTGTTATAACTATAATATCACAATCCATAGCAAAATAATTATAATATTAAAATATTTTAAACAAAGTTTATTTAAGATGCTTCTAGGTTGTGCATTCTCACTTTGCAAATCCCCATTTTTTTTGTCAATGTTAGTATCATTTTCTTCTTATATAAATAAACAATTTATTAATTATTACATGCTAAATAATGAGCTATAGTGATTATCAAAGATAAATAAAAATTCTGGACATTTAATCCCTCTCAAATAAATATTTTTTTGTGCTAACACTAAACCACCCGGTTCTTTAAAACCGGCACTGGTTCACCGGTTCAATAAAAATCGGCCGGTTCGTCCGGTTTTTACCGGTTCGATTGCTTAAGCAGTCTTTTAGCAAAACCGAACCATTTAACTGTCCGGTTCCGATTTAACCGTCGGTTCGGTCCGTTTTTTTCCACTATGCTTGATGGGCTAGACCAGTGCTTCATTGGTCTAACTGTCAGTTTTTATTAATATTCTATTTGTTTTGTGTTATTTTAATATAGAACCAATAATATTAATGAAAAAGTATGTATGAGTAGATATAAAAATACAAATTTACACCTAAGATTATAAGGATATCATAATATATATAATGGTTTAGTGTAGTACTACAACAATAATGTTATAACTCATGAATATTTACTAAGGATGTATAAGAGTATATATAAAACAAATTACTCTCAAGTCCACAGAGATATTTAACATTTAACCATCAATTCCACGGTAAAAAAAGATAAAAGGGGTATTTTGTGAGTTATCCTGTTCTTCGAAACCGTTAACAGTTTGGCGATTCAACAAAAACCAGATGATTTATCTATTTTTACCAGTTGAATTGCGTAAACCTTCGCGCTCCTCTCTTTCGTACATGTACACATGCACGAATGCAGTGTGAGGGTGTGCCGTGTGCGTGCGTGTGGAAACCGGAAACTAAAGGGAAAGCTAGCTGGGTTGTTACTTGTTAGGTTGCATCGTGTTTGGATGGATGCACGCAACGACAGGCATGGGCTTGTATTTGGCAGTACGCTAGCTGAGATATGTAGAGAGCACGATCGATGAGCATCGTACGTACGTACGTGTACGTGGTTAACTAAACGGCCGGCCGGCATGCATGCAGTATTGGACGCGTATATATATACTCATTGAGTTGCGTAAATAATGTCAGAGGTCGGTGGCCCTACAAGTATACTATGATATATAGCCGGACTGGGGATGGGATATGATGAATGTTGTTTTTCAGCTTAGAGTGAGGTCGTTCTGACAAATGCCTTGACAATTGGTACAATAGCGTGGCAGCGGATTAGCGCTGTTAGTTGGAGTTAAGAGTTTCAATGTGATCTGGCAGTAGTACTTGGCATGTTCAGTTATGATGGTGTAGGATAGAGGTGATAGTTAACCCGACAAACCTAGGACTAGCTGGGTATTTATGGGGCTAGGGTTAGATCAGTTTATTGATATGATAATATATCGGATCAAGATCGTATATAAAAGCAGGTGTGAGTGTGGGTTTATAGTTAACTCCTGAGTCTCCGTAAATTATAAAAATAGCACAATACAAAGTTCTTACCGTACTGTCTTTCATGTTGCACCATCGCTTGCGCTGCACCATCCTAGCCTGCCTCTACCCCCATGCTACCTATGTCACACCACCCTTGTCTGCCCTGCCCTGCCCCGCCCATGCTAGGATGTGGTCATGTCTAGATGCCTCTTAGGATAAGTAATATTTTTCAACCTTTTTTGTTTATAAAGTTCAAAAACAGGTATCCCAACTTACTCCCGACTAATTAGTGTGATGGTGAAGTTAGAGTGCATGCATGGAATAAGTTGGGAATCCTAGCATGTCAAAGTAACTCTAAAAGTGTGCTTCCTTGTTACTAATTAATTAGTTAAGCTCTTAAAATACATTTTTTTATTTGCTGGTCCGTTAGACAAATAAATTAGCCAGGTCACAAGCCAACGACGGCATCATATAAGCCCTCAAAAACATCCAATTTGCTTGATCAGGACATCATCTACCTTTGTTAAACAGAAAAGCACCGACTCCATTGGCGATCAGTGATTAACGTAACCCTAAGCAGCAATTGTTGACCTTAGAAAGGTTCCAGCATTATAAAAACTGCAACATATATAAACAAAGAGCCACAAGAGAATCTGATCTCCCATGGGTGAGAAAAAAGGGTCATATCAATGCTGAGTGCGATCAGCAGATGTTAAGGGAAAGTTTGGCAGAAACCTAGTTGTTTATGATTATTAATAATGCACTGGATCATCTCACCTAAGGCTAGCCTAAAAGGATATTTGTTTAATTAACTAACTAATCCTCCCTAGCTAGCCCTAGCTCCAAGTATTGTTTACTCTATCTGTCTCATTATAATTAATGTTTGATTTTTTTGTCAAACCTCTCTAACTTTTACTGTTTTTTTAAATATATATCTATGATATCATACAAATTAAAGGCACCATTAAGACATACATAAATTTCATACTAGTTTTAATGAAATTATAGTTGTTAGTCTAATTTTCTATAAAATTAATTAAAAAGGTCAAATAACTTATAATATGGAACACATGGAGTAGTTAGCTAGGGTGACATGCCACTTATGAATTTTATTCCGTTATGCTACTAACTTTACGCGCTGATTAGCTAGTTAACGGCAAAGTTGAGTACGTTCTGCAGATGCCTTTTCCTAGTAGGTTAATTATTTAAAGGTGTTCATCGTGGATCTTAGGCATAGTATCATGAGTTAGTTGTTAACTGAGAAATTAAGCTAGTCACGTCCGAGACCATTTTTTCCCAAAGCATCCTTCAGTCACAGTGGGGTTGTTTGGCCAGATACATTCAATGGAATATATTACGGGCCGGTGTACTTCAATTCCTTGTACAGCTTTTGCTCGAGCTAGCTAGCTCTTATTTTTACGGCTCTCGCAGAAATATACCACACTTTCTAGTATTAGTTTGTGATAATTATTGACACTAAAAGATCCATCGATGCGGTAAATAATGTTTTTACTGACAGCGAAAAGGAATTTTTCTATCAGCGTAACTTCACAGAGATAGAAATCTAGACCCGATGATACTGAATTTTCCTATCGGGTACGCACCGCTAGGGAAATTGTTTCTGACGGTGAGCCATCAAGCAAATTAAATTTCTCTGTCGCTCTATCTCTAATGGCTATTTCCTGTCGGCACACCGATAGAGAAATTGATTTCTCTATTTCCCTGTCGGTTTTTCATATTTTCCTGACGTTTCTCTGCCTGCCGCCCACGGAGAAATTCTAGTTTCCAGTAGTGAGAGGCCGATCAAGAACCACCGCTTTTTATAAATCACAATCTCCTTTGGTTTTGTTGTGTGTGTATGCATGGTTATCAGAATTGAAATTTAAACATTATGAATGCGAGCTGAGGTTTCTCGTTAAGTTCAACTTATGTAACCAAAATAATTAATTGCCCATCAAAACTTATAAATGTCATTTTAATTTTAGATACATGGACAACTTATAAAACTGAACCAATTAGGGAAGACATAATTAGATTACCCACGTTACAAATCCAAAATGTTTGGCTTGTCCACCATTTCTCTTGTTGATATATACACATAACGTACTAATTAATAATGCATCTATGTACAGTTAGCTAGCTAGCTAGATGTTTGTGTTAAGGGCATGACCCACAATATTAGTGGTCATCTCGATCAACTCCAGATATAAGATGATCGATCGATATGAATATGATATTAGGTTAGGCATTAGAACAAGGAGACAGCTTAGATGTGTACCATTGGGTCCTACTAGGTTTGCACGCACCAAAATTACCGGAAATTAAGAGCCTATACCTACATTATTTAGGAGACATGAATGATGGAAATGACAAAGCTAACAACAAGCATCATTGCGGGCATCTTTGATTTTAGTTCTGCCACATGTATCATTTGGATTAAAATTTTATTCTTTTTTGTTTATTCTCCCTTCCAAAATATAAGCACTTGTAGAGTTTTTTACAGGATTAAGCGGAGATATGAAATTAAATTATAGATATATATAATAGTTGTGATTTGTTGAGATGATAAAGTAGATGAAGAAATTAATTACTAGCGCACACTACAGTTAGTTATATTTCGTGACGGAGAGAGTAGCTAGCGCACACCTGCTTAGAAGGAAATCGATGCATCGATGCAGATAGGAGTAGAGCTAGCTAGCACATCAGAAGTCTAAAAATATTAATTGATGTGATTCCAAGTCGGCTTATAAATTAATTCTACGCACTAACGAACTCATTTTTAATGTTTTTCATAAGAGGTTGTGTGAGTGTAAGTCATCAGCTAAGAGATGCAAAGTGTGGTCGTTTATCACTATTTCTTCTCTAGCTTAGAACTGGTATGGTGCTGCATTAGTTATTGCACATGATGGACTACTTAGGATATAGGAGCTAGTATAGTACTGTAAAATGGATGGAGTAGTCATGATAAAAACAAAAGCTAACCTTAACCTATTATAATTTAGAAATGATTCAATTTTATTGTGATTCACACACATTTCCAAATCTAATTGATACTTGTAAATTAATCAGGAGAAGTTTTAATTATATATAACTCGATCAATATGTATAAAAAGCAGCAGGGTGCTTAATTATAGGCCATGAAAATACTATTAATTACATGTAATGACGGGAAAGAAATTTGAAGGACAATATTTGCATGTTCATTTGCACTACACAATGCAGCATTCCTCATCAATTGTATTTTGAGTTAGTTGGCACAAGCAAGAAAACAAAAATTGTTGGTTAGACTATGAGAGGTATAATATATTAGACTAAGAGGGTACGTATAGCTAATTTTTTTTAAGGTGGTGCATTTACACCCACACTCATCAAGGCAATTTCGCTCGTGCTTGTGATGATACCAAGAATTTATCTCATACTTTTATGGAGGCAAGCATGACTATATACTATACACCTCCATATGCTAATTGTGAATAATGGCATATTGATTCAAGAAACGAAAGAAAAAATAGCTGTCATGATGTGCTCGATCGTACGGTTTATGATGTTTTATTCATGCGTTGTCGTCATATTATAACCTAGCTGCTTCACGTACGAAAAGGTAGATCCTTTCCGACAATTTGGTTACCAATCCTTTCAGATTAGGACGCTATATATGATCACTATAGAAGCTACGGCCCATGGTTCAATTATGAAAAAATAATTCTATATGCAGAATAAATTAATTAGTTTCGCTTGAACTGCTCAGTCTGCAGTGATGGAAAGCTGGCTAGCTAATCGCTCAGATCCAGTGACAGTGCATTTCAATCCATGAGTGCACGATCACTAGAACTAGCTCTAACATCTATGTGTAGCAAATATTGCATTGCATTTCCAACGATCACATCTATATCAATAGCATGCAGGAGTTGTTATGGAATATACAATGAATAATAAAAGGGTTGCGGCTCTTCTACCATAATTGAGATAATACACATGAATTATATATATTTTTAGAGAGTAAATCCTAAGTCATGTTCTTGTTCTTGCGTCAACATGTGTAGTCGATGATATGCATATGCTTCGAGCAGGCTAGGAGGAAATCAGATTACAAGAACTTGGTGGCTAGCGACCTATCGTCCACCAAAATTTTTATTTTGTTCATCAGTGTAGGGATCGATTGTGGATTTAAAAATTTACAGGATGTTAAATTCTTATCACATCAATGTTTCATTTTTTTAGAACTTTTAATTGTTTATGATATTTAAGGAGACATAAGTAAATGGTGAGCACGCACACGAGTTGTACTAATGTCATCGATTGCATTGCATGCATGGGAATCAATCAAAACTTCATCTTTCTGCTAGACTTGTTGGCATCACCTATATATATATACATGACTTTATGTGCTCAAAGATAAAATACATATATGCATATTAGAGATCCATTAGCTAGCTATCAAGTGTAGTCTAACACTCTCTCCTTGTTTATAGACACTAATCACAAGCCCTGTATAATTAATAGATCCCTTCACACACGTACAACGGCAAAATTAGAGCAAAACCTAAAGAGTTACAAAATTAAACTGATTTGGATTGATATCCTTAACAAGACTACTGGTTAAGTTGTAAAGAGTATATTATATTTAGATGAGATGATACATACATACATAGTCAAAAATACGATAGTAATAACTAACTTTTTTAAGTGAGTGCATTTGCACCTGCAGTAGTTAACTGGGGCTTCGCCCCTGCCTTTACATATTGTTTACACTAATCACAAGCCCTATATAATCAACAGATCCCTTTACACATGTTGTTTACAAGCTTTTCTAGCTATCACTGATGAAGCAGAGCACTAGCTAGCTAGTTTAGCTAGCCAAGCAAGATAACCGCAGCAATCCTTGACCCAAGAAAAAGCAACACGACAACGTACGTTGGTTAATTATAACTATGCATAATGCGACGACGGCCATACTTAATTAAACTAGTTAAAGCAATGGGAGAGAAGATTAATGGTTAGTTGAAGCTCTGACCGCCCATGTGTTCGATGCAAAGTTTGGCATGTCGCACAGCTAAAATAATCTCTGTCTACGTGTGTACGTGTAACACGCATGTCGCCTTTATTTCGTTATGACTTGTGAATTGTGATAACGGAATTGCGCCTATATATTAGTTATATATGCATACTTTATCTGATTCTTTTATACATGTCGTTTTAATTTATATATAAGAATTAAGAAACCAATTTAAATGATTTTTTTTGTCTCTTATTCATTCTGATTTGAAAAGTATGAGTTGTTTATCTGTGAGAGTGCATTTATTTAACAGGATAAGCATAGAAAAAAAAGAAAAAGTATGTAGAAGTTTACAACGATTTATATTTAGAAAATAGTTGAGAATGTTAAAACAACTGAGTATATAACACAGAGGAAAACTTAGGGAAAACGGCGTGTCCAATAAAAATTGTTCTCTTTGAAATCTAACCGTTAATTTTTGCCCAGTGCACTCTGAAACACTCAGATAGTTCAAACGCGGAGAATTAAAACAGTTGAGTTTGCTACAGTAGCCGCCCAAATATGCTGTCACTGTTTTGCTAATTAAGATAAGGATCAGATAAGTAGTTGTATTCCTCAACCACTAATGCCCGTAAACCTAAAAAATGTGCACTAATCCATTCTTCATTACTCCCATTATGCTCAACTGAATACAACGAGTTGCTGCGTGCCAGTAATCTGAATATATACAAGTGTCATCCTGAAGAACAACTGCCAGACTGAAGAAGTCTGAAGGAACAGCTCGCCAAACTATTTCTTCAGAGACAAATCTACAAACATTATCAGAATCACTCTAGTTTGCTTTTCACTCATCAGTAATTATGTTTATATATTGTTATTTAGACTTCGATTCTTTTTTGTCTGGTTAAGAATGAGCTCACGTTAGTTTATAATCTAATGCAGTAATTTTGTTAGGAGATGCCCACCCTGCACACGCTGGTAGAACTGTAGAAGGCTGCATACAATCTGTGGGCTCGGCCTACAGCCCGGAACGGCATTAACTGCCAGCGACGTGGAGGCCCATTTATTTTGGGCCTACTGAGGTTGGGCCTAAATGGGCTTGCAGCCGAGGAGAGGACCCAATACAGTTAGGCCGGAACAGGATTGCTGCTGCCGCGCTGGCCCGATACACCGGCCACCCGTTCTCCGACGCCGACGGCGAGTTCGGCCGCTAAACCGGCGACGCCAACCGCGCCGCCCGTCGCCGCCGGAGGAAGTAGATTACGTGACTGTTCGTTTGATGGAAGTTGCATTGCGTGCTAGGAACTTGGAGAGGAACTTCGCCAAAACGGCAAAAGCCACTGGCCACGCCTCAGCTTTCTTTGGAATAGGACCGTGATGCTTTTTAAAAGAGCGAATAATCTTTCTTTTCTTTTCTTTTTTTTAAGCATGCGTACAAGTTCAGATACTCCGATTTGTGGCGATTTCGAGCTGAGGTTTGTATACGAGTTTTGATAGTGTTTGCTTATACTCCCTCCGATTATAAAAGTCGAATTTTTGTCAGCGAGACATAATTTTAGCTATTCAATTCTTTTGCATGAAACTTTTGTTAAGATAATTTTAGCCATGTCATTTTATGTATTTAAAATGTGTATTCTAAATAATATTTATGGTCTATATTGACTGGACGTAAATGTCAGAGACAAACATCGCTGATTTCAAAACAACTGATAGTCACTGATCAGCTACCCACTGGAGGAAGTTCTTTGTGGCGTTACCAAATTTTTCCATAAAAAAAGAGAGAAGATTCACTTTGGCGAACCCCAGCACAAAAAAAAAAAAGTATATAATCTTCCCACAGAAAAGAATCTAAATGTATATATATGCACTCTGGCATCTGAAGTCCACCTTTATAGATGATTGATTTAGATAGCATTAGAATCATATATGAAAGCTTCAATCAGTAATGCAATTCAGTCTGATTTTATTTCATTATAGAACTTTTTAAATTGGATTCATTATGGTGTTTATTACAGGCAATAATGATTCTAGAACTGTTAGTGTATGGGCAAGACTAATAGTTATAGAAGACTATAATTTTATGGGTTCAGTCCTCTCTTAGAGTAATACCTATGTCTTGTGTATGGACGTATATTTCTGGTACTCCATAATGATTGGTTGTGGCGTCTATGGCTGATGACTAAAATACGTGAAATATTTTTAGATCCACCCATAATTACATGTATCGGTCGTCTGTTTCTGCGTGTCGTGGCAGCCATGAAAAGTGGCATAGACAAACTATTATAGTGCATTCTTAAGACGGGAGGTAAGCAAGCATCACCATCCTTAATTACTCAACTCTTGAGGCACATTTAAATTACATTGATTCAAGCATGCATGCAAAGATGCAAATGGCACGTACGTACTACATACATGTCATGGGCGGGTGACCAGCAACTACTTGTGCTCGTCACCGCAGCTGGCCATTCTCATAATTAATTAATAACCTCTAGTTAAGCATCGGCAAGAGTACGCCTACTCAACAGTAGAAACGCCTTACAGTTACAGGCGAAGGCGTACTCGCCTTACCGGCGCAAAAACGGCAACATCGAGAGTACGCGACCACACGAGACGCCACGCCATGTCGCCGGCGGAGCTAGAGCTGCTTCAAAACAGAGCCCCTCCTCCGGCGAGGCGGCGCGTCGGCTAGAACTGGCCGCCAGTGTAGGTCTGGCCAAAGCTCCAGCCGGCGGGCGCGACGCTGGCGGAGGTGATGCTGCGGCCGTCGCTGGCGGTGACCTTGAAGGACAGCGGCTGGCCGTCGAGCAGAGCGCCGTTCTGCCAGTTGGCGCCCCAGTTGTGGCTCATGGCCTGCCAGCCGGAGCGTGAGCCCTTGATGGACACCGCCGTGATGTCGCCGGAGCCGCCGACGTTGGTGACGAGCACCAGGTTGAAGTAGGAGTGGCCGGTGATGGTGAAGCGGATGCCACCCTTCTTGGCGCACTCCACCCGTCGGTACTGCACGGGCACGATGCCGGCGCGGGCTTGCGCGATCTGCGTGAACGCCGGCTCGGCGAGGTCGAAGTGCGCCCGCGGTGGGTTGCACCACCCGCCGGCGTCGCCCGACAGCGCATAGTTGGGCGGGCACAAGTTGGTGGCCGTCACCACGGCGGTGCCCGTCAGGCAGCTGCCGCTGCCGGCGCACCGGACCTCGAAGCACGCGCCGCAGCTCTGCCCGTTGTTAAACAGTGCCGTGCTCAGCGCCGCCGTGCTCGTCCCGTACCCGGCGCTGTACAAGTTGCCGTACCCGCACGCTCCTCCTGCACACATCGCCGCGAAAACATAAGCGACGCCGAGACGAGCTCCTATCTAATCTATCTAATCCATCGCCACGTGCAACGCTAGCTCAGCTCTGTTAACTGGTACGTACCCATTGTACCGGAGGCGTCGCTGCCGCCGTAGAAGGTGGCGCGGCCGCTGCTCCACCCGGAGTCGGCGCCGGCGACCTCCAGGATCATCGCGGCCACGGCAACAGCTAGCAAGCCTAGCAACTCCATCTGAAACACGATGCAACCAGCATTATTATTTCACTACTAGTGACAACCACAACAACAAGAAGAAGCTAGAGAGTTACAAAATCAGTGTAGCACAAGATAATTACTCAACTAATTGATTAGATGGACCTAGCTAGCTAGAGATCTAATCACACCTACCTGCTAATTGCAGAACCAGATCGATGAGCTAGCACTGCTAGGCTTTGCTAACTCTGAATTTTGCAAGATTCAGATAAGTTGATTGGGAGGTTGCAGGTTTGCGAGGACGGTAGATGGAAGCTCCGGCTGCATATATAGTGGCACGTCGTCGTCGGGATGCGCGGCTGCATCGGAAATCGTGCCAATGAAAGTGATGATCAAGTGCTACGTGTACGAACGAATCTTGTTTTTCTAACAGAAATTTTCGTCAGGGCTAATTATATTGTGGATTATGCTAATGCATGTTGGGTCAATTTTCTAAACTCTGCTGGTGAACAAAGATTCTTTTTTTTTCATGAACAAAAGAAATTTGGCGGGGAAATAATGTCCTGAGGTGAATGAGGTTGGTAACATGGGCAAATGGGCCAGTTGAGAGCTTGCATGTATCTGTGTATCTCTGCAAATTGAGACAAGCTAGGCTTTGACTTAACACCAATCAAGAAGAGTTTAATGGCTAACTAACCAGACTAGGAGAAAAAGGAGAGAGTTGAGGAGTTTTACTTTGGCCATGGGCTCCAATTCCAAGCTCACTTTGACTTGAACTCGCTTCATTTCGAAGCCAGTGTCGCATACTCTCATGTGGTAGTTTTGCTGGTCACGAGGTCACTGGTCAGTTTGTTACAAGATGGTAATGTCAGCTGCCGGTAAAATGGCATGTCTGCAAAGTAATCAAGTACTATCAGATTCACATCAAAAACTAGGTAGTACGAATTTTGCATTAGTAGTCCTAGTAATGCCGCTATACTAGTTTGGTTTGCAACTATGACAAAAGATGACCACACTACGTATACGGTACATACCATGCTTCTAAACTAAAGAGAGGTACAGTAAAACAGGAATATATAGTTATGGTACTATGTTTCAAACGAGCTAAAGATGCCGAACTTTTGAAGCATTTTCATAAAAGGATCAAACACATGTACACTCATGAGAACTCATTGATGGAAACTGCTATTTGATCTAGTAATATCTAGTTATAAAAGATAATTCCAATATTTGCTTAAGGTAAACCAGTAGTATTAGTTGGATGCAATCAGTCAGCAATACCCAGCAGATAGAGTGGCAATTGCTATTATATTTAGTATTATCTGTTTAATATTTATAAATTTGTTTACCAGGGGGCAAAACCAACTAAACAATCAAGATGGGTCAAAATAACAACCAAGTAGACGGGATTCACGCCAGGAAGCTGTTATTCTAAGGTGCAGAATCAGTGTGCAAGAACCAAGAACACACTTGTTTAGTGGTTCCAAAGAAGAACACTTGTTTAGTGATACAGCACGGTCTGCAAGATGCGGATCAGATGCTCCGGCACATGGCCAACAGGCTCCTCCTCATTTGACTCTAGATAGATTTAACTAAGTACTCAGTTTAGAAATTTTTTGTGATTAATAAACTTTTGTCAGGTAAACTCTCAGATGAAAGCATGTGAATAGCTGTCTAGGCTTTCCAGAACCACAAGGGATCGTGTGCCGTGAAAAATGTTTCTTTTTTCTTGTTATTACTACTACAAATGCAAAGTTCGCTAAATGCAGATAATATCAACTCTTAGATTCTTAATATGAGTAGATGTTTTACATGAAACACTTGTGAAGTCATTATATGATTGATACTTTAAAAGAAACTGAAAATTGCCTAGCACTTGATCTTAAAATAGCACAAGTACTTGATATTGAGACTCGCCTATAAACTAAACAAAATAGTTAAGACTAGCAAATTGAACTATGCTACACGACTATTAAGCACTTTCAGATTTGGCTCTTCTCCAGCCGCAATGTCTGGTGTGAGCAGATCACATGCCCAGCAAGATCTCATGTGCAGCACCCGCAAATAACTAAGCTAGAAAGTACTATATAGAAAGTTTATTACCTATTTAACTGTTTGTGAATGCGAATCATCTATTTGAACAAGCGCTGTCAAAGTATGTGACTATAATAATATATGAGGTTCAACGAGCTACAGGAGCCCAGCTGAAAATTTTTGTTTGCCCTTTCTACATGGGCAGTTACCAATGGACAATAAATTAACTGTATTTTTATTCTGAACAAAAAGGTGAGTTTAGTGTTTGTATAAACAGAAAGAGCTGAGTCATATATACAGAGAAAATAATTAACAATGTTATGCAGATGGATGATGAGACATTTGAGAATAGCATCCAACCTGGATCACCTCAGATTGGGAACTGGAACTTGAAGCACTAGCACTGGCTTGCCTTAGCATGCATCATTTGAAAATCCTGAGATAAATAAAATGACAGCTCACGAGACCCAGCAAAAATGAAGGATTAAACCATATTAAATATGTATCCTGTTTCCACCAGTGATGCACCGAGTTTGAGCAGTTTATTTCTAAGGTGACATCTGCCTCAGTTCCAACAAGTTGGCTACTAGAAGGCCATCTTGACACTCCCGAGTTTTGATGGTAATGTCCAGTATATGTTCATACCACATTTTTTCTGCTCTGAGAAATATGCATTACTAGTCAAGTCATCAATAGCTGGACCTCCACTATTGGCAGCTCCACGGGTGTTGATTCTGTACTGAAGTTCAGGGTACCACTACCACCAATAGCTGTTCTGAGGCCAATGATGTACCCTGAACTCTGGATGTTGGATCTCCACTGTCTGCAGTTCCGTGAGTGTTGATTCTGAACTGAAGTTAAAGGTAGTAGCACCAACAGTTGTTCAGAGGCCTGTAAGTTTAAGTGTAACTGCTGCACTCTGGTCCAATTTTGCAATATAGCATACTGCTATTTTCGATTTTTATATGGGGGGGTAGAGATCCTACCAGTGGAAAAACATGTGAAGCGTTTCCAGAGATACCACAAACCAAGAATCTACAACACCTCATGTGATGCATCATGCATGGCATTACAGTTTTGCTGTTTTTTGAATGTGAGGATATAGATTATGGAACTACTTGGTGGAGTCTGCCATAATCACAAGCTCGGCACATGATGATTTATGTCAAAAAAACCCTGAAATGTATAAATGAGTTGCAGTCACATGACAAGTGCATATTTCTTAATGGCATGCAATAAGAATACCCTTCAAATAAAAAGTGTTTTCTTCGATATATAGCCCACAGTTACATCCTTAAGACCTTAACTTTCCTGTGTCTACTTACCGCCATCAACAGAAAACACATTACTAGATTCCAAGTTAGCAGCATGCGTGAAGGAAAGAGTTTTCTGATTCTCTCCTACTGTGATCAACAAAATATGAACAAAATAACTACGCTCACTTGTAGAATTGAAGTTATGGAGGTTGCACAGGTGCTGCTCATAAAATTAACATGTATTTGAAAAAGGCAATTTGATAACGTTTTTTAAGATGAATCTCAAAGAACATTATGGAGATGTGATAGAATTTGCACAAAGCTATCACACAATGTTCAAATTCAAATTCAACGATAGTTAAGTGAATATGTGAACTAAAAGTTGATAAGAGGGGAAAATCAAATCGAAAATTGGCATAGAAACTAGTTGGTTTAAGGGGGAACTAGTTGGGAACTAAAAGTTGATAACAGTGGAATATGTAAACTAAACATTCAGGTGTTTTGCTTCTGTAAAACATAAATAATAAAGAACACAAGGAAATATATTCTCAGATGTTGAGAAAGCAAAGTTATAGAATAGGTTTTTTAATTTGTCAAACGCAATGCAATAACCTCACTAACAGAATAAAAATATCGCAAACACCATTTTTCTGTTATTGTTTCAACCCGACTTTTCATGACTACATCCTAAAAGGAACTCTGCTCTAATGGATGTCACCCACACTAACAAAATTAAAACTTTGGGATGAAATAATAGAGTTTCAATATTTTAGCCAAACAAGAATCAAGTTTCGAGGAATGTATGATAAGGAATACTGTACAAATGGAAACAAAGAATATTGGCGATTAAGTTTATATTCAGATTATTGGATATGAAAAAAGATTGCTAGTTTTTAACATATCAATAAAGTAACGGCAACAAAATATTGTGCATTAATTAAATGCCATTCTGAAAAAATCATTTGCAAGTCTATGTTTACAAGCATAAGTAATTCAATGAATTATTGATTACGCTTCAACTATTGGATGATATCACATGCTCTAAATCTACAGCAGGAAGAACAAAACCTCAAGAAAAAAAGAGTCGTAAGAATATCTAGAATATAAATTGCTCACCAGAAGCGTACTGTGGAAAGGCAACATATTCTTTACTGAACTTTCAAATTTTTGTGCAGGTCATCATAAGATTCAATGCGAAGCCAATATGTTGGACAATTGCTCATAAGCAGATTTCATGAAATTGTGTGTGTATTATGAATTGAAATCCAAATTTACAATTGTCTGCGCTCTGCAGTAATGAAAAGCCACTAATAAACTAGAGCACTCTCGGTTAAAAGAGACATGTAAAAAACAGATAATCTACAGAGCTATGGACGTGATCCACATTTGTTCATCACTAGCACAATACCAGCACATTGCAACAGGTCAAAAATAAATATAGGACAAACTCTAAGTTATAAAAATAATTATCTTTTACTGTAAACAATTATGTACACATAATTACATTAAATCAAGTAATCAACCAACAACAGAATGCACAAACAATGCATACTTTACCCAAATATCTTACGAATAATGCATATATGTCGACACAAATATAATCATTAAAGAATAAAGACAAGAGACGAGGGCGATGGAACACACCATCCCCATCACCAACTTATCTTTTTAAGTAGTAGAGATGTTTAATATATGGGCAAGAAATTTCCCAACTAACGCTTTTTTCTACTATTCATCTCAAAATGCTGAATGCCATAAATAGCCATAGCAGTGCCTGCCCTAAACTCTTAACCACAGGATCATTTTAATTTAGGTGAGGGATTCAAAGTTCAGACCACAGCCAGAAAACAATTCAGTTAATAATACAATCATTAAACCATGTTAACAAGTTTACCGCAGTGCATACAAATCTGAAAGCATTAAAAAATATCTAGCGTGATGACCTCTGCAAGCATAAATACCACTGAAACAACACCATGATATATACAAACCAGTAGTGGGAACAACTGCACAAATTTTAGAACCATGTTGCTATAAAAAGTTTCAAACAGGTGCTGGCTTCTTGCTACATGCATGTTTATTTCATCTTTACTTTGCCTGCCATCCTGCCGTGATTATTTAATAACAGCATAGAGTGTTAAAGTACATTGCAAATATGTGAGCTGCAAACTTACTCAGACAGTGCAAAATTTTGCATCTCTCTTCTTGCTACTTTTTGAAGAAATAATAACTCAAATGTTCATTTAATTGTTGATTGTGCTAGAAACTACAAAAGTTAATAACCAAGAACTAAGTTACTGAATACTGAACCAGTAAAATGAAATTTGCACGAGAGGTAAAATTTTGGCAAAATGCCTTTTTCTTCCCCAGTGAACTCAGGCCTAAACTACAATCCAAAATTTTACAATTCCACAAGTTTGGGTTAAGGGCAGTAATTAAGAAATAAAGATTTGTTTCAATGTGCCGCATGATACACAATCTTTTTCTTTTATTTACAAGCCCTGTTATGTGGAGGAAAGCAGTCAATTTTAAGATGGGAATAAAAAAGTAAAGGGAAAAGGGATAGACAAAAAAACTCAGGTTAAGCATAAGTTTCATAAGAAGAACCTCCAAATGATTTCCACATCATACCCTTTTGCTTCTCCCCAGGCTGATACAGGACAATCATCCTTAAGAATCAATTATTTGATCATAAGTCACACCTGCAACACCAGAGAAGAACAACATGTGCATTTGTGCAATGCCAGCAGAACTCAAATTTTTCTTTGCATTCCTGATATTATGCAGTGACCAATGTAGTCAAGCTCAATTCCTTTCTTAGATATCTCCTCTGCTAAACTGGTAGCCTGTTCAGCATCTCCTAACCTTGCTAAGCACACAATCAGTATGTTGTAAATATGTTTGGTTCCACACCTTGCTTTTCCATATCAGCCACACAATATCACACACACAGTTTTGGCATGAATCTTAGCTAACTGCCCTTCAGCATATGCTTGGTTTTCCCTAGTGCACATGAAACAATTCAGCTTAAAAAGCACCAGATATCAAAAATGTAGAGGATCCCTCATACTTGAACCACATGCATGTCTTGCATCCTGCAAACTGGACTTGGTGCATGCATTACCTTCATCAACTAAGGCATCAAGCTGTTGACATCCACATGCTACACTCTCTTCCTCCACTGAATTTCCATTCTTAATTTCAGTT
Organism: Zizania latifolia; assembly: GCA_000418225.1. Classification (NCBI taxonomy): domain Eukaryota; kingdom Viridiplantae; phylum Streptophyta; class Magnoliopsida; order Poales; family Poaceae; genus Zizania; species Zizania latifolia. The sequence continues at coordinate 276,060 of KE371759.1, read as the reverse complement.
TGTGCTATATTTGGCGTGAATCCCCAGCATTATCACCAAAAACAAAGAAAAAATTACTTTCCTTGATATCATCACCATCTGCAGCAATTTTACTTGCATCCTTCATGAAGCTACCTTCATCTGCAGAATTTTCAATGGATTGCAATTCCCATCCTTTGTGAATTCCGTGGCAACATTTTTGTTATTCTGTACTCTCGCATCCCATTGTTTGAGAAGGGATGGCATGTGATTGTTAAGCACCTACGACAACAATGGGAACATAACATAGAGGACAAGTAATAAAAGTGTCTTTGATTTCTTTTTTCACCATGAAAGGGCATTGGCTAAAAAGGAAAAGAGTATTGAAACTGCAGCTACAGGCATACAACAAACTGATGCAATTCATTCTGAAATTGAGTGCAATATCACAGTGATGTATCAAGATTCAAGAGGAAGAAAAATAACCATATATCAGCTATAGTGAAGTCAATTTGAAGAGAAGAAAATAAGTCTAAGCAAAGGCATGTTATGTCAATGTCAGTACCAGTATTTTGACTTTATAAACCATACTCCCCAATGCCCTTCAAAAGCACTTGATGGGCTGAGGCAGATATATGTCTAATTCATGATAAACTATGATGCCAATGCATGAGTTGATTCATGACTAAGTGTTTTAAAGAATATCATAATTGATCAAAAGTCTAAATGTCTAATACATATTCAACTAGCAAAAAAAAGATGCAGTATGTTGTCCTTCAAAATAAAAGGTGAAAACAAACTACTAAACATAACAGAAGAGCAACTACCATTCTATTAAAAGATCTTACAAGGGGAGCAATCAAACAAACATCCCCATTGAATTTGAAATGCGAGTGACCATCCTGTGATTTGTGGCTAATACATATTCACATCATATGTCAACCAGTTTGAAAGATATCTGTTAGCACCATAGAAATCCCAATTGAGACCAAAGAGGAAAAAACCCTGTCATAACATCTTTAACTTGACAGCTTTCAGACCACTCAATTCAGCGATACACAGTTTCTTTCACTCATCAATATCCCAGCTCAGCTCCTCCTCATCTTCTACAGAAATCAATCGCTTTCGGATATCCTCAACTTTGCTAGGAGGGTTTGACAGCAGACTCACCCCTTTCTTGTCATCTTCATCACCAACATCCTCAATCGCCTCCCAGCTAAGATCTTCGTCTTGTGTAGAAGGACGAGATACCACTGAGAAATCACTCTCCTTAGACGAGCCACCAGCATCAATTTTCTCTTCTCCCCCCATGTCATTGCTAGACTTTGGTGTCGCTGCTTCGCCCTTGGATTCGCTATTATCGTCCTTTTGAGCTGCCACAGTCGTTTCCTTGTCTTCTGAAACATATATTGCATTCGCTTCTTGTTTTTCATCCTGTGATTTGTGGCTAAGATACTCCCCAATTTGCTCCTCTTTCTTATTTACCACAGTGTTGGCACCTTCGTTGCTATCACCATTGTTATCGTCTTCATCATCATCCACCTCCCAGCTGAGCTCTTCTTCATCCTCCTTTGACATTGCCCTGGTCACGAGTTTGGTGCGGACATCCTCAGCTTGCTTCAGCTTATCGACAGCAAAGAAATACCGGCACCAGAACATGTCATATTCGACCACCAATGGCACAAGCCTCTCAACGAAGCTCTCCAGCCCAGGGCTCTCCTGGAGCACACCCTCGATTTCCTCTTTTCTCTCATCGATTCTGAATGTGTCTCGCCACCTAGCAAACATATCAGCATCCTCCGGCTCCTCAGTGAAGGTGGCAGGGTCAGCGCGTAGTGCCAGGACCTGCGCCTCGAACCGGGTGTACTTCTTGGACGGCAGGGACATGCGCCAGGAGGTGCCAGAAGCGGAGCCAGAGTGATGGGAGGAGCCGTCCCCGTCCTCCTCTTCACCATCGGCGTCCACGGATCGGAGGGCCTCGTTGGCGTGGGTGAGTAGGACGGTGGCGGCGGCGCCGAGATCGTCGACGGCCTGCCCAACGGACTCGAGCCTGTCGGAGGCGGCCGACGCGCCAGCCTCGAGAGCGCCGGGTAACGCCGCGGCAGCCCGCGCAGCAGCCGCGCGGAGGGAAGCCGTCTCGAGGCGGAGGCCAGAGCCGAGGTCCTGGATGTCGCGGCGGTAGCCCTCGAGCACGGACTCCGACCGCGATGCAAACGTCTGGATGAGCCCCCCGAAGCTCCAGGCGCCGCCGGAGCCAGCGCCTTCCCCTTCCTCCTCTCCCGCCGCCGCCGCCGCTGCCTCGGCTTCCTCCTGCTGGCTATTCAACTTCCGCTGCTCCTCTATCTCCTCCGCCAGCGTCTTGATCAGCCCACCGAAGATCCACCCGCCGCCATCACTCTCCTCCTCGCCCTCCGCCGCCTCCTCCTCCTCGGCTTCCCGCCCGCCCTCCTCCGCCTCGCCCTCCTCCGCCTCGCCCTCCTGCTCATCCCGCGGCGCCTCAATCTCCTCCGCCAGTGTCTTGATCAGCCCACCGAAGATCCACCCGCCGCCAGCATCCTCCTCCTCCTCCTCCCCCTCCGCCGCCTCCTCCCCGGCTTCCCGCCCGCCCTCCTCCGCCTCGCCCTCCCGCTCATCCCGCGGCGCCTCCATCTCCTCCGCCAACGTCTTCATCAGCCCACCAAAACTCCACCCACCGCCGGCGCCAGCCCCCTGCTCCGCCGCCGCTTCTTGCCCTCCCCCCTCCTCCTCCTCTCCCCGCTCTTCCTCGCGCTCGCCGCCAGCAGCAACAGCGGCGGCGGAGAAGACGGAGCTGAAGAAATCCATCGGCGCGTGCGAATCGGGGTTCGGAATTGGATCTGGGCAGCGCGAGAGAGTAGGTCACGCGTGGACTGGAGCCGACCGTCGGGGATAAATCGGGAGAGCCCGCCGCGTCGTCGGCGAGATCCTCTTCCAAAATCAGATCCCCATCTGTGGCAATGATGTCTGGGCCCCAGTAAGGTGGGCCCCACATTCAGTGAGTGGGTGGGGCTCCAATGCGGCGTTTTGTGTGGAGCTTTGCCAACCTATCGTAGGTCTGGATCCACTCAGATTTTGCCTACCTAAAAAATAAAAATGTGAAAGTCTTAATCAACCTTATCTAAAAATTATAAGGTTGGGTACATTATAAGCATCTGCGTATAGATGTTTTTGGTGTTTGCCAAACTATTATGATTTGAATCGATGTTGCAATAACAATGTGTTTATGTTCAAAAATAGAGAACAACCGGGGAAGCCATGAAAAATTGATAACACATATTGTCTGACCTTAATTTCATCTATAAATTGAGTTGTGATAGCTAAAGTTTTTTTTTTGTTTTTTTGAAAAGGTAAAGATTTTTTGTTTTGGAGCAACATAAAAAATTAAGCTTGTACTTGACAGGAAAAGTGTGTCCAATAAAAGTTTAAATTAAAATGATTGGAACATACTAATTAAAGAGACGCACATTGTCGATGATTTTACGATACACTGATACACTGATAGTTCTATTTGTAGAAGACGACTTGAAGAAAGCTATTGTTTTATGTTTCTGAGCAATTATCGGGTCTCAAGACTAACTTCTATAAAATAAACTTTATTGTATTGGTAAGACTAAAGTTTTTGAGAAACATTACAGTGAACTTTTGTACAACATAAATTACAAGATATTCCTGCTAAAAGTCTAAAATCAATTTGAATTCAGAAGTGGCTTCATTTTTCAGTCAGCAGCAAATGCACACGAAGCACAACAGTAACACACACCGGCCACCAGCGAGTCCATCGCGCCCGCCCGACGGTTTCAAAATTTCACTTCTCCTCGCTCTCCTGTCCTCGCGAGGCATCGGCGCGAGCCCGACGAGTGAGCGCGGCGACCGGGGAGATCCCTCCTCCGAGCTCCGGCGAGCTCGGCGCTTCTCCTCCGCCTCCCCCGCCCCCGCCCCAGCCTCACTGCCCGCATCCCCCTGTACGCCGGCGCCGCGCGGTGCCGTAGCCACCCCCGCCCGCTTCCACCACCGACGGCCGGTGGCGCCCGTCTTACCTCCTCGGCAATTCCTATAAACCCCGATCCGCCCTCTTTCTCCCTCCCCAACCCCCACCCTCCACCTCCACCAATACCACCCCGAAACCCTAACCCTAATCTCGCCGGAGTTCCACCGGAGACAGAGAAGGAGGAAGACCCTAGGTTTGACTTTCCCATTTGTGAATTTTTCCTGATTTTGGAAGTCAAACTAGTGAAGCTTCACTGCATAGCAAAAGCCATTTCTCCTCTCCCAACCCACGCTCCACCCTAACCGAGACGCCGACTCTTCTGCCGCTCTAGAAGCTTCTAGAATCTAGGCCCCTCGCCCGTGCTGATGGAGCAGCTCAACGCCAAGCTCTACGACAAATACACCGCTCTCAAGGTACCTGGCACCCACCCTTCCTTCTTACCACCTTGGCTCTCCCCCTTTCTCTTCCTTACCCATGGCTACGGATTTCTTTATCACTTTGTGCCGCCGCTTCGTTTGTTCGCAGAAGCGGAAGCTGCACGATGAGGAGCTGGAGCGGAAGCGGGACGCCGACATCAAGGAGCTCTTCCAAGGTAATGCGAGGTGGATTTCATCGGTTCTCGATGGGAGTCGGTTAGGACTCGGGAAAATCGTGCATTTTTTTCTGGGAAATTTCTATTTGGTTGTGATTTCACCAGATTTGTTGTTTCGGGCGTGCAGCCATGAAAGATTGGGCCAGTGAGCTCCAGAGCGAGAATGAGCAGCTTGTCGCCAAACTGTAAGACTGAATGCTTGTGCAGGGATATAGTTTCACACATTCGTGCTGACTTGGGGAAAAATGATGCCTGAGCTGTTGCTTTCTTCTTTTGTTAATTTCTTGACGCCAGGGCCCAAAAGGAGCAGCAGCTTGCGGAGGCGCAGACACTTTTACTTGATGAAACCCAGAAGAGTAAGATTTCTTCTTCCCCTTTTTCTGTAGGGCCTGTTAATACTTGATAATTTTAAGAAATTAGATTGATGGGGTGTAAATATTTGTTTGAACGAAAGTGGTGTGTAAGTATATATCATGCTTGTATGGAGGTAGAACTGATACATGACTTTGGGAATGGAGGGCAATGATCTGTGACTGATTGAAAGTACTACTTGGTTAACACATGTAAATGCCTCTTAAATCAACACTTATCTTCGTTTTGATTTGCATTGGAAGCAACTTACTTATCTAACTTATTTAACCGCTTCTAAGCAGCCTCCAATTTGAACTAACCATGCCTTTTCCAGTAGCACAAAAAAAGAGAACTGATTTGCAAAAATCCTAAAGGAGTATTGCTTGATCTCTTATCTGAATTTCTTCACATTTTAACTGGCCATTCAGCATAGTTCTAGAAAGTAGTCACCTTAAGTTCGTTCCTTCTGGCCTGATCCCCTTCACATGTGATATTTATCCACAAAGTATATTAGCAAGAAGAAAAGACACACCATGAGGTATTGGTTAATTAATAATTATTAGTTGAACAAAGTGACGTGTGGTGGCGGTCGGCAGATATGCTCTTTATTGGTTGTGCCATCTTTTGTTCACTGATTGTCAGCTTGTAATATGATCGGCTGATAAAGGTTGGGGCTTGTATCTGGGCATCTCCTTAGGGTTCCAAAATTTCAGTCCTGCTACCGAGAGCTGGTAGAAATTTCATATTGTTGTGACATTATTTCGGTTGTGACTTGCTTAATATAAAGGGGGAGTGTGTAAACAACTCTTATAAAAAAGGTTGAACAAGCAGTGCAATATCTCTGAACTAGATAAAGCTATAACAATTGCCATGCAGATATGTGTGCCAAATAGTTCAGAATTTGTGATCAAAACATAGTTACTTGAGAACACATAGCATGGTATCTAAGTGAGATGTTTGCCACTTCTCATGTTTCATGATGCATGCTATGCCATATCTAGTATTTTAGTAGCAGTATGTTCATGACTTTGTATTGCAAGGAAGACTGATTTTCATTATTCTGGAGCATAATAGTACAGTAATTTTCCCACAAATGATGACTTCTTGAAATGTACATATGAGTTGTGACTAGGGAAGTTGGAGGAGAGTGGAGTGGAGTAAAACTTTCCATTACCACCATAGTGGATATTAGTTATTGAATTGATGACATGTGTTCTATATGGTTGATCAACTAGGATTTCTAGTTAAAAGGTTATATTCTATGAAATTTATAAAATTTTAAAAACCATCATTACAGATCTTGTAGTTTTATATTGTGGTCTTTGGCAAGCTGATAGCACTGAAATGTTAATTGTACTTTAGTGTGTCGTCTTAAAAAATCTATTTGTGTTTATTTGCGCCAGTTTCCTCAGTGGTGAAAAACTCCAAAATATGCTTCACCTTTTCTTTTTAACTTCTGTTTTGTTGATTATTAAGTTTTTACCAAACAATGTTACATGCCCAACACCTCTTTCATATTCTCTGGCAAACATACAAAACATAACATGGTGATGCAATTTGTGATTTGTGTTTGTGGTCCCTAGAAGAATTTTTTATGATTGGCTTACACTCAGTAAATACTGATCAGGTATGCCGAAGTGAAATACCACCCAAATTATGAAGCAACCAAGCATTGTAAAATCAATTTTACTTTGTAGGTGGCCTGAATTCTGATTCCATGTTTATTTTTTGTTAATCATGTTCATAGTGGAAAAAACCAGACCGGACCGGCGGTTAAACCGAAAAAACCGGAACCGGGCAGTTAACCGGTTCGGTTTTGCTAAAAGACCGCTTAAGCAATCGAACCGGTAAAAACCGGACGAACCGTCCGGTTTTTATTGAACCGGTGAACCGGTGCTGATTTTAAAGAACCGGGTGGTTCAGTGTTAGCACAAAAAATATTTGTTTGAGAGGGATTAAATATCCAGAATTTTTATTTATCTTTGATAATCACTCTAACTCATTATTTAGCATGTAATAATTAACAAAATAATTATTTATATAAGAAGAAAATGTTACTAACATTGACAAAAAAGAAAATGATAAGGGTTTGCAAAGTGAGAATACACAACCTAGTAGCATCTTAAATAAACTTTGTTTAAAATATTTTAATATTATAATTATTATGCTATTTGTGGATTGTGACATTATAGTTATAACACCTCTCTAAATCATAATATTATAATATAATTATAATCTTATATTTAAGTTGTATTTTTAATATCTAATTATACATATTTCTCATTAACTTATATTATTTTTATATTAAAATAATACAAAATAAATATAATATTAATAAACAAAAAACCGACGGTCCGACCGGTGAACCGACGGTCAGACCAGTGAACCGGTGAACCGACAACTTGACCGGTTCGATCACCGGTCCGGTTTTTTCCACTATGATCATGTTGACTCAGCTTCAATTTTGTTTACAAACTATGCAGCAAAGGAGCTTGATAGTGAAATTTTGAGGCTTCAGTGTCTCCTGGCTGAGAAGAATGATGCAAACCAGCACACAGCTACACAGTCTCCTATTGACACAACGCCTGAAATGATTATAGAAAATCAAACTCTAGTTTCACATGCAAAGAAGATATCTGAGTCAAACAGGAAGAAGAAAAATATATGCTCCACTGAAAAAGCTATCGATCCTCATAGTAGCTTTCGGGATGAAGATAGAGAGGTATGCTGTTTCTAACAGTCTAACCACATATTGGTAAACCACATTGGTAATGTACATGTATGCAAGTGAAAATGAGTATGTTGAGCTCTATTTTCTAATCCCTGTTTATGACTTGGATTGGTTCTGTAGCTGGATTGCTGTGGGAGACATATGGGCATGTCAGGTTAGTGGTAATAATATACATGCAGTTACTACTTTGCCCCATGCCTGTAAATTGGTTTAACTTAGAAGTACGTTGTTTGCAGGGAGTGGGACAGAAGAAAGTTGCAGTACCTGTGTGTTTCGAATGCTGGTTGAATCTTTAGTTGACATGAAATTTTCAATGAAGAATGAAATAGAAGGAATTTCACTTTCAGTCTCTCATGAAGCCAGTGGTATATGCAACATCAAATTTCATGCTATTATTTTTGCCACATCATAGTACTAGAATATTATATTACATCATTTGTTATTATTCTTCGTATAAAACCTGTGTTTGTTCTCTTTCACATATATTCATCTGATTCTGCACTAGCCCCTCCATGTTGCCAAGCTAGGTATCCAAACAAACAGCTCTGTTAAGAACTGGCATCTTCAACCTGAAAAATATTTCTTTAAAGTTTAAACCACAAAAATTCTAATGCTTAATGTCTTCAGCAAAAATGGTGCACGTCTCCTTGGAGCTCTGCCATTTGTACCTGAACATGTATTTTAGCATATGGTATAGTTGTGTGATCCAGGTTAAACTGTGATGGTACAACACCTGAGGATCGTGTCACCAATGTTTTCAGTTTTGGATTTATAACTTCATGCCTGTTACCTTACTGTTAGAACATTGGACTTGGAAACATTGTATCACGTGTTAGGAACCAGTTACATTTCTAACTGAAATTTTCAAACTGTTGTAGGCTACAGTTTCACTCTCACATGGATAGACCAACCTGATGGCGGTGAATGGTCGTACCATTTCTCCTCGTTGGGCACCCTGGAGAGGGTTGCTGTGGGCTGGATGAAACAAGACATAAAATTCAGCATGACAATGTGCCCTGTATTTTTTCAGCGTGTATCGCGCATCATCAGGCAAGGCTGAGCCGAACTGTAAATTTTTCTTGAGTTTAGCCCACCTTGCTTGTCTCTTGTATCTTTTCTATGGAGCTGACTGAAAAACTGACTGACTTCTGCTAGAACTGCCATGAAGCTCCATGGATCCTTCATTTCATCATTTGTCGTATGGTGTTTCTGTTTTGTGTATAACAACCATTCCTATATGTTGGCTAATGACTTGATGTATGCCTTTATTTTATGTATAGTATAGTCCAAAATTTGAACTTTGTTGGTTCTAAAAGGAATATTTGATGATGTGGCCAAAGCATCGTGCTCCTTTCAAGTTGAGAAATTTCCTTCCATGTCCCTAAAATTTTAACCTATTCCTTACAATGCCTGAGTTGTTCTCAATCCCTTATATGCCTCGGAGTTTTACACACGACTACGATTAGACCAAGGTGTCTGTCTTTAGCTGGAATGTTGCATCAAATGATTTTTTTGATAGACCTGAATGTGCCCTCCTTTTTAAAAATAAAACTGTCTTTGAATTTTTTTTAATCCTTTTGAATTGATGATTATTCATCAATTCCAGTACGCGCTGAAGTACTCCATCGAAACATTGAAAAATCATAAGAACATTTACTTTCCGGAAGAGTTCACTGGACTCACAAGCTCGTCAGTACCGTGTCAAACTGCCGTTTATCAAAAGTTCAAAATAGAATCCCATTTAAACGTCCCGTTTTTTTAAGTTCTCTGAAGAACGGGCTGAATAGGAGTAGAAGAAAAAGATGATTTCATGAATCTGTTTGAATTGGTTTGTCATCAATTCCAGTAATGTATGACCATCTTGGTGACGGCAAGCGCCGTTACATCGAAACATTGTGAGGAAGGAAGAGACGAATCACTGAACAATCAAGAAACAATTACGGATCGAATGGTTTCAGTCAGTGGCCAAGTTCGAACCCAAGGAGGAATCCATCGATTCAAGTGAAGCCAGGTCGCTGGCGAAGCCGCAGCATCTGCGATCTACGCGGGCTTGTAGAGCTTCTCCACCATCTTCCTGAACTCTGAACAGAGAGAAGGAACAACTGATCAGAAAAATTCAGACGAGAACCGGCGATTGAGTTCAGAAGTGCGGGGTTGTTGACGAGATGGGAGGAATCCAGGTTTGGTCTTGCTACCTTCCTGGTTGGCCCAGAGCGCGGCGGCCTGAGTGTTGAGCGGCGAGTCGTTGTTGGGCTCCCCGAGGAGGCTCTGGATGGAGAGGAGGATAGTGCGGACGTCGTAGGCGGAGGACCACTTGTCCTGGAGGATGTCGAGGCAGATGTTGCCGTGGGCGTCGACGTTGGGGTGGAAGCAGGGGGTGTC